>JAUNZM010000373.1:3755000-4211817 GCA_033459285.1 Clamator glandarius | reverse complement strand
TGGAGTATCTTTGAAAAGATTTTACACCATTACTTCCACAGGTCACCCTAGGATAAGGCAGAACAGTAGCCTAGACTAGGATAAAAAATAGCATTTTTGTATTGTATTAAAAAAAAATGGATCTAATGACATTGTGAAGTCAGTAGGGAGGGACATTTTCTTTTTTTTTTAATAACTCCTTAATATACACTGGGCTCCAGTGTAAATAAAGTAGCATTTTTCTCGGTGCTTTAGAGGACACGGATTTGTATTTTTTTTTCTGTAAGTGAGACAACATCTGGCATGTCCAAGAAATCTAACACTGATGGGACTTGGTAAGGCAGTTTACCTGACTCAGAGCAGCAGTATCCAGAAACTGATGGCTCATCTACAAAATGACTTGGTTGGTTTCCTTCAACAACTAAAGGGCAAATGCTTGCAGTGCAATAATAACATTACAATAGGCTTTTGCAAGTGAACATAGAAAAGTGACAGTGGATTTAGTAGGGTTGATTATATCAGCTGATTTCCATTAGAATCTTTTTCTTTTTGCCTGTAATGGACTCTCCAGAGACAGGCTGGCTATCAAGGGACCATGGCTATCATGTAGTGGCCTGCTGTGTTCATTGTAGCTCAGATCTCTTCTACATATTCAAGACTCAGAGGTTGATAAGCACCTTTCAGAAACACTATATACACATGTAGAGAATGGAGCTATTGCACTGCCTTGCACTGGGCATCATCATTTGCTTTCATGTGTTCAGCAGAGTAACAGCAACACTTATATATTTTTGCTTGCATTCTTGATGTTTCTGTCTATCTTCAGTATTTCTAAGAGAGAGTGAGACCTGTCAGTCCCTATCAGGAATCTGTAGCTCTCCCCTCTAGTGTTTCTAACAAGATGAAACCAGCAATGTCCAGGGTCTTTCTTTATGCAGAACTTTACACCGGAGCTGATATTGGTGCCACCACGTTCAAACCCAATTTGCTTGTCCACTGAGATGATTGTACACTGAAATATAGGCTCAGATATATATTTATTTGGATTTCACTCTTGCTGTAATATTTTAATCTTTTGTGCTAATCTTAATCATGACGTATTTTTTTTCCCATTAAATGTCTCACAGGAATCTTTTTTACTAATTCTTCGACTGACAGAGGAATACCTCAGGCCTCCAAGCTGTTTCAGAAAAGAGGCATCAGACCTACGCCTCTGGTGCAGCAGCAGCAAGATGAAACAGAAAATATTTCCTGTACTTGTCTTCTTTGCATTAGTCCTGTACAGAGATACAGGTGAGTATTTGCCAGGCCAGAATATTTATCATCAGACTCCATTTCAATGGCACAGTAGGTACCTGTAAATAAACCTATAGAAGAAGAGACATCATGCAAGATGTTTATTCCTAGGCAGCTCTGTGAATCTCACACAGCATAAGACCTCAGGAATCTTAATAGCATGGGCCAAGTGGGCTTCAGACACTTGAGGAGTGTGGGTAGCCAACAACAATTCAATATTGAAAGGAATCTGCTATAAGTCTTCTGCAAAAGTCCCATTTTTCACCAAAACCTGCACTCAGATCACTATTCGAACCTCTAAAAAGCTGGAAGCTCATTGTTTCACTGTTACTTTCTCTGGATCTAAGTTGAGAACTAAGAATTCGGTAGCCTGGTAGTGGATGGAAAGAGAGTGTTTCTGGAAAAAGAAGGTTATCACTAAATTCAGGATACACTCTGATTACCCTTGCAATCTTTATGCCGGGAACAGGGGCACTGAGGTTGTTGTCAGTTACCTGTGTGCAAGCCAAGTGCATCAGGAGGGCCACTTTAGACCAGTTATTGTCAAAATTGTGTGTCAAATCTCATACTGTTCAACCCACACAGTCACGTATGCAAGATGAGCCTTTGGAGCAAAGTCTTCTGTCCAGGCAACAGACTTTTCTAAGCCAGGGGCTGGTTTTGCATTCTAAATCTTGGAAATTATGTTTAAATTGGTTGAGGTTAGGATTGTCTTTGTTCTGTTTGTGCAGAACCTAGCACAGCAAACACCAGCCTATGGTTTGTTTCTTAGGTGCATTGGTGTTGTAGATGGCTAGGTATACATGTCAAAAATTAACCTTATTTCCTACTGAAAAGTCCTGTCATCACCTTGTTCATGCTCAGGCACTGAGAAGATTTTGGTTTGTGTCAGTCATAGATGACTCTGGAATGTACAAAACTCTCACCAGATTTTTCACCGAGACTGCCAGTTATTTCTGTTTGCAGATCACCTTAGCTCTTTGTTAAATACTGCACCTGTCATTATCAGAATCTTTCAACCCTATTGAATCTGTTGTAATTAATTCCTAAAGTCTGTTTGTCCTGTATTAGCGTGACTGATACAAGTATATCAAAGAATTCCCTTTTTATATTTCAGCCTGACTATTGTTATTTGAGGAACAAACAGGTCATCTTACTGTTAGAATTTGTTTGTGCACAGAAGGCATTTTATTTCTCATTCTCTTTGGTATTTTAACAAGGACAATCGACTTAACTCCACATTCTCTTGTGAGCTTTTGCCTTCTAGGTAAAGAACATCCTTTACCTCCCCTTCTCTCTCTTTTCCCAAACAATCTTCTGCTGTGCTGGGAAGATGGAATGTATAGGTGATATCCCTTTCAGAAAATACATCCATCATGTATTGTCATTATGATGTATTAATGTAATGCATCATCAGAGACCTGTCAGTGTGAAGATTTGTTACTCTAAAATAAGTTATGGTGAGACACTGGGGAAAAACTTGACAGAATTTTTGTTTATTTTTCTAAATTAAGGACTTCTAAACTAAGTTTAAAAATCTCTTATCTTCAAGAAGTAGTGGGAGTGGAGGTCACAGAAAAGAGGATGTGAATCAAAACCACCAGAAGGACTCAAGAGACCTTATAGAATAAGGATGTAATATTTTTTCCCCAGGTAGTTTCCATAAGGTCTGCAAAGTTTGAGTTTCCAGCGTAGATGAGACCTACAGTAGTCAGTCAAAGTTGTTTTAATCACCTTGTGCTTGGCCTTAGTGTTTCTACTTTAAAGGAAAACAAAGTCATCAAAGTATGAATACTTGAGCTAAAAAAAGACAAACTAGGCTGAAAGTGGTCTAAAAATAATTGCATTTAGTACAAAAGGCCAGTACTTTGTCCAGTGGACTTGTCATAAACCTAATACAAATCCACTGAAATAAGCGAAAGCTTTTAAGCAGGTTTGCACAGACTTCAGATCAAGCCCCTTCCCTACATCACGCAGTGAAGCCATGAAACTGGCACATTTATAGCATTATAACATAAAGCCATATGCGTACAAGAACAAACTTTTCCTTATTGTCAGAGTGCTTAATGTAATTACAATCAGGCTCGCTTTTCCTCTTCTTAGTTCATCCATATGCTGGGATGGTCGAAAACTTGCACTGGTTAAGAATCCTGCAGCATCTGAGAACATGCGCTGCTTACAGTGCACATTGCTAACCTTGTAAATCTTAGGCGCTTTTGCATTTTAAGTAGCACATAAACTTACAGACTGTATTCTGTGGAAACCGGTAACAGAAGCATTTCAAAAGTTTAGCCTGAATTTTCTTACTGACTAGACAAGCTGCCTGACTTAGGAGCCCAGTTGCCCTCGCTTCCCTGTGTAGTCCAGGAGGAGTGAGAGGTGTCACAGAGTGTGGATATCTAAGATGGGAACTGCCTTTGGGAAGTGACTTTCACTCTTTTTGTTGGCTGGAAAATGAACTCAGGGTTCCCATTCAACTTGTTGACTGCCTGAAGATGGTTGTATTAACACTGAATATTGGTGTCCCAGGCTGCCCCTTTTAATAAATATCTGCAAAGTAGTTGTTTCATCTTATGATTCACACTCTATGTTGACTTCAACTACCTCCAAATGCAGCATCACCCCACGGCATTACTATATGTTTGCATTTCCTAATGCAATGCCATCATGGTTTTGGTATGCAGTTTCTTTGATACAGGCTATAATATTGGTCAGTGGAAGTTAAATACCAAGGTTGCTTATAGGTTAATTAATGCACTGTGCCTGCTGCTGACTGACGTAATTACTGATAGGTGATACACTGAACTTGACCCTACAGTCCATAGAGATGTACTTGACTTCATCAGTGTGGATGGTATATTTGAAAGGAATATTAACATTAAAAGGAAACATATGCATCAGATACATCTGCAGGCATAGAGAATAAATTTTGAGGGAAAATAGTTGCTGAAGATAGAAGGCGGTTATGCCAAAAACTGTCTAAAAATTTCCCTTCCTGAAGGAAAATAATGATAAGCTTCTTAATTTTGGCCAGTTTTAGGAAGACAGTTTAATTAATTACCTAAAATAAATATATGAAATGAGTGCTAAAGTTATGCAGATTGCCTTTACCCAAAGGCCTATATAAACTGTGTTGTTATCCATCTAGGAAAAAAACTTTTCCTCCTCCATAAACTTCAGAATAGTTTAATCGGGTATAGTGACACAGATACGTTGGCTCAAGTGAAATTCATTTTGAGGTAATATCAGAACTGGGTATATACAGATCCTTAAAAAGCACCTGTGCTTTGCAGATGCCAAACAGCCTTTTTCTGCAAGAACAGAAAGCTTAACTGGCTCTCTGTAAGGTTTTATAGGTACATGGCTACGGGTTAAAAATGCACTGATGGAGATTATACATCCATCTCAAATACAACAGGATTTTACTCTTATAAACTGGGATGCAAGAAAGTCATGATCTTTTTAATTGTTTTGACTAGTTAAAAATATTCTTAATATGTTTTCATGATCAACTAATTGCTTCATGGAAGAAGGTGAGCCTGATCCTCTGAGCTGTCAGGCATGTGATTGTAGGATCAACTGTTGAAGTTTAGCAGTTGAGGGAAGATTTATGTTGGGATCTGTAGTCCACTGACAGTAGTTTCTTACCTAATTTTGTGATGTCAGAAGAAAGGACTTCTGACTCATGTTGCAAGTCTTAAGAGACAAATTAAGTCTCTCATTTAAAGGTTTCTGTGGAAACTTGTCGCACAGGCTACACATCAGAAACTTAAGTGCTTGTGTTACATAGACGTAGGAGTTAGACGCGTGTTGCCCAAACTCCTGTCCTCTCTCTGACTAGGGTTTCACTCAAATATAGTATTTGTGCTGCTTATTTCTCAGACCACCAGTAAGCACAATCTTAGGTCAGTAAGTTTTTAAAGGAGGAGAAGCATCTTGGAGAGACCATATGAAATCTATCATGGCAAACCACTGATAAGTTCACATCTTATTAGCTTCAATTAAGTATTTCCATGGGGAACCATGGAACTGTTTAAAGTCATGATGACACATAAACACACTTTGTTCCATCCAAAGAAATAATCTGTTTTCCAGATTTCCAAATAGCCAAGCTATTTCATTATTGTTTGATTCTTTTCCTCCTTTTAAAAGAAATAATTCACGAGAATTTATCTTGGGCTTGCTATAGATTTAGGAGGAGAAAAAAGGTTTCTTCTGTCCGACTTTTAAATTACATGCATGAACAAAGATAAATATGTTTTTTATTTATAACTGTGGATAGATGCCAAACAAAGCCTTTCATATGATGCACCGCTGCTGTAGTGGAGAAGTACTTAAAACAGTTCCAGTCATGTCAGGGCCCAAGATTTTTCATTCAACTTCATGCAAAATGGTTGAGACCTTTCATTTATTGGTTTGGGGTTTCTTTTCCTTTTCTTTTGAACATCTTCAAAGGTTGGAAACGCAACATGCTTACAGGATGCCAGGCTTCTTCCTGTCGAGCTGAGATGGTCTGAAAACCACATTGAAACATAGAAAACTGCAGCTACCACGGAATGCAGATAGCGGCGGGGGGTTGCAGGCTGTAGATCTCTCCTGCCCCTCCCAGTGTGGTTGGTAAACTGTTGGTTGAAGGTTGTGGGTGGAGGCTGGTAAAGCAAAGGATTGGTGTGCTGTTATGAGAATGGGATGAATGGACTGTGACAATGTTGCTGAATAGGAATACTTGTGGAGCTAATACAAACAATTTGTAATTGTCAGAGCTGAAAAGTAAAAACATGATTACAAACTGTGTCTAGAATCAGCTTATGTCAGCTTTAAAAGATTTAGAAGTCTAGTGTCTGGTGCTGCATCTTACTTGCCTGTAAAACTCCTTAGAGAAGACTTACATAACCACATAAGCATGTCTCTCCCTTCTTGTGTATTTATTGTGAAAAGTAACCCTTTGTCTAGCTGACAGGAGACAGCTTTTTAGGACAGATGTGAAACAATGCTTTCCAAATAAATCGGAGAATATAGAATTTCTCAATTTAAATAGAATGAGATGACTGCCTGGTAAGAATAACTCTTCTAGAAACTACTAGTTGCCTTTGTTTTATGCAAGGAGAAGCTCTGAATAGTTAGGTGCTAATGCACCTTGGTCACTGGGTGGATTTTTGCTGTGCCAGGCTTGGAAGCTGTTTCTGCATGCATGTGAAGAAAGTCTGTAAAGATGCAGATTTCTCCAAGAGAAGAGAAGGAGCATAAGAAAGCATCCTCTGTTAGCCAGAGCCTATCATCATTATGATTGACCCTAGCTCATTATTCCTTGCTATCTGCAATAGATGATGACCTCTGATGACACTGCACAACAGTATGCAAAGCTGCTGCCTTCCTTTTAATTCTGGCTCCTGAATGCAAACGTGGTAGCTTCTTACCCACACTATGCCCAGTGTTCCTTTAGTCAAACACATGTATAAAAGTTAAAAAGCTACTAAATACTACTAAACAAAGTTTTTACATATTAGGTTACTTTTTTTTATTTTGCTAGAAGTGCCTCTGTCTTCCCATTACCTAGGAGTCTGGAGTAGGCTGGAAGCAACTAATTTACCATGTAATAAGATAGGTTCCTGTTGACAGTCAAGGGCAAAACTATTAAGTCATTAGGGCTAATGTTGGAACACTCTGATACAAAGGCATGGCCTGGGCCTTTCAGATGTACATCTGACCTTGGAGGATTAAGTTTCTTTACAACTTATTTTTGATACTCAAAATCTGCCTTTTTTTCCCCCTTCTGCTTCACATGCTTTGATCTTTGGCCTTGTGTTAGGTGCAGCTTGCATAGCGGCTTCTGCAGCCCTGATTTGCCCCACTTTTATCCAAGGAAGAATGGATACAAAAGATGTCCTATTCTTAATCCTGCAATACTAAGAACACATCATGTATTCCTTTGCTTAGCACTGCCCATGTCACAGCTTGGCTGAAGGAGTAGAAAGGTGGCAGGCAAATAGAGGTGGCTCTCAGGCTTTCTTCACAAAGTAGAGAAAGTGAAGATAGCTTAAAACAATCTATTTAGATGTCATTTAAAAACATGTAATATGATTGTGGGTTGTATTGGCCCTGTGATATTTTGGTAAATTAACTTTCACCAAATCTAATGATTTTATTAATAACCATGCGACTATTTCAACCACTCTATCCTCCAGCACAGCAGCAGGTCTGAACTTCTTTCTCTTCCATTGCATGGACCAGGGAAGTACCATGATGCTCCAAAACTTGTCTTGCTGTCATACTTACTAGCTCTCAGGGCTGGTTCATTTAATGTCAACTTTGTAGACTTGGTAGCTCTGAAATTTCTGGCTCAATGCTTTTCCTTTTATGAATCACTTTCTGAAATAAGGAATATTCTCTTTTAGATCTGTGCTGGGTTGTGATTCCATTTACGGTCAGTCTGAAGGCTAACTGCTCTCTAGGTGAAATCAGCGTTACCTGCAGGTAACATAACATGGCCGTTATATGTAATGACCATTTTTCATTTTCAAGATGCATGAAGAAACCACATTAAAGGACACTCCAAGCTCTTGTCCAAGTCTACTGTTTGAAACTTTTGACCAAAATATTTTATAGCATGCAGAGAGGCTGAGAACCAAAGCCTGAGTGACATTGTCAAAGCTGCTCACAGGGACTCTGCATTTAACAAAGAAGGCTTATTTTATATGATGCTTTTGTTAGTTATACAGGAATGTATTTGGTAACATGGAACATTCACAAAAAAAAAAAGTGAGTATTTTTAAATTCACTTGTAAGTTGTTTCTGAAGTCAATCATGGTTATGCACTTAACCTGTCCTTTTGAACTACTGGAAGGGGTCCTCTCTCTCGAGGAAGGATTAGCAGGCCATTCTTTAAAAAGGGCAGTTGGGGACCATGGCATCCAATAAGCTTATGGCAATAAGCCGTGGAATGCTACATTTTGTTAATTTCTGTTTTATTTAATTTTCACATTCAGTGTTTTTAAACGGGGATGTAAAAATGCTGTAGTTTATTAGTTTTTATTTTGTTTTATTTTAGTTTATTTTTGTGTTTACCAACTTTAAATACAACAGTGATAGGGAAAGGGAAGTTGCAGTAAAAAATTTTGCTGTTAAGACTGTACATGCCAAGGTAGGTCTGGAATGGATGCTCATGGCTAAATTAATAAATTCTGACTATAGAGGTTTCAAACACAAATTCTGACAGACCCTTCACTATGACAATACTAGTGGGAGTCACTATAATATCATCTGCTGCTGAACATCGCTAGTGTGTGAGCACCGTTGTGCCAAAGGTTAATATGCCAGTTTTATTTCCTCCTCTCTACAGCTGTAATTTAAATGAGTTGCACATATAAGAGATGTTATATGCATAGGATTTTGCATTAAGTTTGCTATGTCAGATTTGTTTATAAAAATCATATTTTGAACCACTTGCCCAGGGGCTCTGTTCTGGGAAGCTGCAAGCTGATTTCTTTTAAAGAGGCAGTTTTCACTTTCCATGAACTTTCAATAGACAATTTGGAGCTCTGAACAGGGAGCTCAGTTTCAAAATTAGCGCTTGCCCAGGTTTACAATTATGTTTAATTACTTAGCAATGAAGAGTTTAATCTAGTTTTACATATGTGCTATATGACCCTTTCCATACCTTATTGGGATTGGAAGGGCCCCTTGCCTCTCTTGGGGAAAATTGCTTCCCAACATTTTGGAGACCGTTTACAATGTTTTTGTTCCTATGCTGCAATGTTAACATTGTCCATAAACCTAATACTCACACAGTAGTTAATAAGGGGCAGAAAGTTTTATAGTCTTTTCCGCACTTGTTAAAAACCTGCTACTGCAATTTAGTCCTAGCCACACAAAGCCTATCAATTGTGTGAAAAATAAGAGGCTTTATATCGGTGTATTCTTGGAAACCAATGGAAAAGTGGACCTACCCTGAGTATCTAACTGAATTTAATGAACTTGAGGATTATTTAAATTGCCTCATTTGTAATATAAACACTTGAGGGCTTGCCAGCAGGATTATCATCAGGATTTGTGGCTTTTCTAAAAAAATTCATTTGGGATTGTTTTTCAGAATCCATTGCAATTAACAGCACTATGGCAAAGGATGATTTCTCAAATTGCCTTTCAGTTACAGGAAATAAAATCCATTCATGATGTTGCAAATATATTTTTAGTCAGGTTTGGTAAGAATAATTTTCTAGTTGTCTTTCTATATTAAGTAAGCGAAGAATGTTCCTAAGGTACCAGGTGAATCGTCTTTTATGCCGCTGTTGATCTTCTCCTGCTAGAAGAGATACCAATATTCAAGACTACACCAGTGGAAGTGAAATATTCTCTAAGTTAGTACAATTTCGAGAGTCAAATCTAAACTGAAATGGGCTTAAATGTAATTAGGATTGGGCTAATAGTACCTGTTGGGTACATGCTCCAGTTCCTTTATCATATCAACATGGAACTGGAAAGGCTGGAGGTGGGATGGAGTGGTCACTGGAAGGACTGACAGACAAGAACTGAAAAAAACAGTTCACAGATTTCTCTAAAAGAGCTTTTTCCATTAGTCAGCCTCTGCTATTAGCTAAAAAGTTACATTAAAAAAAAAAATTGCAGCCATCTTTAATTCAGAGTATTTTTCTGAGAAGTTACATGCTCTACTAGTACGTGGAAAGCTAATAAAGAGATTATTACACAGTAGTAAAGAGGGGAGACAAATAAGCGAAAGCTTGTTCGTTTCAAAATTGGAATATTATGGACACCATGAGCTCTTACACGCAGTGATACTCTGTACTTTCTAAAAGAGTAGAGTTCTCCTTACTTGGCTGTCTTATCTCTATTTCAGTGATTAAGATGTTGTGATTTCCTTTATATTTCATCTTACACCTCTCTTACATTGGTTTGCAATATTTCCTTAGCTTTCTGTAACATTTATAAAATGTGTTTTACCTTAGTTTATAAGTGTGTATGTAACATTGTTCTCCTCCAGCTATCCTAAGAAGAGGGTAATGGGCTCTCATGTGTGAATTTGGCACTGCCATCACATTGGGTTTGCATCCTTTGAAAACTGAGTATAGTTAATGGAGTAGAAATCTGCAGGCTTGGTGCTGAATCCCATTTTGAATACAAGGAACAGATAATTCGAGAACGATAGAAGTGAAGTGTGTATTGTGTCTGTGGTGGATGGACATTTCAATAAGAAATCTCACAAGAACACTCCACAGTTACTCCCCTGTGCACTGTGTTTAAGAGTTACCCAAATACAGCACAATTATACTGCCGCCATGCTATAATAGAGGTCTAGAAAGGACATGGTACTATTTACTCAGTAATTTCTGACCCGTTTCATGATTACAACACTGTATTCATTCTGAAGCACATAGATGGGAGTACACTTGTAATTATTTGTCTGAAAATATAGCAGTGCAATTTCTGGGTTGTTTTTTGAAGAGTGGTTGCATAAAACTTTATCAAGATGCTTAATACACTGTGCTGTGCTCCTCTTGGGCTGGATTGTTGCAATGGTTGCAACAACTTCCAGTTCTGTTATGATCTGTGATTCTGTACAGCAAAATTCCCATAGCTGGCAGTCTCAATGCAGGAAGAGCAGGAAGGGGTTGAAAATAGAAGCAGGTCCCTGTGTCTACCCCTTCCCACACTGTCTTCCTCCCTCTTTGGGGCTCAGCACATCTGCTCTGGTGCTAAATATTTCCTGCTTCACATCCTCCTTGTTGTTTTGAACAAGATGTGGAGAGGGCAGAGGGAGAACTCCTTCCCTGAGATGCTGCTGGACACCCTACAACTATGTACAACCCTTCAGTCTGAGCTTTCCTCAATGGTACAGCTTGCTTCTAACTATCATGCTACTTCTATCAAGAAGCAAGCATTGCTTTGGAAAACAAACTTGTCTAAAAGCAGTAAATTTGTTCTCCTAAACCTTGTACTCCAAACCACTGAAATCAACAGTGTTTTGAAGTCAGTTGCCACTGATTTCCATGGTCTGGAGATTAGTTTTCACTGTTTTTTCAACTTCTGTCTCAACAATTCCTACCACCTAGCCCTGGCTCTTTTTTCCCCTCTACTACAGGCAAAAGGGATGCTATTTAAAGTGATGAAATCTAATAACTGGGCATCATGCATGGAAACTAATGTTAGCCCTATTTGGCAGATAAGAAATCTGTATCTGAAGTGATACCTCCAAATTGCAACAAAGCAAATAACAGAGTCCAAATTTAATTTTTCAGATATCCTAATACAAGGAATTATTTCACCCTCATTTTCACTTGGCAATACTTCTGAACATCTTGCCTTATCCTTAGCCTCTTGCAAATGTAGCCATGAACTGGAAAAAATTCATGTTCATTTTCCTATTGCGTTACTTTTCTTCCATTTTCTTTACAGTCATTAACAGGTGGTGAATAAATCAGTTACAGGTGACAGTGTACTAATCAGTATATTTTATTTTCAACTGTTGTGCTGATTGAGGTAGAATGTGGAGAAAATGCACTGGTATTTTCAAACTCTAATGGAGTATTATTTTTCCCAAACCAAACTAACTTACAACACTCTTAACTTTGAATTGGGCTCCATAGAAAAAAAGAGACAGAGGGGCTGAGACCCTTCTCAGATTTTCTGTTATTGGAGAAGTATCTTTAGCTCAGCAACCAGTCAGGGAAGGCTGCTGGAGAGCTACATTGCAGGTGACACTTTGGAATCCTACTTTTTTTGTATTTATCAACCACCATATTTTCAGCTTGAAGGTACCGATGTTTTCGTGTTGCGTGATAAATTACAGAATGTTTATATGCAATTACATTTGTGCCTATGGAGGAGAAGTCGCTGAGTAACAGGATTTTCTAGAGGCAGTAGCTAGTTCAGAGGCCCAGAGCCACTGCAGTAGCTGTTGTCAGGGAGGACTGAGTGGCAGTTCTAATTACCAGTGTCTACACAGGTTTTTCATGGGAAGATACAAGCTGTCACGTCCCTTGCCAATCACATGAGAACTGACCTAGGGAGAACATCAGCTGAAGGTGAGTGTACATGTCCAATAAATTCAGTCCCTACTGCATTAGCTTATTTTTAAGATTGTCCTGAAAAGACAATTCAGCCTGTATCATAAAACCTTCAACTGAGCTGAAAATATACAGAATGATGATGACTTTAAATTTGGGTTCATGCCCTCTGGGGCATGAATTCATAGTACTTCAGATATGATTTGATAATGTACTGAATGCTGAAGGAACACAGGATCTCTAGATGAGTTCATAAAGACAGAATATTTATGCAATGTCAGTTCTCGCCTAATCAAAGGAAGCAAAAGAAATTTTGTTCTTAATTTTACTGCAAATGTTAATTTTAATTTGCAATGAAACCTTTCTTTTTATATAAGATATTTCTCAGAAATGGGATGTTTAAACCTAACATAAATTTATGCATGCAACTGATACGCCATTTTCTGATTTTTCATCTTCTTCCATTGAATGTATTAGAGACTTGTTCTTGAACATAGTTTAGACAATACATGTGTCACAAGCAATGATGAATCAAAGAAAGAAGGCATCCAGAAAGGGAAGCTAACTAGACAGGTAGGCCCTCATCAGCATCACATTCTGTTCCATAGCTACAATAACAATAATTGAGTCAGACACATGGATTTTAAGTGGCTCTTAAAGTGGAAAGTTAGGGAGAGACACTGTGGAAAGAAAATTATATACTGAAATGTGGCATCTCGATGTTGCAGCTGCCAACCTTGTTCTGTCAGTAGCCACAGCTGTTGCCTTTGCTTCTAAACTTAGCAGGGGATGGGTGAAAGCAAGGAGAAACTGTGCAAGCACCTCCTGACAAGGAGGTGTGGCTCCAAAGTCTCAGTGTAATCAAAGGAAACCTTTAATTAGTTTTAACTCTTGAGAGAAGGGTATTATGTTTGTGTGGACAGAAGATGACACCTGAGGAGATATGTGCCTGCCTTGCAGATGGATGCACTCTCAGGGTGATTTTTTTTTCCCCCTGCCCTTGGGCTTGCAGGTTGAAGACATGACCTGACATTCAAAACAAAACACAAACACTAAAACAGATTATCTACCACTTATGATTTTCTTTTTCAGTATTTTTTTAAATGCAGTCTTACACTTAAAAGCTAGTTTGCTTTTCGATGTCAAGTAATCTATAGTAATTTAGGCCTTGCAATAAGAACATGGAAGGTGTTTGTGATGCAAGGACCTGTAAGACCACCAAATCTGGTGTGGTGTTGACATATAAGAAATAGTCCTGAGGCAGAGTTACCTGATGAATATCTTTCAGCTTGGAGGGATGCAATTGGCTTCTTCCAACGCAGAAGCTGGAAGCGATTTAATGTAAAGTGTGAATAATCAGGAAAGGGAGAATATAACTTAGCTGACAATATAGATATAGCCTGTACTTACCTTATAGGTGAGCTTCACTGGGGGATTAAATAGTCTTAGCACCAAACAGGGTAATGTCCATTGATGCTGTACTATTCTATGAGCCACTGACTGTGAAGGAAGAAGGTCTAAGGAAACAGAGGAAATACGGATATTTGTGTCATGTACAGAAAATTCAGCCTGGCCTGCATGCCAGATGGTATCCATCCATCTGGTGAAACTGAAGATTTGGAAAACAAGGATGGAAGGAAGGGGACCATACCGTAGTTAGATCTAGGCACAATGTGTAGTTGAATGAAATAAAATATTTCTTGAAAAATGATTGATGAAGACTAGAGTACATAACTCCTGGGGTAATTTTGTCACTTTTATCTTCAGGGTGGAGATCACTACATGCCAGGCTGCATTCCTTCATAGCATCTGAATTATTCTTATTGTCTCCACAAGCTGAAAATGAGAAACAGACTGGTAGGGAAGTTAAAATTTTCAAGGTGGAAAGAGCAGAGAATATCCTGAGTTTGGGGTTTGTTTGGGTTTTTTAAGATTAAAAGTTCCTGTTGCATTTTTGTAGACAATAATACACCAGAATTTATTATTCCTGTACTTAAAACAAGAATTGAGTGTGTAAAGAAGACCACCTGAAGAAGGGGGGCTTACTCCAGTGCTGTATATATCCAGCCCATCTTTCTGTGAGCTGCATGGGGAAGAACTATTTCCAAGGCACCAGTGGTTGCCATATCCTGTATGCAAAAAGATTCCATAAATGTCTGAAAACAGATGGAATGCAACATTGGAGGAATAAATGGATTTTTAATTTTCTGAACATTTTGGATTCCATCTGGCTGAAGTAACTAAGTGACCTAGTAGAATACTTTTACCTTTCTTGTATAATAATCAGAAGCACAGCTTGCACTGCTCTTGACTGACATATTCCCCATTAAGACACAGATTTTACTTGCTCATACATTTGCTTACTTTTAACTCTTTTGAGTGCATGACAAGGAATATCTGATGCACCTCTTCCTGTGTGTCAGATCTAAATGTTGACCCTCCCTCAGTTCATGATTTAGCCTAAAGCTAGTATAGAGGAACTCTAAACTACCTGCCTAAGCTCACCTGACAGTAGTGGGAGCCTTAAGAGGTAACGTACCTTAGACTTACCTCCTGATTTTTTTTGCTTCAAGCATTGGCACAGATCAAAAAGAAAAAAAATACTCTTAATTTTCTGTTATGTTTAAAGGCAAAGAATAAGAAGGAGTAGAGGCTTTATGTACAAGTACCAATAAGGTGGATTATTTCTGTTCACTGCTTTTTTTGTTACTGCCATTCAGAATGTTGTTAAACAAATAAGAGTAAATACATGTGTGTTTTTAAACAGGAAATGAACATTCCTCTGTGAATAGGAAATACAGGCAACTTGAACTCACAAGAAAGAAGTCATAAAGTATATGACACTATATAAAAAATAGGAGACCTGGGTTTATGGAAGACACTATTTTTGTGCCTGTTCACTCTCCTTGAGAGAGGAAGTCAGTCTTTTGGATCACTAATAATTAAATGTGTACATACTAACTGTGCTACTTATGAAGCTGATTATTTATCATTGCCATTTAGAAAATTTCTAAAGACAATAACTATTTCTGTGCTGATAAGTTCATTAGCAAGAGTTAGTAGGATATTAGCAATGTATTTGTTATTAGTTTTCATAGGTTTTGGCACTTAGAACATTTCTCAGGGTTCTTGCTATGAATATGGATGAAGCATTTCAAAGAATGGGAAATAACAACCCCCTATTTTATTTTAAGGGGCTGTAGTAAGACTGTTTTCTGCCTCTGGAAGCAAATACATTTGCATTTTTTTAAAAGCCGTTGTATGTTAAGATCACCAGTTTCAGTCCAGCACAAAGCCCAAAATCATTGGAAGATTTCATTTTTGCCTGACACATTAATGCTATGTAAAATGTGTGTTTGCTCAATCCTTAATAAGACATAATGCAATATCTCCACTACAAATAACTTTTGTATAACTCTCTGGTCACTGTAACCCTGTAATTCAAAGTAGTCTTGTTTCTTCTCTCTGAATTTTGTGATTATGAACTTCTGATGGCTGGCAGGAACACACACTGATGCTGCCAGCAAAACTCTGGACAGAGTGCAGTCATGTTTTGAGTGTCTTTTGCTGGGATTCTGTAATAAGGACGCCTTGTATGGCGTTCAGAGAAATTCTCTTTTGTATAATACACTTACATAATTGCATTACTGCCTCTGAAGCCTTTTTGCCCCCATAAATGATTAAAGCTGTTGTTACATGAATCTGGACTTGGGAGACATATTGGGAACTCCTTATAGCGAATGTAAGTGGCTAAAAGACTCATCGGCTGTGAGGAGGGAGGTTTTGTTCTTTTGTGATTCCTTGAGAGTTTGGAGTCTTGTAAAAAAGAAGTCTGTGTTCTGCTGATAGTGCTGATCATGTTCTCTCATTTGTATAATTTAGAAAATTAGCAATATAATGAAAACAGCTCCATCTAAGTAAGTTCTCTATCCACAGTTAATAAAATAGTATCTACCCTCAGAGACCTAGAATTTCTCTGCAAACACTTTTAGTTAAACAAAGCATTTTGTGTACCTACAGCAAATGTGATATTTATTTTTTCATTATTCATGAAACAACTTTAATGTCACTGCTGATTTTCCTGGTAGGATGTTCAGCTCCAGCAAACTGGAGCTCATGCTGAGTTGTAACTGAAGATGTCGTTCACAATAAACATGAGCTGCCGCGACAATACAATGGCAGAAGGTGAAGAATCTCTTTTCTTGTGCAAGGGCGTGCATGTGTCTCTCTGTGTGTGAGAGAGAGAGAAAGAGAAAGAGATTTGATTGTGTTTACAAGATTCATTCGCAGCACAGCAGGCAGTAGTCACATTGTAATATTCACCTTAACACAGATAATTTGATTTTCAACCTGGTTATCATACATTTAGACATAACAATACATACTTTAGTAGTGCATTTTAAACAAGGTTGCACACTTTAAGTCAGAATATATTAGAGGTAAGTATTGACTTTTGCAATTGCAGAAGTCCTGGAAAGCAGGGTTCAGTGCATGTTATAAAATTGCTAAAAAAAAGTAAATTCTAATGGCTAAGTCTCAGGGACTGCTACTGTTTCTGGGCTGAACTCAACAGTATGGGCTTCCCCAAATCTTAAATCTTTAAAGGTGTCCAAGTTTTTCCCATTTGAGACCCTCAGGCACCAATAGAATTTCTTTTTGAGCCTCAGGTCGTCTCCTGACTGGAAAATGAAGTCAAAAAGTCCCATGGCCTTTCTGCCCTTTACACTGAAAGGAAAATGAACTGCCTAGTCATAGGACAAATGTTGTCTTGGGTCACCATCAAGATCCTGACCTGCCTAACTGATGTGACACAGGGAAAAAGGTATGTTGATGCTCATCAAGAGCAGAGCTTAATTACTGCATCCTGGAGAAGCCTGAGAGATAAGGGGATCTATCAGCAGTTTAATTATAGTTGTAACACACCAGCCTTCATGCAAGATAAAAAAGATTCTGCTGTTGGCATTGTGAGATTTCAAGCTCAGCTTAAATCTAAAGAATGTGGGCATGGTTGGGCATGATTTTGTGAATCACCTACAGCACATTTGCAAGAAAAAATTAGCAAGCATAATTCTCCATAAGTCAATAGATCTGAGCATGTTTATACAAATGGGGCATTTGGCCCAAATCCAGTTGGTGTCTTTGCGGTATTGCACCTCCGAAACTTCTGAGGTTTTCTTAGAGTCATTAATATTGAGATTCTATAGTACCCAAGGCAATTATCCACTACTTCTTGGGCCTGGCCCAGGAACTATTCCACAACATATTGACTCATTAGTATAATAAAATGGGAAAAAAAAAAAAAACCAAAAAAAGCTGGAAACTAGGAAAATAAGGACATTAAGAGAAGAGTGTGAAGACAGTGAGGTGAGGTCCTCCAGTAGGGTAAATTAGTGCAGCACTATCACATTCCCTGAAGTTTTGCCAGTTTACACCCTGTGATGATTTGGCCCATGATTATTAGGAATGTACGTTGTTGATGTGCTCTATAATGCCTTCCATAACCAGCCCATGCTAAAAGAAGCAGCTGGTGAAAGTTATGTTTTCGTTCCACAGATGGATCGGCAACAGCAAACACATAGTTCTGCGTCTGCTAAACAGGTGTTTGACTTTATACTTGCTAGCTAGACAGAAGAAGACAAATTCTTGGTGAAGGATGTAGACAAAGGTGATCAATATAGTTGTTGAAAAGGAAGAGTCAATCTTTTTTTGTTCTTTATCTTCTTTTTAAATGCGGAGGAGTGTCCTGAAATGCATCCTGCCTTTTATCGGTATAGTCTAGGTAACTGGGAAGAAAAACTAAGAGGGGCAAAAATCCCAAAACTATTGGGGATATTCAAATTATACTGTCTAACTTCCTTCCTTTCTTGCCCATTTTCAGTAGGAGTAGGAAGCGCTTTGGCTTCACACAAAGTGAGAAATGTCTGTAATGGAGTCAACCCATGCCACAGAAGAAAAATCACCATTGTAGCAGAACATAACTACTTGAAATTACAGCAGACTTTAGCTATGTTTTTTGTTAGGAGGTGTAATTGTACAATCCTTTCTTTAATAAGAAATATTTTGCGAACCAATTCTGACACCTATAAGTTTAATAATTATGGATGCTCAGATGGTGCAAGAGAACAATTGCTTTTCAGCTTACTCAAAAGAAGCCATTTGTTTTGACTGTTTTTATTCATTGCTGGTTGCTTATAAAATCAGAAAGTGGCTGGAATTTTTTGGGTCTCTGAATGATAAATATTTCTAGATGGAAAAATGACAATATGTAAATTCCTTAGTGAATATCATTCCAACTAAAATTCCTTAAACTCTGAGAGTTTGGGAGCATTTTCATGGATACCCAGCAGTAGGCTGAAAACTTGTTAATAACTAATATGATGACTCTATTTATCACAGTGATACAGATTCAGCATTTCTAGTTGCAAATCAGAATATTATTTTACTCTTTGACTGGCTCTGGGGAGATCTCTTTAGCATGTAATGCAAAGATGTTGCCTAAGGGAATAGAGCAGGCTGGCATCATTTGCCTGAAACTTTCCCACGCTGCTATTGTATGTTGATCCTTCTGGCAGAGGGTTTAATGTTTCCTATTAAGTCCCTGAAACCTGTGTCCAAGGCAGGCACAAGTGGTTCTCCAAGACAAGAGATGATCCAGGAAATGGGAAGAGCAGCTGGGATGGCTGAAGAATCTGGGGTAGGTTTGAAGAGTGGTTCACCCTCACTGTTGTTAACTCATTATCACACCTATTTTATTGAAACCAAACTGCTTGGAGGGGTGGCTTTGGAATCAGTGTGTTATGTCAAGAAGGTTGCTGTTTAAATGACGTGTGAGCAGTGTGTGTTTTCTAGTTTCTATGTAGATGTACTATATGAAGGAACAGCAAAAGCAGCAGGTGCTGTTAAAATTTATGGAGGAGCAGCAAGCCCAGGCAGCAGCCCCACAGGAAGAGCAGTGACTTTTACCACAACAGATGGTCTTGAGAATTATGAACATGGGACCTATCCCCATCTGCCCCTATAGCTCAGTCCTTCTTGATCAGGAACCAACAAGATGTTGTCTCCAGGCCTACACAGTCAACGTGAGCAGTGAGACTAGGGGCAGTCAGGGCAACCAGCCACCCTAGATCCATGCTAAACAAGTCTAACCCACGCTGTGCATATGGATCTCTGAGCATTGGTACTACTCTACTAGGAGAGGTACATCTTGAAACAGCTGGGAGTCTCAGAATAAAAGTAGTGATGAAGGCTCGTGGAGGAATTTAACTACCCAGACATCTGTTGAGTAACAAATACAACTGAACGTGCATCATCACAGAGGTTCCTAAATTATAGTGAAGACAACTTTATGATCCAGAAAGTAGAGACTCCTAAGGAGAAGCCATCCTAGATCTACAGGAGCATATTAATGAAATTTGCAGATGAAACTCTGTAAGTGCATTAAAAGTACAGCAGCACTGTGTTTTAGGATTTACTTTAGAAGAGTATCATGTGTGTTTAGAATGGACTGTTTTCACATCCATTTATAAATTTTCATCGATTCATAAGTAAATGGAAGTTTAAGCTTAGTTTAAACATGTTTGCATACCAAATATTTGAGATCTGCAGACTTTTAACTAATACACTTTACAAACATCTATCTTGCACAACACACAGCTCATGATAGAGACCAGGAATTAGAAAAATGGATAGATAATAGCAGTATGTCAGTGCTCTTCAAAAATGTAAGCTCATACCTTTGCAGAAGAAAATAATTTGAAACAAATGTTGAAGAGCATGAGGACTCTTAAGGAGCAGAAATATTGAAAAGATAACAATGAACACCAAATAAGGCCTATAAAATTTTGGAGTACAAACAAAGATATATTACATCACAGGGCAAAGTTCAAATAGGGCTTTTCCCCCATCCTAGTTTTAGGCTAGTGCACTGAAACGAGCCAAAAAAAAATGACATTGATCATAATGATGAACTGACAGTAAGACTTAAGAATTTTTTTAAAATCTCCTAGAAGTTTTGGTTTACAATGACACTTAATGGAAAAAAAAAAAAAAGAAAACCAAACAAAAGGCCCACAAATCTTGATTTTTATCCTGAAATAAATGAATCTGTAACACCTAAGAGGAAAACATTCTCTTAAAATTTCTCACATAAATCAGCTAATCTTTGCTATCTTCAAAGAAAAAGCAACTCTGAGTGAGTCAGGCTTCATTCCACAGATTCAATACAGGGATAGTGCCAGGTTTACTCTCTAATGATTCATTTCCTTAGATGTGGAGAATGTGTCTTTTAAAAATGTAGGCAGGGGGAGGGAAACAAGGGTTGGTGTTTATTTCTCTTTTGCCAAGTTTTAATTTGATGCATTCATTTCTCCATTACCATTCTGTCCCACATTTTATTGTCTCAAACTCTATGCAGCAAAACCTTTTTCTCGTCTCTTCAGGAAGGTAACATTTCAGTTTACACTTGTAATACCAAGTTATGATCATCTCAGTGGGATCATAGCCTCAGTAATCTTCCTGCTAAAAATCTGTTCACTAAGTTTTTGATAAAATATGACTGTGTTATAAATATTTTCAGAAAAGAACACAACTTTTCACTTGTCTATATTAATCATGACATCTGCTATAGGTCACTGTACTGGTTTTAGCTGGGATAGAGTTAATTTTCTTCATAGTAGCTAGTACAGGGGTATATTTTGGATTTGTGCTGGAAACACTGTTGATAATACAGGGATGCTTTCATTATTGCTGAGCAGCATTTACACAGAGTAAAGGCCTTTTCTTCTTCTCACACTACCCCAACAGAGGGGGAAGAAGAAAAAGGGGATGCTTGGAGTGATGGCATTTGTCTTCCCAAGTAACTGCTATATGTCATGAAGAACTGCTTTCCTGGAGATGCCTGAACACCTGCCTGCTGGTGGGAAGTAGTGAACGAATTTCTTGTTTTGCTTTACTTTCATGCATGGCTTTTGCTTTACCTATGAAACTGTCTTTATCTCAACCCGTGAGTTTTATCACTTTTACCCTTCTGATTCTCTCCCCCATCCAACAAGGCAGGAGTGAGCAGGCAGCTGTGTGCTGCTTAGTTGCAGGCTAGGGTTAAAATATAATAGTCATATAGAGAAAGAAATCTATCTCCAAATGTGATGCCAGTTCAGCATTGTATTAAGACTATTATCAAATAATTCCACTCCACCCGATCAAAGACTTTCTCAGCATCTAATGCTAATAACATTTGTGGTCTTGAGCATTTGCTTTTTTGAAGATTTTAGGCTCCCCAAAGCATCACTTAAAGGTCGCTGAGGGGTCAGAGAATGTTCAGCTCTTTGATGAGAAAGAATCAAGAGCTCCTTTTAATCTTAATATTCAACTTCAGTACACACACACACAACAGAATAAATAATCCTGGGAAGACTGATCTCAGTCCAGCCAAAAGCAATAGTGGAAGACTTTTTTTTGTCAAAGGTGCAATTTAAGAAATACCTTTACAAACAAGGAATTTGGAATGAGATGAAAAAATGAATGAGAATCCTTCTCTGGTTGATATTTCTGTCTGAATTCCAGTTCAAATTGGACTCAGACAAAGAAGATTGGAGGCAAGCATGTTATCAACAAGATAGCAACACTGATCTACAAACCACTGCTAATGAACTCCCTTTAAGTGTCCAGGGAGCCCTTCTAAAGGAAGCCTGCAAACACCCGCCTAAAGGCTCTCCTTGCCGCCTGAAGGCTCTTCTTGCTTCAGGCCACATAGATTTGCTTGCTGTTCTTGCTCAAAGTTAATTTGTATTTACAAAATCAGCCCCCTATTAGAAGACAGAAACAAAACCTAAAGGCAAAAAAAAGGAGTGATCTCTGTCAACCTGAAGCTTCAGTTTTTCTGTCTGCTGCACCTGAACTAGTATACACAGTCACTGAACTGAGTTTCTTCAAGGTTTCAGCACTGCAATGGAAGCAAAGGACAGTGAGAAAATTTCTATAAGGGAAAGTATAAAAGGCCCTGAACTGTCCCAGAGCAAGGTTATTATCTTGGAAAGTACTTAGCTGAAACTCTTTCCTAGTGCATTGACTCATGCCCTCCACTTCAGCAAAGCCAGATTACAGTGATTTGCCAACGATTTTGTGGCTGCAAAATGAAGGAAGGTATTTTAATTTCAGTTTCCCCTGTGATCAGTCCTGTTGCCATGTTCTATGGTTGAAATCTTATTGGAATGCTTTAAATAGAACAAAGATTTAGTCGGCTAGTCTGTCTCATTGCCTTTCCTCTTCCCCTCCCAAACTGGTCCAGGCTGCTTGAATGGAAATGCTGCTTTTATCTTAAGGGCTTTTCTCTCAGAAAGTGACTGCAGATGAACAGTGCCAACAGAAATTCTTCATAATCACTGTGGGCTTTTCTCACTCGATGAACTACACTGAACAATTTGTATCAGGTATTGAAATGAAGTGGTGTGAACTGACTCAGAGCTATCGATCTGCTGATTTACCCCAGCTGAAGTTCCTGAGCTGCACCAAAAACAGACCTTCTTAATTTATATGTGAATAAGCTGTTTAGTAATCATCAGGATCCAGATTCTGGTGGTTTTACTTCCACAAAAAGAAGCATAAAGTTTTTTAGCACTCTTAGGGATCAGCTTTGAAGCCTTACTGGTGGATGAAATTTCAGCTCAGTCTTATTTGAATTGATACAAAGATGGTGAAACTATTTACTCACTTCTTGCTTTTCACCCATATATACACAGCTTCTTTAGTAAGAGTATTTATAACTTGCCTTGATCACTTTAATGGTCCTTCTGGTGGAGGTGCAGAGAAGATGATCCTCAGGTCCCTGGACAAGCCTATTGGGAGACACAGACTCTTCACTTACATCTCCTGAATTTTCTGGTGGATCAACTAACCTATTTATATCAAAGAAGGCTAATGCTCCTTTTACCTGGCTGAGGTTGGTACCACTCCTGCAAACCCACAAGGAAGTATTTAATATCAGATACCAGTTCCCCAAAATGTTTGTGTGGCAGCAGGACTTGGATTTATGCTGAGAAGGAGGAGCAGGGGTGGAAGCATGGGTTGATTAGGTCCCTTTGGTTAGATTGGATCTAGTTCCTGTCTTGTGCTAATCCACCCCAGACTCCTGGCGGTAAGATCCAAAGCAGCATAAAGCAGATACAGGAGAAGGTGGAGGGGGCTGGTCAGGAGTGTTTGTAAATAAATCTGGAACCTGGGATCTGCAGCCTGCTTGGTTATGGTTTTGTGAAAACACAATTACAGCATAAAATGAAAGCAGGCTGTGCAATGAAAACAAGAGGAATGCCATCATCCAGGTTGGCTTGTACTGCAAACCACCCTGGTCAATCATCCGAGATGAATGGAGGTATCCGCTGAATAACCTCACTTTGCAACTTTTATGTGAAGGCTTGATAAATGAAGTCAGGGAGAGGTACAAGAAAGTGATTAAAACCAGCCTGTGCAAAAGGCAATGATAACCTCCCTGAGCTTGAAACTTTTTTTTTTCCTTCTGTCTGAGTTTGTTGGATAATTAACCCTTTCGTCCTTCAGTCTCTGTACACAAGCATTTGTATATTCTTACAAAGCTGTTGCTTCCTGGAAGATAATTTGTCTCTAGTAATAAATTGGACCCAGTGGCAAGGCCAGCCACTTTCAATGGGGATGCTTAGAGCCAGGTGCTGTGGAGGTTTCTAGTGGCCTCACTGTAGCAGAAGACCATTTCAAAAGTTTAACTAACTTATTTCAGGTCTCTGGGCTCTCCCAGTTGCCTACTAGCTCACTTAGGCATTTCCTTTTAGGCACCCTCCTGGAAGAACTGCAAGATAGTTTTAGGGGATGCCAGTCTATTGTCATAGTGAGCTTGAGTGGGATATTATTATCACTAAAGCAACAGTCAATTCTGGTGTTATTGTCAGGCAGGGGTCAGGATTTCTCTTTGTGGACCTGGAACTGTCATAAGTCTTCTCTTGTGCTAAAATTGGTTACTGACTTGAGGGATGACTTGAACATACACAAAATCAACTTACCCACATAGTCAGAGATCAATAGATTTTCCATTCCTAGGTATTTTGCTCCTAGGTTCTTGCTGGTGTTAAAAAGAAAGGAACTAGCAAAGGGGTCTCACAAGTAGACCCATGCCCAAATGTGGTCAGAGGTAGCTGTTTATAGTTTGGTTGATTCATTTTTGGTCTGCCCAACTGCACTAGGATACCGAAGCAGGCACTTATGAAAAAAACAGCTGTCTGCACTCTCAGATGAAGATCTAGAAGTTAGCATTAACAAAATAAATAGAAGTTTCTTGCATGTCAGAAAAATAAACTTTTCTTTGAGGAACACCCCTAGACTTAGCCCAAAGAATGGCAGCAGCAGCACTGCCTGTATTGAACAAAGCTCTTTAAACCCTTACCAAGAAGCAAAATCTCAGCTGAGAAATGTCAACAGAGCTTTTATGACAGCCTGAAGATTAATTGTCCTCTGAAATGGCAGTCCTCAATTTAGGCTTAATCTCTCTTGCATTACTCAGGTAGCTATTGTGAAGTATCACCCTGCTTGCTGCTCTCGCTGACAGTTTCTATATCCTTTCACCACGCCCACTGGAAGGAAAACAATCACATAAATCCCTCTTGCAGGGCATGCTCAAACTCGTTTCTTATTGTGGGGCAAATTTATGATTGCATTTACTATGTAATCTTTAAAGAGAACCGGCTGGTGGTTGAAGGTCTAAAATTACAGGTGACCTGGGTGTAAGCAAAAGTGGATTTGTTAAAAAATCTGTATTTAAGGGAGGAGGTAAGGGGGTGAGAAAGGAGAGTTAGATGTTCCCTGTGTAGTTTATGACCTTTCCTAAAAAAAAATATACCCTTCAAGAAAGGTAGAAAAGCAATTTTCATTCTGTGGCTCTAAATATCTGTTTATCCCACTGCCATGATTTGAGCATGCCCAGTTGGGATGATTTAGCACTCTGCTGATGACTACCAACGGAAGGACTTCATGTGAAAAGGTAGTCTGCCACAGCTAATGGGCTCTTGTTTCAAAGGGATGCTGTGTGTACATTACTAGTGTATGGAGAAGGTGCAGAAAGGCCTCAGCAGAATGGAGGAATGGAGTGTTGCTGATGATGAAAAGGCACTTTGCTGTTGAGGGAATGGTGGGAGAGAAAAGGCGTATCTGTCTTTTTGATTAGAAATGCATGCTTCCTTTCATCATCTGAGCTGAAAAATTGGCTTCTGCTCTTGGTTTATGAAACCATTTTTCTTTTCCCTTCCTTCCCAGGTTTGCAAACTCTTTAATAAATTAGTTACTGTGAGGTGCATAGGTGCAACAATCACCTTAGAGGCTTTTCCCAAATGCATCTTTAATATTTTATAAGTATTTAAATAGATTTATTCAATATGAACAGCCTGATTTATTAACACTGGCACTCTGGCATTGAAAGGGGGTTCAATACAAATTATGTTGTGTCAGAAATTTTTAGCAGCTAGATCTCAATTTACCAATGGATTCTTGGAAGTCAGGAAATAATAGGACCCACCTCATGTTAATATTTAATCAGGCTTTGGTGCCAGATAGGAGAAGCTGTTGAATGAATGAGATGCATTGCGAGGAGTCCTGTATTACATTAAAGCATACATCATGTGCGTTCACTTCTCAGATGGGGGCAGGGAGAAGTGGGTCAGTTGTTCTGGCAAGTGGGAGGATTAGACCTGCCACTGAATAAAGACTCTTTGTCAGGCTCTGAGAGCTGACCAGATTAAGTTAAAGTCTCACTGCAGACATATGTGGGAAACCTGAGTGACCAGATGTGAAACTTGTTTACTTTGTCCTGGGTCCGACAGATACCTTTCCTTGAGCATATTCAAAAAATAACCTATGACAACAGAAACACTGAACCTGACATCAGAGTGGAGCTACTTTGTAAAGCACTTTACAACAACACAATGAGAAGGGTGCTACCAAACCTAATGCTATCCTATGTACCTAGGGCACAAATCGGCAGGGGAAGGACACATTTACTGGTCTTCTGTAGGTCAGTACCCTGTAGGTTAGTGTTTTGAATTACCCCAGAATCATTCTCACTCTGAAGTTCCAGGTAAGACTATTTTTATTTAGCCTGGCACACTACTCTCATAAAAATAATTTGGTTTTATTTCTGTATTGAAACACCAAACCACTCTCTCAACGCAGATTTGGAGTATACATTTAAATGGCAAAGAAGCAAAGTTTTTCACAGTAGTGTTCACTCACTTGGATAGAACAGATAACATACCAGCATGATTGTAAAATAGCTCTACATATCTGCAGGGCTTTCCTAAATCACTGCACCCAGTGTGGCATGGTTCAGATAAATTAGGAATCTGCTCAAAAATCTCATGTCTACCAAGTGCCTCATCAATCCACCACACAAGGCAGAGGCTAGGTAGTTTAGTGAAGAGCAAAGAGGAAAGCAGCATCCAGCTGCAGCAGGACTGATACTGGATAAAAAGGAGAAAAGAAGACATCTTAGATGCCACAGATCTTTTCCTGGAATATTTCAGGATGACCCAGCAATGAAGTAACCCTCCAGTGATCAAGACAGCCTAGCCATAATTGCATGTTCATATGTCTGGGTTGAGTTCTTCAAAGGATGTGAACTAGAGTAGTGTGGTCAAAATGCCTGGAATAACACTGGGGAGCACCAGCTGAAATTTTGGCCTGTAGCTGAAATCCTGGTGACAGTGAACTAGTCATCTGGTAGGAACTTTATTCATTTCCTTTTCTCACTTAATTATTAATTTCTGTCCCTTTAAACAGGCAGTGTGTTTAGTTTCTTTATGCACTTGCTTTATTTAAGGAAGGAAACATTGAACAGCTAGTCCTTTGTAACATTAATATTAAGAAACTTAGACAATGCTCCAGTAAGATCTCTGAGTCAAGACAAGAGGCAACTCTACGCATCTGGTTCTACCAAAGTTTGGTTGGAATGGTTTATTGTAAGGTTAGATTACCAGGGAGGAACCTAGGAAAAACCCTGCTGTGATAGTTGCCTGTTCCTGCTAGCATCAGGATCTCAGTTCTTTAAATTGGATATTTGGAATTGGAGAGATAAATGGAGGAGTGGAGCAGAATGCTATGCGTGGTTTCTTTATGCTGTTTGTGGTGAAGTTTAATTTATTTTTGTGAAGTGTGTACCTAAGAATGTTTTGATGAGATGATAGTAGGTCCACAGCAAGATCAACTCCATCTGTGTCATTACTTACCCATCTCCACCTCCTCTGCCACAAAGCAGACTGGCTGCTCGGGGTGGGATTGTTAGTCTCTTCCATGTAGTTGTAGTCTTAGCTATTAGTAATATATCTCGGCACTAATGAGACCGCACCTCGAGTACTGTGTTCAGTTCTGGGCCCCTCACCACAAGAAGGATGTTGAGGCTCTGGAGCGAGTCCAGAGAAGGGCAACAAAGCTGGTGACGGGGCTGGAGAACAAATCTCATGAGGAGCGGCTGAGAGAGCTGGGGGTGTTCAGCCTGGAGAGGAGGAGGCTGAGGGGAGACCTTATTACTCTCTACAACTACCTGAAGGGAGGTTGTGGAGAGGAGGGAGCTGGCCTCTTCTCCCAAGTGACAGGGGACAGGACGAGAGGGAATGGCCTCAAGCTCCGCCAGGGGAGATTTAGGCTTGAGATTAGGAAAAAGTTCTTCACGGAGAGGGTGGTTAGGCATTGGAACGGTCTGCCAAGGGAGGTGGTTGAGTCACCGTCCCTGGAGGTGTTTAAGTTTAGGGTAGACGAGGTGCTTAGGAGCATGATTTAGGGATTGGTGGGAATGGTTGGACTCGACGATCTGGTGGGTCTCTTCCAACCTGGTTATTCTGTGATTCTGTGATTCTGTGATATGCTCATCCAGTTCCGTAAGAGTAAACAAAGATATTATGATCTACTTTGTCTAAAAGGGTAACATAAAGAGTTGCACCTCTATCAGCTGTGAGAAAAATCATGATTCAGAAAAGAATAAACTTTTTTTCATTCCAGGGAGGGACTTGTCATGCTGAGTTACAGATTTTGAGGACATCAGGTCCAGGTTTCTCCTCAAGCCATACTTTCCTACCTCTGGGCAGCAGAAATCTAGGAGTCATATAGGCTTCTGTGGGTGAGGAGGTGTGTCTTCCTGCTTCATCCCAGTAAGCCCATCTACAGCTTCAGCTATCGCTTGCTTCTTGTATTGTGAAAAAAATGTGTACCATAAAATTAACTTCTAAATTCACTGATTTTTTTTTAAATCACGACAATTATTTTGGTATCTAATCTCAATAGAACCTAATTTCAGCATCTAATCCCTTAGAAATGACATATTAAGTCTCCACTGTGGCACATCACGTCCAAATGAGGTGGTCTCTTTGGCTGGCATTTTGGTACAGCCACAAGCAAAGAAGATTATATTACTTTTGTCTCAAGAAAAGAATACCACCATCTGCTCTAAGCTCAAAAACATATGAATAACTTTTCCCTAAAGTTTTTTCAAGTTGGTGCTAGATAGGAGAGAAGTAGAGGAGAGAATATCAGAAGGAATAGGGGAAATTTCACAATTCAAAAATGTGAAGCTTAACTGTATTGGTATTAGAAAACATACTAGAAAAACTGTTAGAAAAACATTGTAGAAAGCTAAAGAAAGTGATAGATTTTCAGCTAAATCTCACAGTTCAAAAGTTCACCTGAACTTTTTACCATTACAGAATTTGACTGGCTAGAAATATGCCTGAAAACATCAAAACGTCAGCCACCTTCTTGACTAAGGAGATAGTAATTGAAACAGAGGAACATTTTTTGCAGTTTTCTGCTGATCAGGGGCTTTTACGGAGAAGTGGTCTAGCTCTGGTCTGTAGGACAGTTACAAGGTACTACTTTCTTTGTGAGTGAGGACATCTAAATGTGATTATAATTAGAGCTTTTATTATTGTAACCAAGATTGTAACAGTTAATTATATATGGAGCTTTATTGGCAAAGGGTGTTTAATATTAAACAATCATTGCCAACTGTGAACATATCTGATATAATAATGAACTTTATTTGGAAGTTCTGCGTGAGATACGGGAGCTAAATTTAGCTGTATAGTCTGCAACAATAACATGAGGGAATATTGTGGATTCATTTTATTTGGAAATAGAAAGCTCTGAATGTTGTTAGATTAACTTCTTGAGAACATAAAGTAAATGTTTGGTAACCAGAGATTTGTATTGTTAGAGAGAATCACTTTCACTAAAGCTACAGTAACGGAATGTTTAAATGTGCAGGGCTGAACTGTCAAAGCATGCAACAACATCTTTAAATAAAATGGAAGTGGCTAGATCTGCCTTTATCGGTGGCCTCCTCTGAGAACTGCTTAAGATTCAATTCTGTTCCCATTGAAGTCAGTGGAGAATCTCCTGGTAAACTGAAATGATTCATAGGCCTTACCAGGGAAAAAAGGAAAACCCTTGAAGTGTGGTGGAAGGTACACTGCTGTCCCACAGCAAATGAGTTAGTTATACCTGTGCAGAGCAACATTGACAAACCGCAATATTCACAACTGTGGCTAAAGCCTCTTGCAAAAGCCACGTTGAAGGCAAAACCCTTATTGCCTCTGCTTCCAGGACATCTTTTTTCCAGTCTTCCTTTACTAAGTCACTGGCCATCATTAGCAGTTATAATACCCAGGTTTTCAGCTTAACTGAAAGATCAGAAAAGCTCGTGTACTATTTTTAGTCTGTTTTAATCAAAGCGGATGATCTCTGATAACTGACTGCAGGCTCAAATCAAGAAGGCTCACATGGCATAATCTGCCCTAAGCCCACAGTTATGCTGCACTGAGAAAGTAAGTGCTGACAAGAACATATTCCTTATACAGCAGGGTTTGAGATTTTATTTCACCTTGATTTTTGTGACAATGGCTATGTCCAATGTTTGACCTAAAGTGCGAGTTCTCGTGCAAGTAAGGAGGCAGAATGTAAAGTGACAGTGGAATGCAGAGAAAAGGCAGGCTGCTCTGAGCGTGACATGGACTCATGGAAGGCTTTACCTATGTCCGTCCTCCATACCACAATTCCACACTGGCAGGAGGACAAGCTACATCTTCTCTTTTCAGTTTTATTTTTTTCAGTTCCCAGAACCTAAACTAGGAGCCAGCATTTTCTATTGATATTTGGGCTTGGGTATTTTAATTCAGTCCCTCTCCTTCTGATTGTGGCTGTTTGGAGTCAGTGGGCCAATATTCTGCAAACTGGCTGTGTCTTTAACAGCATGTAAACTGAAAAGAACCCAACCAAAGCTCCTTCCTGCTTCTCAGTTTCCAAAATGCAGCTCAGATTCTTAACTGTGTAACCTGAACTTCTCTGTAATCTATGTATCAGTGTGTATGGATGTAATGGACATGTCTGCCTATGTGTACACTAACACTTTTAATTCATATAATGGGCCTGTTCACTAGCAGAATAAAGACTCCATGCAATTTAACTGCAAGCTGGAGGATACAGAAGAGAATGTTCACTGAAAGCTTATCTATGATGTAAAAGCAGTTATTTTCCTTTTGCAGATTTTGGGGGTGATTTGCAGCAGTGGTATTCACCTTAATTTTCAGAACTGATTTTCTAAATGTGTCATTTGAATAGTGAGGAGAGAGGAGAGGAAAGGAGAAGGAGAGGTTTTCTTCTTGCAAGCACTTTTCAGCTTTTAAGACGCTTTTGTTTCCCTGTGCAAGTCTACAATTGGATATTGCAGAGGAAAGGATTAGGAAAAAACTCCCAGAGGTGTAAAGTATAACAAAAGGCAATAGTTGGAATAGCACTGTTAGTAGACCTGGCTGAAGTCAATGGGATTTTGATCTGTGAAAGTACAGCAGGACCACGCCATATATAGGAAAGCACAGTCTGTCAAAATTAAGTGTGTAGTTTATGGTATGCTTTCTGTTTGAAATAACATATTACCTCCTATTTATAGTAAAGCAGACTAAACAGTCATATATGTCTACATTTAAGATTTTCAGACACAGAGTAAGGATACCTTTTACCTGGAAATCGTAGAGTCAGAGCTCAAAATTGTTAGCAGTGATATAAATAAATACCTGTGATTTTACAGGCATATAAATCTCAAGCTTCTGCTTACATAGCTCCACTGTCTGCAGTATCGGCTGGATCAGAAGATCACTGCTGGAGGACTACTAGGAAACAAATGAACTTGCGATGCATAGTATCTTAAAGGAAACTATAAATGGGATAGGTCAAGGACTAGGCATGTAAGCGACAGGAAAAAAAATCTTCCTTTTAGTTTATACAACTCCTGCTTCCATGTCTGTGCAGATTCCTAATAAGGAATAGTAACTTTTCGAGGCACTAGGCCTGTACATGTTTCCTGACCTTATAATTCTCACAGTTCTAGACATTCCAAGGTAGGGGGTCATTCAGACAGAGTTGTAATTTCTTGTTCATATTTATTTCCAAAGTATCTTTTGCATAGTTTCCCAGTGAAATCATGTGCTGGGTCTGGGGAATGCTAAATAGGTTATTTTTCAAGCTTGCATATAGAGGGCCTGTCAAAGTGGACTGTTTTGGACATATCAAGTAAAAGGGCTGGAGCCAAACCACGATGTTTGTAGCTTGCCCTTCCCAAGCCCGTTACAAGCTGGAATCCCAGCCTTCCAACAGGAGGTGATGCAAGAAAGTTAAGGAGCTCTGGTTTTGTTATCGGTGAGGATTTTAACAATGATAAAAGTCTTGAAAGCATACCTCAGCTCAAGAGGAGTGTGACCTGAATGTTCCCCCAAAAACTACATTTTGTTAACTCTTTGGTGCTAGATTCATGCTCCTTTTCCTTCCCATTCTGTAAATAAACACACAACAAATTTTAGGGGGAAAAAGGTTGTTAAAGCCCAGTCTCTCTGTGAATAACCTTAACTGGTTGTGAAAGCACATTTTTAATTCGTTTTTCTGCCCTTCAAAATTTTTTGAGGCAATTACATTATCTGATGAAATAATAAAAATATATTAGAGACCAGACAAGCCCTCGTAAATTTTGAATATTCACTTCTAAAAATCCATCAGCCAAGCAGCAGCTAGAAGTTACCTACAGACTGAAAGGGGTTTACACATAGCATTTGTCTAGCCATTTAAAAAAAACAAAAAAATCTCTGCAAAGAATCCTACAGATAAAGTATTCATCAAGGATTAGCTAAACATGAGAGGAAGGAGTTTGCCTGTAATGCTGTGTATGTCGTGCTTGAAGCAGCAGTAAGGAAGGTTAGTCAGACCTCAGCTTTTATCAAGATGTGTCTAATTAATCTAAATTGAAACATGGACACTTTCTTTCTGAACTCCAAAAGCAGGTAATGCATTTGGAACTGAAGTTTTCAAGCTTACAAAAGTAAGTGTAGTTATTCTGCTTGCAAAAATTTCTTTCTCTAAGCATTTGAAAAGAATGGCAAGGGGAAGATCCTGTGGAAACTGGGAGTGTTTTCACAGATTGCTGGTGACAGTAAGTATCATTTTATAAAACACCAGTTAGGCTGCATATGACATATGGAGACAATTTCTGCCTCAGCTGTATTTACCTTTCCCTTTGATCTAATGGGAACAGCTCATGTATATTGCGGCAGAGCTTGCTCTACAGTGTCTTGTTTGGTTTGCATATTGGAAGAAGTTTGGAATAGATAAGTTGACACATGCTTTTGTAACTAGGATGGTGAGACGGTGCAATGAGGATGGTTTAGTTATGTGGAAGGACAGTTATGAGGTGATATGAGTGAAATGAATTAAGTGCTGCCTTTTTCCTTTATCATTAGAGAATCATTGAAATGTAAGACTGGATTGAAACTCCGTGGGCCATATATTCTGTTCTCCTCCTCAAAGACAGGATCAATTATACAGCCATCCCTGGCTGTATAAGCCGTTTAAGTAAAATATTACTGGAATGAAGAGATATTCTTTATATTTAGATGGAGGAACTGTGGCAGCACAGTTAGTTACTTACCTTCTGGAAAAAAAAAAAAAGGAAAAAGAAAAAAAAAAAGAAAAAAAAGAGGTTGTTCCAGCTCTCTAAGAGTTATCATTCAAATTAGTTTGATGATTTGCTTGGGATCATTGGAGAAGCTTGACTAGAAGATATAAGTGGAACATAGCAGGATATGTAGAAGTGGAAAATAAAGCAATACAATTGGAAAGGCAAGGGAACTGGTTGAACGGGCTTCCAGTTTAAGTGGTGGTCTCCAAAGGCAATAGAGTTTGTATGCAGCAACTGATAGAGAATCTGGAATTCCAAAATACTGTGGGTTTTATTTTTGAGCTTTGAATTACCTAGTGACTCTTTCAAAGGTCAGGAGTGAGATTTTGCATGGCTTGCCCTCCTTAATTAGTATCGGAGATTTGCGTGTGCATGTGTCTTGGCTTACAGAGCACTGGTTTTATTCCTCCTAAAGAAAAAGGCACAATAATTTTAAGATTCTTTCTTAAAAAATAAGTTTTACAGTTTCTTAAAGTAATGTAGGAGAGAGAGATGAACAAACAGCACTGCACTTCGGATCCAAGAGGATCCTGTTTGCCCATGCTGTAGTCATACCACTGTAAGCCTCCCTGCCCTGTTGTGGCAAGTTGTTTTTCTAAAGCCAGGCTGTTTCATTTTACTTTCATCATTGCTGCAGTTTTCTCTGCTCTGCTTTTAAGTGTAAACACTTCAGTTGTTTGCAGAATGTTATTGGTCATTTGTTTTATCAATATATTCTTATATATCTTAATATCACTATTAACTGTTTGGGTCATTCCTTATTTTTATACTAGAAAACTGCTTCCAGTGTTATTACTTATTGGTCATAATCAATTAGGGAAGTTTTTAGACTATGGCAGTCTTATATAAATACACTGGCAAAGTTCACCTCCTATGATTTCTGACAATTAAATTGTTCTGTCACTTTGGGACCTTCATTAATCTCAACTTGTCATCCTTGTTTATGCAGGTTATAATGGCCTGTGTGTGTAAGTGAAATGAGATGCTAAAAGCCCTTGGCTGTTTAACTCTTTGATGAAAGTCAAGCAGGAATATGGTGTTGAAGGGAGAAGTTGATTTTTTTTTTCATCCTCCAGAATAGCACCATGGAAATTTTTGCACTGTTAAATGACTAGCTATGAAAGGAGCCAAGGAAAAGGTTTAGAGAGAGGTGAAAAAAACCAAGTTGATGGTAGTGTTATCACAGTCCTTTGTGTGTCTGCATGAGTGCACATAGGAATAATGTAGATTACTTACTCTTCCAAGAAAGTGATATGAAGACATCATGTTCCAGCAGAGGAATCTAATGATCAGAGATTTTCAGATAACATTGCAGGATCAGTGTAACTCAGATGAAGGATGTGGCTAAAGTCTCTTGAAAATTTGATATGTGAGTTATCAGTAGGCCCTTTGGTTTGGGTATTTCTGGCAGACTGATTATCTGGGGCCACTGCAGACACACTTCTGAAGACTTTGGGAAGTGAAAGTCCATTTGCAGAATTGAATTTAATGTTTAGGTTCCTGGGGGAGTTTATTATTATCTTCTTTCTTAAATTACCTCCTGGAATTCAAAGACCTGCTTTCCGTTGTCTCCAAATGCAGATGGTGTTTACAATCTTCTGCCCTTTTCTTCATCTTTTAAGAAGGTCTTCAAAAGGCTTTCTATAGTGGCTACTCTACAGCACAAGCAGTCTTACTTGTATCAGACTCAGGCAGAGCTGCTCACTCAGCTTTCTCCCTGGAGTGAGCGGGCCCTCACTTTACAGCCCTTCTGAACTATCATCACCTGGCACTGTGCACCAAAGATGCTGGTACCTTTTATTCCATGCAGTTTGTCAAACCCAGAGTTTCCTCTTGGGCAAGTGCATCCTAACAGTGGCCTAACAGATATTCAAACCCAGCCTGACAGATATTTTCATTTGCATCTGGAAATGAGGGGCCAGATCAAACCAAGCAGCACATTGTCCCATGCTGGCAAAGTTGGAGATGGAGGCTCAGTCTCCTGACCTGCTCAGAGCTTCCATCCATACACAGCTGGCCAAGGTTAAAAAATAGGAACAGCCATAGAGTTATCCATCTCAAATCTAAAAGGAGTGTAATGATATGCTATTCTCTGTACCCTGAGAAACATACGAGTGACATCCTCTCTCTGAGCACTAATTATCATAATTCTTAGACCAGAGAGAGATCCAGAACACTGCACAAATTATCACCCAATATCTTTAATAAATGTGAATGGTAAGTTACTTGCAAAGGTGCTGGTTAATAATCTGGAACACATATTCCCAGACCTAATTCATTTCAGTCAGGTGGGATTTAGTAGGAATTGGACTGTCATGCAGGAGTATAAGGCAACTCTTCAGTAAAGTAAGTTCGCACAGAAGCAAAGGAGAAAGCTGGTGCATCTCATGGAAGTATTAATGACAGAGATAGAGCATTTCTTACTTTTCTATATGTTGAGTTATGGACAGCTTTTACTGTTCAGTACAGTAAAAGCCAATGGCACCTGTCAATCTACTGTAAAAATGTTGGTGCCACTGGGTTAATAGCTAGGCTTCCTCAGTTAGGAAAAGGAGAGATGGTAGAGCTGCTCTCCCATTTCTACTTGATCCAGAGTTCACATCATAACTGCATTGCTTTTTCTCTTTTATGAGATTAATTTATAAAGAAAACAAAATATCATGTGCCTCAAGGATGCCCATTTTGGATGTGGCTGCTTTTATTTCTTGCCTAGAGAGGAAACAAAGTGATGGGCTCCCACCAAAGATGTGCATGTGCCTAAAGTTCAGCAGGATAAATGCAAGTCTTGGAGGCAAACTGCCAGATGTTATTTGTCGAAGCTGCCTCTAGGCTGCTCTGAAGCAAACCAACACATGTGTCAGGGCAGAATGAGAGTCAGGGCAACTTTCCAATTTTTCTTGCTCCCAGAGTCTCTTAAGGGGAAGCTGAGTTTAGGAATAGAGAAACAAATATCATGAAAATGGGATATTGGTCTATTTTATGTTGTAATGCCAAGGCAATTATAAGGCATTGTATGTGTAATTTCACCTTGAATTTTGAGCACAATACAATATACATGTCTTTTTAGATACTTCAGCATGTGGTGAGGTGCATAAATCAGATTTAAATGCTAGTGCTTGCTCCTAGAGTTGTGGGGATAGCATTACTACTTCTGCTTCAATGATGTCAGCTGATCATATAATTTGGGAATCAGGTGAAGCTTTAACGGGCCTTTTGTAATTCACTTCTAAAAAGCCACACTGGATTTTACAGATCATGCTAAGAAAATCTTGAGTTTAGCAAGTTCATTTCCATGCACTGCCTTTGTACATACATAAAATAAATCGACCGAAACATTTGTAGTGTTGGGTGCAATTTAAGTGATTCATCCTACAAAAGAGAAAAACACTTGCACAAATAAACATAACATTGTGGTGAAGCACTGTTCTTGAAGTAACAACTCTACAAAGATGCTTTTGTTAATATTTTTCTTACATTATCATCTTTTCTTGAACAGGGGGTTTATTTAGACAGCTATCTGTGGGGAAAATATATTTTTATCACATGCTTGTACATTGGCCAGTAGAGCCAGATGCTGATGCCTAATACTTGCCCATGAAAAGTGAAAAGACAGTATTAAATATAATTTATGAAGGGTACTCTTAAAAAAGTTTACTATACAATGCAAAAGGTGGATATTTACCTCTTACCTTCCATTTCTTTGCAATAAGATATAGCATTAAAGAAATTACATTGATCTGTTTATTATTCTACCTTATAGATAGTTTTCCCTCTTTTTTTACCCCCTTCTCAGCTTTACCTTAGTGGCATTCTTCATCTTAATGTTTGCATCAGCCACTTTTGGTACTATGTAAATTACATTTAGCACGTAATTATGCACAGCCGCTAGGTTGCTTAAATAAATTCTCATCAGTATTGCATGTGAGCCCTGAAATAAGTACACCAGTACTAGTTCAAGACCTGTAAACTGAATGACTGCACCAAGACCACGTAGCTCAGGTGGATTATGCACTGAGCTCTTTCTTTTCCAGGATCTGGTCTCTTGTGTCTGCATGATATTGTCTCATCTTACAGATGTATATCAGGATATATCAGAAAACAATTACCACCTCTACCAAAGTGGTCATAGGGAGCGGAGAACAGAGGAGGTGCTTTCAAGAAGTGAAGTAAGGTCAATTGAAGATGGACAGTTGAGACTTTCACTCAATTCACAGTACCTTATAAGACTCAGAAATTCACCTCATGATATTATTTTTTAAACCTTATCAAATGCAGTGTTCAAAATTCTATTTGTATGAACAATGGCTTTGATGAAAAATGGAAATTTTCATGTTTAGTTTTCTAAGAAGCAGTTTTCCAGTTTTCACTCAGCATTTTTGAGTGAAAATTCCAATGTCTTTAATTAATTTCTGGGACATTTTGAAGATTAACTTGGAGAAAAGAAAGATAAAATGTAGCACAAAAGTCATTTATTTCTTGATTACAGCCATCTAATATCCTTAGTGCATATAAATCAGTTCAGTTTGGCAATATTAATTAAACGAAATGTGGCTTTAAATTCTCACTGTATATATACAATAAATGAAATATTTAAATTTTTGAATGAGCATTCTCATATAATTAATTAGTTTTAATTTTTCGATAAGCACTGAAATACAGGGACATACAGAGGCTAGCTAATACAGATGTAAAAATGTGTTTGTGTGTGAAGGAACTCACACAGCTATGTATACACTTCTGTATGCTCACATGTGAAAATACACAGCCACGTATATGCACACGCATTAAATCACTGATGAAACTACTGGTGGCTACCTCTCTGGGCAAATAAGGCTTATAAATTGACACATTTTGCTTAATCTGTATGTAAACCATGTTACACATCACTGTTATAATGCAGACATCTTAACTTTAAATGAGACGGAAACAAACATAAAATTAGCACTTTAGGGAACCCCTTGCCACTCAATTTGTGTTGGGTTTAACACCTTCTTATTTTATATATCCTTCTACATAAACAGTTTTATACTGGCCCTTGATATGGTGCCTTCAAAGAATTAAATGTTGAGCTGTTTAAAAGCACTAATTAGCAGCTTTAATACAAAGGGGAGCATAGTTATTAGTAAAATCTTGTAAACATAGAATACCCTTTGGGCCCAGTCATTTGTGTGTGAAATAACTCAATAAAAATATTATATTGTTAATCACAAAAACCCTCAAGGGAAATGCTAAATCTAGGTAGAAATATAAACTGTACCTTTCCAAACGAAGGAGGAAAAGTGACTGTCCACATTAAAGCAAAACCATAAAAATCCCAAGTAAAATATATTAATTGATAAAATGCAGCTTGTTTTGTAGTAAGGGTTTTTGCAATCTGTAACCTAATGCACATACAACAACAAAAATGCATTAATGGTGTTTAGTTTGAACACAGCTAGTGACATATTTATTAAATTAGCGCTTCATTCCTTTCAATAATGTGCAGCAACAGCAAGGCTTTTTTTAAAGGTAGCTTTTGTTGTGGTATAATAATATTTACAACTATACGGTTATTTTTGTGCAATGCAAATTATAGACGTATGTATATATATGTACCATTAGAGATGTTTACAAAGGCATTGAGACTGATTCCATGTAGATTTTTCTTTCTAGAAAATTATTTATGTACACATAATTTTGTTTGATAAACATAAATTTATGCTCGACAGGGCTGAAGTCTACTTCTTTCAGTACATCATACATGTTTATGTTAATAGTTAATATTTACGATGCAGGTAAATAATCATATTCTAAAATGTTTAAAAATTACACTAATTCCAATATTATCAAGGTGGTAGTGTTTCAAGTTTATATAATGTGGCATAGCTGAGTGGCACTAGATAACAGCAGAAACATGCGTAAGTATGGAGAATTTCCTTTGGCTGACAACTCATGCTTCAAAAATAAACCACCACAAATCTCAGAGTTTACAAATCCTTAAAAAAGACATAAGACTTTGCTTTCATAGTTCGTGAGTGATTTCATGAAATACAACTGAAGACTTTCACTTTAAAAAACTAACTTTCTGTTAGGGTTTCTGTGAAAGGTATTTGAACAGTACATTTAATTTTAAATTTCAGGGGGAAAATTCAGAGGTATGTTACTCTTGTGAAATTATTATTATCTAAGTATTGTATGGCATCATGCCGAATTATTGCTTTCATCTGATATCATCCTTCCCACCTTCCTCAGGAAAAAAGATTGAGGAAAAAAAAGCTGGGTATGTGTATTTTAACCAGTATCATCGTAACAATCATCATCATTTGCTGGTCTTAGTGCTAGCAGATCTATTATGTTTTTTAAGGAAAAGTAAATAAAGATAGTTTCCAATATTTGAGGACAATTTTAAGTGGAAAATTCTCCATAATGAGCAATATCTGTCCTTTTCAGCTACAGGCTACTATAAGAAACATTTATTCAAAGCCCCAGTATATTTGCTGTGAATATATTTTTAATGTATTTCTCTAACATGAAAGAGCTGGCCAGAGCTTAAACCCTTTTTTTTTCATATGTCATGCTTTGCTTTTTACGGTGTTTTATGTTACAACCTAATTAGTATCTTACAGTGCCCTTACATGTACTTAGGGTGTAGAGTTTCACTAAATACACTGAACGTTTTATTTTGGAGGACCTCCATGACACACTTTAAGCAGTTCTAAGCAGGCTAAGAATATGTTTCCAGTCAATCAAGCCTCTAGAGATAGGTTATCCACCTCTGGCTAATGCACTGCTATAAAACCTTCACCGTTTCTGACTGCGCGATACAGTCTGTTATTAAGCCCCTTACCGTGCATAGCCACAGGATTCAGAAGGGGGGAGGGAGACAATTATTTCCACTACTTCATAAAGCCTACTTTAACAAATTATATGAAGATTAACTAATAGCAGCCTCAGCATTGGATGGCTGGCCAAATTATTTATGACTGGGGCTTCATCAGCTGCTCTTTCAAGGAGGTCTGTGCCAGCAGCTGGTTCACTGGACAATGAACCAGGTCTGATATTTAGTCTGCACCACAACAATAGAGACAAGAAGCAAGAGGTGCTTTGACTCATCTGAAAACCAGTTTGGAAACCCAATGAGGCCTCTAAGCATTGGTGGTTCTCCTGCTGAGATTTAAATGTGCCTGCACAAAGCCAGCATATCCCACAAATCAAAAACAGCATGTGAGGAGAAGGGGCTATCGATGGCAAGCATAGTCCAGAGAGCTGTGATGGATTAGGGAGAGGACCTTGTGAATGCTCCCTTTTTTGAAGGGGAGATAATCTGTCAATCTCAACAGGGCAATACTGTCAGAGTACGGCATGCCAAGGTCCTCAGCATCCTCTCTGGTTATTTTATCTCTCCTGTGGAGGGCACCATCATTCAATGGTAGTCACTACCCCAGGCACTTGATTGGAAGCTGAAGAAAGATGTTGGGGCGCATTTAGGAAAGGGACTGTCTTTTGACCTCCTTGCAAAATGACTCTTTTGTATTTCACCTTTGCAGAGCTGAGGAGAAGGCAGCCCAGGGTGTTTTGGAAAGGCTGGGACTCGCTCTCTAGTCTTGCAGCAATAAAATGCAAAAGAAATTGTTGATGTTTAAAGCATCTTAAGATTCAAACAGAGCAAGCTTGGTCCAGTACCATATAGGTAGAGCACTTGTGTCAGGTAGGAGGGCTTCCCAGGAGGGATATCCAGGACAAATATAGGCTTAAACAGAGTTTGTGTTTAACTATGAAGGGATTGCCTTGCTCTCTCTACAAAGACCTTTCATTTCCATCTGGAATGAGTATACGATAACCTAGTCAGACCAGCCTCTCAGTCACCAATCAAAACACTGACTCTTGACATTTGCCTAATTATCTTTTCTCATCATCAGTCATCTCTTGAAGTCTTTGCTTCATTCAGATGCCAGGTATTTCCGAAATTAATCATGTCATTGAAAGCGGCATCTTTTCATGTAAATGGACTTTATTATCTGGATCGAAAAGCTCCCCCACCACCTCCTTTGAGCTGCAAAAGCCCATTTGTAGGGAAAGTGTCTGAAATCTGACATGCTGCCTTCTCAAGAAAGATTCGTAGTGGTGACCTCCCAGCAAGAGCTAAGCATCCGTCACCAAGAGTGTGTGTGTGCTGCTTGCACCCTTGGGCTGGATGCATGCTAATTTGCCCCATTGTTTCAGGGTGAGTGGCTTTCTAGCACTTCTGAACAAAGCCTTTTTGCATAAGCTTCTGTGTGTACAATTATTTTATGTTCGCATTATTCCATGATCCTATCTCTATTCCTGATATAAGAGGGGATGGAAATGTCTTTGTTTTCTTGTTATGCTGGGGATAACAGGCTGGATTTAGCATGTTAGCAAGGACACTCCTCTTTCATTAAATCCCATTTGACAAATGTTTGGGACCATAGGATTGATCAGCCTATTGCACTGCTCATCCCAGCTTTAACTTTCAAAGGGACACTATCTTCAAACCATATTGATTCAACAAGAAACCAATCCACAGTAATTGACTGCGCATGCAAAGTGTTGCAGGGATGTCTGGAGAAGTAAAAATGAAAGGCATGCTCTCAGGAATATTATGGGAGCCTTGGCAGAAGAATACACTAATTTTGCTCATTAGACTTATATTTTAATGAATTCCATGACGAGCAGGATTAAGAGTTGGTCAGCACTGATAATGAAGTTCTGCATTTTGGGGAGTTCACTAAAGTTTGTGGTGTCGCATTTACAAGCCCCTTTCAGAAACATCCTGTTATTTTATAACCACTAAGCTTCCCTCCAGGACTACCTGAGGAGAACTGTATTAATTGCTGGCAAGCACTATACTCAAATTAAAAAAGTGAAACTTAGCATCATCTGACTAAAAGGGAGAAGTTGAAAAAGTCACCGGCCTTCTGCACTTGCACTGTAAAGTACTAAAAAAATAAGGTCATTGTTTTTAGCATTGCCAACCAGGCTGAATCTGAAAGAAGCAACAAGTAGATTAGAAAGCTTTCAGTGTCATGTATTTTGTGTGAGAATCATGTTCTGTATTCCCTGGTAAGAGTTTAAGAGCATGAACAAACCAAAAGTTTTTTGGTTTAAGTTTGTTTTTTTTCATTACAGGCACACTGTTAACCATCAGTGAAGATAGCCATGAATGTTTACACATAATGATTTTAAATTGTTGGATGCTAAGGACAGAAAGAACAATGATATTATCTAGTTTCCCTTTTTGCCTAGTGAAGGCCACAGGACTCCTTGAAGGTTTTATATGATGTTACACCTTCAAGCAGATCTTCTAAATTTGATATTAAATTTCATGACAGTGAAACTACCACAACATTCAGTAAACTGCTCCCATTGCTAAGTGCTCTCACAGTTAAAAGATTCCCCTTAATTTCTAGTCTGAATTCATCTAGCTTCAACCTCCAGACATTAGATCTTGTTTTACATACATCTTTGTTAAACTGAAGAGCTCTCCATCAAATTTCTGTTTCCTGTGAAGGTTCTTGTATACTGTGGAATAATCACTCCTTAACCTTTTCTCTATTAAGCTAAACAGGCTGAGCTTCTTGAGTTTCTCACAATTGTTTTTTAATCCTCCCAGTGTTTTCTAGTCCTTTAGCCATTCTTTTGGCTCTTCTCTCTAATTTATCAACATCCTCTTGAAACATAGGCACCATAACCAGATTCACTATTCCATTAGTGGTCACACTAGTGCCACAGACAAAGATAATATTACCTTAGGCTTCTAGGCTACATCCCCCTGTTTATATATCCTAAGGAATGAAATTACTCCTCCAGCTACAGAGCTAATGCGTAGCTGAGCACCCACCACCCTGCCATGTTCTTTCTGGAGCCATTTCTTTCCAGGAGGGAGTCCTCCCCTCCTGTAAGTATTCCTTGCAGTCTCTTTGCCCAAAGATATCTTTTCACACTTCCCCTGGCTTATTGTTTCCTCTGTGCATCGGTGACCTACTATTGCTATTAACCACCAGTCTGTGTCAGCAGCAACTTCATCTTTTCTAACAAGTGTTGAAAACATTAAACGGCACCCATCCATCCAAGAAATAATGCTCTGTTCCCAAATCCTTGATAAGCATTCCCTGTACAGAGTGAAAGATTACCAGCTGCCTTCCCACTCCTTCCTTGCTAAGAAAATCATGCACTATAAACTACAGAGAAGATGCGACACCCTTAACTCTGCCTGGTACTTCACATCTGTCATGCCCACTTTAGTGGGGGATATTTCATCCTGTTTTTTCTTTCCACATTGTCCTGAGGAAGCACATATACTTCAGTTCAGAGAAGAGATACTGGAAAACTCACACCTCTACCAAGGAAGAGTTAAAACTCTTGTCTGCTTGATAAAATGATGTGTGCTGATGCTGAGATGTATTTCACCAGGTGAAGGCTATTTATAGGAAGAACAACATTTGTTTCTTCGCATTTAGATTTGTTGTTTTGTATAGCGTTGCTGCAGCATTCTGCGACTGACAGGTTGCTTGGTGTTTATTCTTTATCATTATTTATTCTTATCTTTATTGTTCTGGTACTACTTTGGTACTGAAGTTATGGGCAGAACCTATCTGTATGAATAATGGCATATGCTTGTCCTAAGGAATTGTGGGAATTTTTTTTTCAAAAAGTAAAAATAATCAAAAACTCTCACCAGTTTTAAATTATTTACAACTATGAATGCATTTAAATGGATTTCCCTGTATTAGCCATAACATTTATTTTTCTCAATAGTTTTCAGTAGTTCTGGGAACTATTTTTCACAGAAATGTCTAATTATTATCACTAGCAATTAAACTTATTTATTATGTTTTGCTGTTGCTGAAGGAGCTTCTTATGCCATTGACTTGCTCTCTTGTACACTCTCACCAGAGATGAATGGAGGTATAATTAAATTGTGACATAAAATTGTCAGTCTTGACATTATTTCTCTTTCATAGGGCAATTTGTAACTTTCTATGCTTTTTTTTTCTAGTTTGAAGTGATTTTGATTTTTTTTCTATTTTGTAGTTTTTGAATATATACTTTTTTGTCTTGGTCTTTTCTGCTTATCTTCTTTTAATTCCAACCCATACACAAAATGTCATTTGTATCCTGATAACTTTTCAAGAAAGCCTGCAGAGCATCAGCTACAGACTTAGTATTAGCCTCTTTAGCCAGAATTTGTCCTTTCCATGTGGCAATTTGGAAAAACTGGTGCAGCAGAAAAAGAAAGAAAAAAGAACAAGTGGAAAAGAATTCTCCACCCCAAAGAAAACATTAAGCTTCATTCTTTTTGGTAGCAAAATATAAAGAGTTTTTTTTCAAAAGGAGAGAAAGAGGGAAAGGGAATTTTTTAATTTTCAGTTCTGACAGAAAAAAACTGAGAAGTTTTGAACAACCATAATCATCTTTACAGAAAGGTGGGGTTCTGTGATGGGTAAAAAAAGCACGAGCACGAAGTGGGGTAGGAGAAGGTTGGAGGTAAAAGAAAAGCTTTAAATGACAATTCTTTTTTCCAGCACTTGCTTTCTGCCATTCTTTCATAGAGCATTAGGACACACAAGGGGTTAAAGGTCCAGGAAGAGAGCTAGGGAAGAAAAATCCCTCTGTTAATTGATCTGCCTGTCTGGTGACGAGGGCCAGCTGAAGCTTGTCAGAAACTGTATGAGCTGAATCAAGCTTGGGGCCCTAAGTAAAATACAGACACCTGGAGTGAGGAGGGGCTGGCTCACTATGTGTGCAGCTATTTAGTTGTTCTTTTAATGTAGGCAGGGAAGGGAAAGGGTCAAGCGGTGCTGAGCCTGGGCTTGAGGGATGTCAAATAGTTTTTCCACTGAAAAGAAACAAGGCTAAAGCCTGTTAATGGCATCTAATGCTATTATTGTGCAAGTCTGTGTGTACTTGTGGGCTTGCTGGTATACGTTGGAGGCACGTTTTGGCAATTGAGGAGGCATTGTTGTTTGATGGCCTTACCCATAGGCATGTGGCTGGGCAAGAAACAGTGGAAATCTTAGTGAAATCTGCACAATTTGATTTCAGTTCAGGGCAATGAGCTCAGAGGGGATCCTTTACCTCCTGCCCTTCTCCCCTTGACGAAGGATGAAGTGATCCAGAGTACATCCTAAAAAACATTTTTCTTTTTCCTTACTCTGTCTCCAGACCTCTCCACCAATGCAATCTGGCTATGATTCTACATGCCACTTTGTTTGACCCTGATGACATAAGTTGACACATGTACTTTTGAACCTTCCCAAGAATGAATAATATCCCTGCAATAAAATGAAATCCTAGCATTTTTAACCCACCAAGCCCCTATGACTGTTGGGGCCAGGCATGTCAAATGGTGGCTTAGGCAGTGGACGCCTAAAATGAAAGTGGATAGATTTCAGCCTCAAACCAAACAAGCCATTGAGAGCTGGCACTGGTTTGCCTTTCTTGTGATACCTGTGATTAGAACGTTTGAAGCACTGAAAGCTTTTTTTGTGGGTAGGTGCAAAAAAAGTGGAGATACAGCTTCAGATTTTAAAGGTTGCGAGTAGCCTAGGAAAGCTCAGGGGCTGGAGCTTTCTCTAAAGCTGTCAGCCGTCAGGGTTGCTTTGACTTTTGTGGCTTCAGTTAAACTTGAAATAGGTCTTTCTCTCCCCTTTGTCCCGAGTTCCCACAATACTACACTTTAATCAAAGATGGGCCTCAAGTTTAAACCAAGTTCAAACTTCCACCACATTTAGAGAGCTCAAACCCAGAACTTTATTTGGGGATTTCTATGCTTTTTGAAGACTTCCATACACCTGGCTGAACCCAGGCCCTCTACATGAGGACCAGGACACAAATGGACTGCGTCATCATTGTTAATGTTAGACCTTCAGCCTAAGCAGTGCCATCCCAACATCTTTCCAACATTGTGCCCAGACATGCCAAGAGCAGACCAGATGTGTGATATAAGCAGAGCCCTCTTCTCCAAGAGAAGCTGCCAAACATCTCTTTGAAGTCCTTTAACCTTGGCAAGGCACTGTGAAATACTGAAATCATCTGTGCTGAAGGAGGACTGTGCTTAAATCAGGATGCAGAGTTAGCATTCACCTGAATTAGTGTAGTAGCTCTGCATGACTGAAATAGAAACTTTCGGTATTTGTCTGTGTGCTATTTGTTGGATGCTGTGAATCCTTTTCCTTTGCCTAAGCATGATAATTTTACATATTTATATCTAACTATTGTATTGAAAGCAGCAGGAACAAATAAACGTGTACTGGAAGAAGGTTAGATCACTGCTTGATTAGGTCATTGTCTTAATATTAAAAAAAAAAACAGGTTTCACTTTTTTTCATTCACTTAAAATGATAAAACTACCTTGGATCTGTCTTTCACACTTCAATTTTGTTTTGTTTCTTCAAAAGAGGCACTGAGGAGAACTGATTGCAGTTATTCTTGACATTTTAAATGGCCATCCTTTTCCTCTTGGATATGGTACCCAGATGTATAGTTAGAAAGTTAAAGTGGCTCAGCTAAAGATAAGGATGCTGTGAACTTCGGTTTTACAACTCCTGCCTTGGACTCCCAGCCCAGCTGATTTAGTAGCAATGAGCTTTCCCCGCTCACAGAAATTCAACTGAAGCAGGGAAAAGGGGGCAGAAAAATAACAGTACTCCCCAGACCTCCACTCCAAATGCACATAGAAAGCTGCTTGACTGGGAAGAGCAATCCTCGCTCTGCAGCCTACCCTAAAGCGGGGGCCAAGGGAACTACCCATGCCAGGAAAGCTGGGTTCAGCTCAGGCAGTGGTACAGGCAGGAGCTGGGGTTGCCTGATTTGGGAAATGCAGGAGGCTGAAACATACTAAAAAGGAAAGCATAGTGAATGGAAAATTTTAGCTTAATAAAACAAAAAATAAAGGAAACCCACAAACAACTCCCTCCCCTAAGCCTACAGTCCTCTGTATGAGACTGATGAAATTTATACAAGAGAGACACAGAATGAAAGAAATTGTTTATTTGTTTGTTTGCCTTTATAAAACCCATTTGGGAGGAACATCAACAAATATACCATACATCAGTTATCTGCCTTATACCAGTTACACTGATGCTGGAGACATCCTTTGTTAGAAATTAATGTATGTAATAAAGTTTTACATTTTTCATATGTTTTGAAGTATGTGGGACATAATTCTTTTGACTGCATAATTACTTTTTGTACACAAGAAAAATGAGGTGCTTAGTCCTAAGTAAATAACCTCCAAACAAACCAAGAAAAACAGTTACATCTTTTTTATCTTCTGGGTCTTTCACAATAAATATTTTGCTAGAAATTTTAAAAAAAAAGTTATATATCCTCAATATAATTTCACTTTACAAAAAAAAAAACAAGCCCCACTGGGTTCCTGTTGAAAAATACGCTGAAGTTAGCGAGGAAAAGAAATGTATTATTTTGTGACATTTTTAGGTACAGATGGAAATAATAGTTTCTGGAAATGTTTGCCTGGTTAATCATTTTAGCTGAGTTTTTCCCTCTCTTCACTTCTGAAACATCAAAAAACTCTAGTAAATTAATTTCACTGGATCTAAGATCATTTATTGCTCTTGCTTTCCTGCCACCATTCCCTTTAACTGAGCCTGAAGCCATGAAAAAAGCAGCGCAGCCACCTGAGAAGGACAGTCCATTTAAACCAGCCAGCAAAGGAGAAGCACTCGATGCAAATCAGACTGAATTTTGATTTCTAACAGTAGACTGGAAAATTGTGAGATAACCTCCCAGAAGTCAGGAGGCTGGCTAATATATATTGCCAGTATGACAGGGGAATTTGTGTTGTTTTTTTTCCATCATTCGGGACTCTCTTTGTTCACCAGTCTGGTTTTCTGAGCTTTCTGGATGACATTAGTTTGGGTTTGTGAGGCTCTGTCTTTTTTTTCCTGAAGACCAGAAGCTTTTTAGAAGACTCATGAAGAGAAGAAAACAGGATTTGCAGGGATGGCAGCAGCAACATCTTAGGTTCCCCTACCTGTAAGTAGCTGCATTTAGGGGGCAGTGGTTCTGGCCATGGACCACTGGCAGCAGCTCAGTTCCTCAAGGAGAGGAGCCCTGGAAAAGGTTGCAGCTGGTTTACCTCTTCTAATCCTCAAGCACTGAACTAATGTCAACTCAGGGTCACGTAAATACTGAGACAGGAAAAGGGGAGGAAGGAATGCTTTAGGAAAAAAAAATGAGATATGTTTTTTTAAACTAAACTGAAATAAGCTACTATTCGGCAGAAATCAGGGAGTCGCACCAGGTTTGGCACTGCCTTAAATAAATCAGTTAAAGTACTGATTTAAGTTAAACCAATATGCTAGCAAGGCCTTAGGTTTTCATCTTCCAAAGACTTATGTGCATGCTTAGTTGAACAGTGGGAGTGATTATCTGTATAATTCATGGTAGGAATATGGCCTTATTATTTAAGGATTCACCTTTATAATACATACTGTATTTGCAGATCATTGCCTCTGTACAGGTTTTCTGTGGAGCTGGAGCCACTTGCTCTGCGTAAAATGTATTTCCAGCTCCTCCACCCACTACAAGCACTCTCCCTCCTTATCCCAGTGTACTGTGCTGGTGATGCTGGTAAGGGACATGCTGCTTCTGCAAAGCCAGGCCATTTTTTATAAATATGTAAATAAAATTTACCTCCTTTTGCTGACCCTTCCAAGGGCCATTTTTGGCCTGCAGCAAATATTTATGTGCAAGCTGTAAACCCCTGAAACTGAGGGGTTATAGTGGAAATGCTGACAGAGTATTAAGAGACCTTTAACCCTTGGTTTAGCTGGCCCTGCTATAATTACAGGTCTGTCTGTGATTTTCAATAGCACTTGTCATGACCTTGCATCTATTTTTTAATTATAGTAGAACTTGTGAAGAGAATTATTACTAAGTTGGGGGTTCCCCCTCTCTCTAAATTCAATCTTTATTAAACATGTAAACCGCTGAAGAGGCAGGATTGGGCTAATAGCCTCTTCTCTCCCTTCCCCTCCCTCTTTCTGGACTGCAGTTCAAGTTGTACCTAAGCCCTGAGTAAAATGAATGCTATGATCTGAGCCTCCCAAGTCCCCTGTGAGCACTGAAGCTGGCTGTACAATAAGCATCAAAGGTTAATGAACAAGGGGGAAAAAGCTGACATTTTATTTGGTAATGGTTCTGGTGGTTGAAATCAAATGGAAAAGATGAGATCCAGGAGGAGGTTGCCTTTTCTCTTTCCCTCCCTATTTTTTTTCCAAAACAGCCGCATCTGGAGAAGGCAGGTCCTATTGGGCCCCAGAAATGCCTCTTTAAAAATGTTAGTGATCACAAACTAGGCCGTAGCTTGAAGTTTAAAGAGAGCAGCTGGAATACATTTTTCAAGCAGCACTGACAGTCCCAGCACTGACTTCTTTTTGCTCTGCCCTACGCTGGGGAGAATGCTCACTCGCTCTCTTCCTTGGGTGATGATATGCAGCTCCTTTCATTGTTGACCCATAGCAGCTCAACAAGCTGCTGCTGCTCGAAGTGGAAAATGTTCCAGTCTCATCAGCTGTGCGATGTCCTGTTGGGCTTTCCCGGCTGGCCACAGCAGAGTCTCCTTCGGCCCTGGTTCTTCAAGGTTAATGAGGCTGAAGTCACCCACTAAGTATAGGGATATTTTACAGCTTGGTGAAAGGTGATAGAGAGAGGTACACATTCTTGGCTGGTGAGCATCTACCTGCAGCCCATCAGGACCTGGATATCTCCATCTACTAATGGAGGAAACAGCAGCGCTCATTCCCTCCACAGGACTCCTGTGGCAGACACATCAGTGGGATTAGAGCAGTGGAGGGGCCACGAGCTGCCTGGAGAAAGGGGGATCCTCCATTCTTAAGTTGTAGTCTTGGGGGGAGACTTTTAGAATGAATATTGAATTTTCCTATAAAGGAAATACTTAAACTCTGGATTTCATATAAACAATCTCCCCAGTGTTGAGGGGAGACAGATGGAGAGAAAAGTTTCTTGTACGGAGAAGCACAGCAGCTCTTTGCATTGTGGCAGTGGATGGACATATTATAAAGAAGAGACTGGCAAGAGATATATTTCAAAGTAGGAACTTTCCTGGGATCTCTGGCTTCCTGCTCAGATCCTCAAAACAAGTTCTGGAAAGGGTACAGGTTTTGTATTGGGCTTCATCCCCCTGAGGAAGGAGGACCTAGCTGTTCCTTCAGTATCTCCCCATCAGATCCACAAATTGAACCTTTGGAGCAGTTTAGGTACTTTCTTTTTTAATGGGAGTGATGGATTGGCCTTCAGTGGCTGAATGACCTTTCTGTTCCAGTCTAGACAGCTGCAGAGGGTTTGAGAAGCATGACTGGATCAGGCCCTTAGGAAATGCTTTCAGCTAAAGCACTTTATGTACATTTGGAGAGCTAATGAATCACTGGGCTTTGCAGATAACGTTACCCTTAAAATATAGTAGATTATATTCATTTTAATATTTATGCAGGTAGGATGCAAACCGTGTGGCCGTGAGGCATAGCACAGCATTGAGCAATGGCTTGTCTGCATTGCTTATAGATGAGTAATTAGAGTGGTTGCACTGAGGCTGTGGGTTGGGGACCATACTAGCTGGATATTTATTTACATGACTCAGTGAATGAAGCTGGGTTGGAAGCATAACTTATGGGTGTTGTTTTTTCTCTCCCTCCTCTGCCCCCCTGCCCCTAGAATGCAATTTCAGAGTATCCATAGTTTCTTTACACTATCTTAATACTACTTACTTTGAACACCATCTTTCTTTACTGAGGTGTAAGGAAAATGAATTGGCACAAGCCGGCACAGGTAATTAATAATGTGTGGGCGAGAGAGGGAGAAGACTTTTTAAATGGCTTGCACTACATTTATAAATCTCTCCTACAGTGTTCGCTTCTTGTAGTTATGGCTAAGGATGCTCTGCTGCCCCTCATCTACCACCTCATACCACTGACTCCATTCTCTCATTTGATGATGCCATCACTGCAGGGTATTTTACGTGCCGTAAATAATTTTGGAGCTTCAGTTGTGTATTTATACTTCAGTATTGCTAATATACGGCTGAAAGAGCTGGAGTTGTTTAGCCTGGAGAAGAGGAGGCTGAGAGATCTCGTTGCTCTCTATAACTACCTGAAAGGAGGTTGTAGAGAGGAGGGTGATGGCCTCTTTTCCCAAGTGACAGGGGACAGGACGAGAGGGAATGGCCTCAAACTCTGCCAGGGGAGATTTAAGCTGGACATTAGGAAAAAAATTTTCACAGAAAGGGTCATTGGGCACTGGAACAGGCTGCCCAGGGAAGTGGTTGATTCACCTTCCCTGGAGGTGTTTAAGGCACGGGTGGACGAGGTGCTGAGGGGCATGGTTTAGTGTTTGATAGGAATGGTTGGACTCGATGATCCAGTGGGTCTCTTCCAACCTGTTTATTCTATGATTCTATGACAATTCTTTTAGCTTATAAGGTGGAAAGCATTTTAAGGGAAGTACAGCATAGAAAGGTTAAGCCTCTTAAATGAGCTGAGTTCAGCAAAAAGCTGAACTGGGACCAAAGTCTCACCAAGCATCATGTTCCTCTACATACCTAGCTCTGTTTGTGAAGAGCTAAAATGCTGAATAGCAGGTTGCCATTTTCATTTATCTGTCCAAAGCACGTGGACTTGTGTCTGCAAGTTAATCACAGCTACAGCTACGCTATAGTGCATTGTTTATTTTCTTGCTTCCTTGGAATCTTGGTAGTTGTATAGGTGGACTCCATTGCTATATACTATGAATGTTCCTGTATAACTTTATTTTTAAAAGGTGTATTTGCTTTATTTTAAGGATCTTCACAGAGCTGGAGAACTGAACTAGGGAAGCATGAGCTGTCCAGAAGTGTTTTCTGCATGTCCTTTAGATAGCTCTCCTGCAGTAAGACCAGAGGATGACTTAGCAAGGTTGCTTGTTCTCCATGTCCTACTGCATTTTTCGTCTAAGTCATTCTTCTGCCCTCTCCACTTTCCATAATGTAGCAGCACTGGTGTGGATAGGTTTTGACTGTCACGTATAATGCACAAAAGCAATACCATGTCTGATTTTTCAACCTATTCCTCCTTTGTAAGTCTACCAGAATCCAAACCAAAATTAGTTGTACTGGCATATGGGGTCTTTTTTCTTTCCTGTGGTATCTGTAGTTATTGAACATGGTACTTAATGTTGTTGAAGGCAGCATTTTTTTTTTTTTAATATAAAATATTCAGAAGCAGTTATTTGCTTTCTGGAGGTATTTATTTGTTCTCCTCTAATAATTTGTATATTCCCCAAATGCCAACTTTGCTAACTCTGGCTAAAATAAAATACAACAGAAGAAACCACTGGCTGTATGTTCGGGCAGGTCAGGAAAGGGGCAAGCTGATTTATGCTTTCAAATGACCCAATGCATGAAGCATTTAAAGGCATGCTTACTTGCAAACATGTGAGGAGTCCTCAGTTGCACAGCGTAGCAGCAGCCCCTGCACCAGCTCTGACTACCAGAGGGCACCAGGCACTGCCCATATACTGCTGTCCAGAGAGATGCTGCTGGTCCCATCACCACCCAACAAAAAAGCCAAGAATTAAGGAAACCCATGCTATCAAGTCATTTAGGTGCTTCCTGAAATCCTACATGGTATACCAAAGTGCCAAAGTAAATGAACAAATCACATTTGTAACGTTTTGCTTCCTTCATTTGATAGATTGCCAAGTGAGAAATTTCAAGAGGTCTACAAGTCACTCAGGTGAAAGTGCAACTTTCTGCTGCATTTTTCATGTGAGTAAAATGCCGATCTATAAAGGATTAGGAGCCTTTATTCAGAGTTTGAACTTTGACATTCCTCAAGCTTCGGATTTTTAATCTTCAAAAGAAAGTAGTCATTTCATGGCAACTTATAAAATGTGAATTATTTATTCCACCAGTAAATATGTAATTAAGCATATTTTGAAAATCTGTAATTAATCCCTCACCCTTTAAACCCATAAGAAATGCTAATATGCCTCTGAGGTAAGGCAGGTTTCTATAAAGGGCATTTATAAGCTGTTCTGATCTGTTGTATAATTATTTTTGCTGTCTGTAGTGGAAAAAAAAATACTAGTGAGAATTTGTTATGTAGGAGAGGGAAGGAAGGGAAGAAAAAGCTTTGCTCCTCACTGAGCAGGAGGCAATCATTAAATGACAGTGTAGCCAAAGCTTTTCATTTGTTTGGGTTGGGTTTCAAAGAGCGCAGTGCATGCATCAGGCAAGAAAGTCAAAGCCGCTTATTTTATTCCTTCTTGATGTAGCAAACTATCAGCCTTGCCTCAATAACGCCATAGCCTAAGAGCTATTTTGACCTGGCTCATACACCAAACAGCTCAGCACAACTGTTATTTCCCCCTCATCCTTTTGCTGCAGCAGCACCCCCGGTGGATTTTTTCTGACAAAACAGGGAAATCTTGAATCTGAGCAGTACCTTTTGAACCATTTCATGTTCACTTTTTCATCTTACTTCTTCATAACACAGTACAGAAAAATATGACTAAAAAGAAATATATCTTTATATGCTAAAAAATTATCTGTATACATATGTATGCACAGCACAGGAAAACTTTCCAGCTGTAAAGTCTTTTAGAGAAAGGAATTCTGTTGAGAAGTAAAATATAATTGATTTGACTAATTTTACCATTGTGGAAAGTGCAAGAGCAGATTGCTAAGCTCAAACATAGTTTTGACTTGGAACGCCTGGACATATTTTAACAGCCCTTCACTAACAGCAACTGCTAGGGCTCTGTCACTTCATTCTAAGAGTCTCTTCTTGGCATTTTAACTTCATTGAGAGGACAAGTGTACCCTGCTGCTTGAGCCAATGAAAGCAAGGAGACATTTTGGTCAAAACTGGGTACATTTGCACCTAGGATGGGCTTCAGGGGCCCCATAAGGGGCTAGCAACATTGCAAACATTGGAAAATTCTACATTAATTCTTTCAAAAAGCAAGCAGATGAGTTCATGAAGATATGTTTGTTGGTGATTTGTGAATGCAGCCACCTGATAATAACCTCAGAAGCAGTAGGTCGCTGATTTCCAGAGCAGGATACTGGGGGAAAGATTTTCCTGTATGATATGCACTGTTTCCTACACTCAACCATTGTCAGGGTCATAACTACTAATCTTAGTTCATTATTTTATCAGCTCCTAAGAGTGAAGGTAGATAGGAACCACGTCTCCTTTTTTGCCATGTAGCTTTTTCCCAAGGCAAGGACCTTGGATAGAACCTGTGCCCTCAAAGTTGTTTGGCCTCAGAAGCCCTCTGAAGGAGGCACCTTTCAATGTATGCTGAGCTTACCCACCACACTTGGGAGCAGGCAGATTGTGCTAACTCAGTATTTCATGAAGAAAGGGTCCCTCCTACAAGTCAACCAAAAGTCTGGGCATCAATCAAACAGATGTGCAGCCTTCTATCTTCTGAAATACAGGCAGCCACAGGTTAGAAAATCTGTAGCTACTAGAACTCTGTAGTAAGAAGAAAGTGCCTATAGAAGTGGGAAAATACCCATCAGGCTGCTCCTCAGCAGGAATTTATCTGTGAGTCAATGACATCTGCAAAGTGGTTACAGCACCATTGAAGTGAACATGGCTTTTTTTTTGAGTCTGAATTACTCTAAAGCAATCAGAAATACAGCTTCTTGTAGAAATTGTTAACCTGCCAGTGAATTTGTCGTGAGTATTTTAATGTTTGTCATCTTTATTAAAGGCCTAGGAGATGTGAGATGATGTGAGGATCTCATCTTTTGTTTGAGTCGAGCAAGCATACCAACTGAGAAGATGCTGTTTCACTGGGGAGAAAGTCTATGAAAATATAACATGTTCCATTATGATTTATATTTGCAAAAGCCTTTAATGCCCAGATACCTTCTTAGGAGAAAGACAGACATTTCCAGGGAGTCGTTTATGCCACCTTAAATAGATGTGTCAGCTTTTCCATACCCGTTAGCACACAGCAGATGGACAAGGTATCTAATTTTCTGGTGCATGAGTAGTTGACTGAGGTGAGTAGAAGCCTGGTTCAAGCTCTCAGAGAATCTAGTCCAGACGGCAATTATGAAAACCTTCATATGCCTCACTGAAATTTTATTTTCAAGCCCAGATGATAATTTCTGGGTTCCTAAATGAGTAGTCAGCACTCGTGCTTGGCAAAGCTGTGTCTGCTTATTTTTATTTCAGTTATATATAAGTCAAAATAGACTTGTTTGTATTCTCAGGTACAGTAAAAAGGGAATATAAATTCCTGTAATGTGAGCTTTTCAATGGGATTCCATTTCAGTTTTCAGTTCATTCTGTAAAGTGAATTTACAATAGAAATGTTGCCAGTGGACATTATAGCCGCAAGTATGCTGGTTTCAGAGGGGAGATAAACCTCTTCCCAGACTTTCCTTTTGGTGCAAAGAAGTATCTATGTCAACAAAACAATTGTCAAAAATGTGAAGGACTGTTGCAAAGAGGAAAGGAATAATCAGTTCTCCACGCCTCTTGCAGATAGGACAAGAAGTAATGGGTTCAAATTGCAGTAAGAAAGATTCAGATTAAAACCTTCTTGTGATAAGGCCAAAGACACACTGGAAGACACTGCCTGGGGAGCTGGCAGCGTCTCCAGCACTGAAGGCCTTAAAATCCCCAAGATAAGCATCTGTCAGGAATGACACAGGTGCCAGGGGCTGGGGAAGGGACTGATGACCTCTGGAAATCCCCTCCAGCCCTTTGAGGGGTGGACTGGGAGGAAGCGCTTCGGGGAGGTCTGCAATGTGAAGCAACTGGAGGGTTGTATCTGTAGCTGGTTGTCATCTGTGATTGGAGGTCCCCCTTGTTCAGTTTAGGGAGCAGCAGAGGTGGGGCTGGAGCTCTGAAAATGGATACATGCGTTTGGAGGAGATAAGAGGTAGCATGCCTCATTTCAGAAAAAATAATGCAAGTTGGGTAGAATGAGTCCTAGGTCTTTCAGCGGACTGTCTCATTGTTTTTCTGATGAAGTCTAAGATCCTGCCACTGCCTACTTTTCTAGTTGGCCATAGATACCTCTGAATGAAAAAGCAGGAGAGGCTGGAGTGTTTCATTTGCACTGTTTGGCAACTCGTGAGATTGACAAAACCTAGAGGAGATTTAAAAAGGGATGAATATGGGGGAAGATGCTCTGGAGGGAGAAAAGACACTGAAGTACAAGGAGAATTTAGAGGGCAGTAATTATCCTCGGAGGGGAAAAAAAAGAGAATGTGGTAGGTGAAAGATAGGACAGGTCATTCAAGGGAGAACCAGAAGGAAATGTTACAGGATTTTGGTTGACAAATCTCCAGAACATACCCAGCTTCTCAGACTTGTTTATACCTGACTGGTTTCTAATAATGCTTGTGTTATGAAGCTTTTGCTAAAAAGTATGGGTGAATAATTGGGTTATAATAAATATGTTTCTGCTTGGCCCCTGCCCAGTGGTAGTGGAAAACTGGTATTTTCTGTCTCTTAAGTCTAGGGTGGCACAGTTCACAGTCTGGTTAAAAGTAAAGAATCAATAAAACAATGAAAATTTGAAAACCTTGAAATGGTACTCTGTGCTCTCGTGTGCCATTAAGTCATCCATCCCCAGGAAAGAAACAGATTCTTGGTCTCAGTATATAAATATCTGTATGTGTGCATCCTCTGCTTGTGTATTGTGCATACCCACTTCATGGGGTGCACCTAAACCAAAAGAAAAAATGGAAAAAATCACTGGCTGCTCTTGTGGCCATAGTCACTGCTGTAGTCCTGCTCATGGTGATTCCCTTCTTCTGAAAATTTTGACTTCCAGATAAGCCAGGCTAAGGCTAATCATACCAATCCGGAACTTAGTTCTGGCCTTATTTATTGCAGATGAGCAAATTGTCTGAATTCTGCTTCTTATCGCCATGAGGAAAACCACATTTCATTTACAGTGTGTTTCTCAAATAAATAGGTGTCTATGCACCCTGTGCATTACCTGTAATGTAGTGTAAGTTGATGACCCTTAGTGTTCTTCACACACAGAGTTATGATTGTATAAATGACTTTAGGTATTTTGCATAATACAGGATATTTAGTTAAAATATTCCTTACCCTATCAGAAGATACTCTTATGCTGTTGTTCATTAAACATTTGCTTTATGATATATGCCATTGCATTCCAAGTTTCTGGGTTTAGTTTCTTGTAGTAAAATTGCTCTTCTACTATAATGATTGCATAGTGCAGAGTAAAGTGCTGCTGCACATACATCCTTGCCTTGCCAACTGGTCCTTGTTAGTTGGTTTGAATGAAAAACCATGGGAGAAATTTGAAGTGAGATGGCCTACAAATCTAAAACCAGGGTCTAACACACTGTAACTGCTTTGCTAGCTTATCCGTGGGTCACCACTTCCTGACTAAGTTTCATATAATTACTACATTATATTTTTAATTATGTTTACTTTCCTCCTTGCAATACCCATTTCTTAAGTTTCTTCTTCATTGTATATAGTACCCCGGCAACATCTACATTTATAACTACAGAAGATAAAGTTATAATATTCCTGAGGCACAACTGCATTTTAACAACTGTGCTAATGTGGAAAACAACTTGTGCAGAATAAATATGCCCTACAATTAGTGGTATGCCGACATTTTTCATGGTTACCTTACATATAAATAAACTAAAGCCGCTGACATTTTTCCTGAGGGCTTTTATCTCTGCAGCCCCAGAACTGCAGACAGATTTGTTGTAAGCAACACTATCACAATAATAAGTTTGAAAACCCATTATTTTTTAAAAAATTCATCTGCTTTTGCATCTGCATAGCTTGGGGCTGGGCCTGTGGGTCTGATATTGTCTGTCTGATGAACCGTCACTGCGTCCTGGGCTCCCCGAAGCCTATCATTTGGCTGAGGCTAACAGGAGGTGACTGGGCAAAGCCGTTTCACCTGAGGGTGGGCCAGGTCACAGGTCACTTGTAATAGCTTCTCCATGCATCTCCAGACCTGTAAATGAGACCAGAGCCTGACTCGCTCCACTACACTTTCTTTGTCTTAGACGGATGCTCTAATCAAACAAATTACCTAGCCCATGATCACAGCCACTGAGCCAGAGATGGTTTTGCAGACGCTTGTCTGGAGCCCTCCGAGCCCCTTGGACCGTGCAGTGCCGCTTAAAAGAAAGGGCTAATGTTTTCCACCAAAGGTAATAAAAAGATGTGCGGTCACTTGGCTAAGCTGACCTTAGAAAAAATTCCCAAGGACAACGCAGGACACATTTTGACAATAGCAGCTGGGCTTCCTTCAGTGAAGGGCACGTATATGAAATAAGGAAGGGTCTGGCTGCCATCACTGCGGGTGGCAGGTGGCAATGCTCCACTGACCCAGCGTGTCTTGGTAGAGCCTAGTTGCCACATCAGTCAGAGGGTAAGTGTACCTTACCTCTGGGCAACGTTAAATTTTGCTTGGCTTTGGATTTTGTTTTTAAAAAGGGGAGAATATTGAGATGGACAAAAATTGCACAGATGGGGGAAAAGATGAGCCCAACCATAAATAAGTGGACTCATCTAGCACTGATGGAGAAAAGCATACAGGCGTGGTTTGTTTATTGTGAAATTCAGCCTTAGGCAGAGGATTTAAAACTGATCAGCCTGCTACAAACATATAATATTAGTCTTGAATTTATTTATTGCAGTCTTTTAGTTTTATTTATTGACTGTCATTCCCTACTGTACTGCAGGCAATGCTGTCACTGTATTTTCTTAAAACTTTCACAATAAATTTGTAAACGTAAAAAAAATTCCAGACATCCCATATTTTTCTCCTGTGTTTTCCAGATGCTTTGGCTTTTGTAGAAGTAATGTTGGTTTTTTACTTTATTCCAACTCTAAGAAAAAAAACTTAGGTATTTTTTAGTTTCAGATCTTTTTGTGTGACTGTAACAGAAAAAGAAACCAGTTTTGACTCACAGAATGAGTTATTGCAAAAAATCTGTTGCTAATATAGTTTAATTGATAGCGATATTTTGAGAAAACATATTGGAAGTGGGGTTACTTTGGTGTTTATAGTCTGTGACAGCTTCTTTTGGAAACAGGCTTGAGTAGCTGCAAAACTAAGGCTATGATGTTGTGTGAATAACACTTCACATCAACACGGAGGCAGCCAACGAAGGCTGGAATTGCAAAACCAAGGCAAACTCACCTGTCAGGATGGGCAGCAAGATGCTGTGTGGTCAGAGGTGGGTCCTTCCACTTACTCTGTATTTACACTCTGTATCATCACTAATCACTATCCCTCTTTTATTGCACTAGGATTGTGAGGATGCTTAGATGCCTTTTGGATATAAGCTAAAAAATTCTGCCTTGATTTCATTGTTGAAGGGAAAGGTACCACGTACTGGAAGAAATATGTTTCAACCATGAGTGTAACAGCTCAAGGGAAAAGTCTGGGCAAAATTCCCATGGATTTCCCCTCATCCAGGTTTTCACTGCTGGTTGTCACTGTGATTAGTTCAAGGTGTAAACAGACATGCCCTCTGCAAGCAGCTGTGCTGAAAGAAGAGGTTGCCACCTACCACCAGACCTCCTGCTTGTTCTTTAACACCCTCTGCTGGAAAACGATGCCTCCTCCTACTTGCCAGCAAAACCATTCACCTAGGTCCAGCCAGACCCATTTCAAGCACCACTGGACTGTGCTCCAAAAACCTCCTGCTGAAGTGAGGTCATTCCTGCGCAAACCTGATGGGCTGCCACCACTGGAAGGAAGCTGAGCAGGGGTATAAAGGTTGACCTGATGCTACAAAAAAGGTTGTGAATCCTTTGTATAAGCCAGTCATATGGCTGGGTCAGGAATATTTCATTGTCTTCTCATCAACCCATCACATACATGCTACAGCAGAAATAACATTGAAGGTAGAAGAGGCTGCAGTGCTTAGAGAGACAATAATTTTTGGTACAAAGAAGCCAGATCTTTGGAAGTACGTAACATGCCACACTAGCCCCAGAGCCACTGTAAGGGAGCAGATGCAGACCTGAGACTGGCTACTGAACTTGGTACAACTGGTAGTGTTCAGCATGGGTCCCAGCCCAGAACTTCCTGGCCTTCGGCAAGTACTGAGGGTGTGTTGCTCCTCCTCAGTGTCAAGAAGCCCAAGTGTGGCAGACAAGATTATTTAACTTCATCAGTGTTTTGGTTGAGTTACAGAGTTTGCATTTGCAAGATTTTCTGTTGTGACAGAAAGTCTAGAAAATACTCCTTTATATCTCCTATGAAAACACAATGTCTTCTACCTCCGGAACCCAGAGATTTATGAAAAGCATCAACTGCCATCTAAGTAGGAACAAAATCAGGTAAAGAGTTTCGATGGTGCGAGACAGTGTCTCAGGAGCTCTCTCTTTTTTGCCCTCTATGCAGAACTGCTCACATCAAGACCTTAAACTCCCTCTGTAAAAGCTGTTTGCATGTGAGCAGATGGTATTTCATTGTCTTTTGCTACTGATCTTGAATTATCAGCCTTTATAATGAAAATGCCAATTCAGCCTTGACTGCTCTGCTATAACTCTACTAGGACCACTATAATGCACATACTATATATACTGAATATTTATTATGGTACTGTGCATATTATTTATTGTATATGCAACATATTTTGTAGGTGAAAAATGATACCTTATCTAAGTCAATGAGCATAACCAGGAAAAATATGGCAGAGTAACCATGTGATTCATAATTGGCATCTGCTCTCCAAAGACTTGGACAGAATCCGAATTTTCAGTGTACACTGGAAATGCTCTTCTGTTTGTTGGGCTGGGCATAACTGTGCCATCACTCTATCCAGCAGCTCCATCAATCTTCAGTATTTCCATAATTCCCTGGGTACAGAGGAAAGCTGGGCGAGCACATGCTGAAAATATTTCAAGAAGTTGCAAAAAACTGCTGACATTTTTCAGAGTCCCAAACCAAGACAAGAAAGCATTTTTAATGAAGACCAGCCAATGTACATCTTTCAGGTTTTCATAGAATCACAGTGGGTTTTTATGTGTACATGGTGTTCATCTGTATAAGAATATGTGTGTGCCATTGTTTGGGAAGTATCATCTGCTACAGTTTCACCACTGTTGATATCCTGGATGTGACCATGCTAGCAAGACCTCTGCAGCCTCACCCTTTCCAGCACTGACTCTTTGGTTTAGTCCTGTCCTATAAAACCCCAGTTCATAAATGTGCCTTTTCCTGACACGACATACAGGTTCCTTGCACCTATTTCGAATAATATATGCTCAAATTGCTGAGAAAAGAGAATTTGAGAGATGGATGTAATTGACTTTTATCACTTCTGTTCTTGCTGGTCATGAGAAGATTATGGTGCAGTGGGTGACCTGGATTCACTCAGATCCCTTTAATCTGTCAGCTCATCAGCCTAGTTACTGACCAAATTTCTAGATTCAGTATATTAATGAGATATACAGTCACCAGTGAGCAACTCCCCAGAAAAGAATAGGGCTGAAAAAAATGCCACAGAATTTACATTGTATGCCTACAATTGGTCTCACCTGGTCTACAGAAGGGAGGATAGAAGGGAGGCAAAGTTGGAATTCAAAGAAGTGGAGCTGAGTAAAGCTGCTCAGTTCAACGAGCACCATGACTTGGGAAGTTTGCCTTTCTTTTCATTGTCTTAATTTTTCTTGCTTTTGTAGATTCTTTAGTGTCTGCTACTGTGGCTGGGAGAAACGCAGAGCCATTTCAGCCTGTCACACTCTGGCTGCGATATGGCATACTTGCACGTGTGGGAGGGTGGGGAGGAGGGGATGATGAAGGATTTAGTGCTATAAACAACAACAGGGATGTAGCGAGAGTTTTTGAACAACCGTCCAAATCACATTATCGATGGCATCTAGAGACCAGCCCACATCTTCATTGACGTTGCTCTCACTGCAGGAACACTGCCAAGTTTGTTGTGGCATTTGAGCTAGTCTTCCTTGTTAAAGTCGTTTTTTTGCTGGACAGATAATGCGCTGTTTATAGCACACTTAAAAGCAATAGTTGAAGAGAACATAGGCTTCACCACTTTGATATGTGAAAGACAAATTTTATATATATATGGAGGGGGCTAGTCCTGCTTTCACTGAAGCCTTTTGGAAGATTCTTTGAAGAGACTTTGAATTACAGCCAGCTTTTGGTTTTCCTTTTTTTTTTTCTCCCCCTCTCACAAAATGTCAGGAATAAATATTTTAATTCAAAATGGCACTGTGGTGCCTTGCAGTGTTGTGGCCTGGGCTTCTTTCCCCAGCAGCCTCCAGCACTTTTCCCAGTGGCAAGGCATGGAGCTGGAGCGCAGCCCTTCATCCAGTGCAGCCACATCAGGGAAGTGTCGAAGCAACGCAGAGCAAGGCCAGCACCAGCTATCAGACAAGCTCTTTTATACATCCAAAACTCCAAAAAAAATATAGTTGAGTTGGCTTGGTGAACTGCTGGGGAAGCTGTCTGCTGTTTGCAATGTGCCTGCTTGAGAATAAGACATAAAAAGTCATTTTAGAGTTAATTTTAAAATATTTCAGGTCTCCTGAGTATGCCAGCTCAATGGCAATAAAGCCAGCAATTGGTGCTTTATACCACCTAAGCAAATCTGGTTTCGTTATGCTGCCCTTGCCCCAGGAGGAATTGGCAGCCAGGCAGAGAGGAGAATCGCTTTACTGAGAGCAGAAAAGAAACCAGGCTTGCGAGTAGTGGCTGCAAGAAAAGCCTCTTAAGAGAAGTGTTGAATTTTAACGCAAGTAGCTCATAATGTGTAAGAGGGAGAATGCTGCTATGCCTAAGTGGGCTTGCTTACATGTCTAGCCTTGTAGTCTGTATCATGGGACTCAGCATGTGTTAGAACAGTGTTCTGGTAGTCAGTTGTCTTAATACACCCAACATGCATCAATATAGATAGACAGGTAGATAGATACACATACATACATATGTGTATAAATCTGTATACACACATATGCATATATGTGTACATACAGATTCATAGACACACTGCATATTTTTTAATATACATGCTATATCTATGTATGCATACAAACGTATGTGTATATGCTTAGGCTTCTAGATATTTTTATGAGATGAAAAATGCATAAAAAAGAAAGAAAAATCTATATAATGTAGATACATAACAAAATGTAATAAATACACATATATAAGTACATCTTGAAATTTTGCATATATACAAATGTAGATATGAAATAGTCTTATATGTATTGTATCTATACTCAGACAATATAGGATGAGCCAGATTATATAATGTTCATAGCAGATACAAAGCAAATCAGAGCAACCAAGTTATCCTCATTTATGGATGAATTTAAACAGACTGCCTCAATGGAATCATGACTGGCTTCCTCAAAAGGATTTCTGGGACTGGTACTTGGAAATGTCCAAGTCTTTGGCTTTTAAAAGTGGCCAGGCTCTCCTGGTGGGGGTGCAGCCAGCACTCGACACCCACAGCATTGCTCACCTGGCAGCTGTCTGACAGTGTGTGGGGATTCAACTTGTGAAAGTCAGCTTTAGCTGCATTCAAAAGTTTAAAAATGAATCATCATTTGCTAACAGCCCGATCTCCAAAATGCTTCTAATATGCTTATTATCACATCATTTAAGCATCCAGAGTGATATTAGGAAACATCAGCCTCCTGCCAAAAGAAGCTGAAGTGCCATTTCTGACTGCAGCGTTAAGCCTTGATGACTGTCTTCCAGGTAAAGCAGAAAGGCATTGCCTCCTCCTGCCAAAAGGGGTAAAACAATATTTATCCTGAGTTCTGCTGGCAATAACTGGCATGCTGTTTGGAGTGGCTAGTGGCCCATTCTCCTGAATTTCACTCAAGAGGAGGAAAATGGTAATGGGAAAAAAATACCGTAAGAAAATTGATAATGCTTCTGAAAACCAAACAGGCATCTCTGACTTCAGCTGTGTCACCTGCCTAAAAAACCTGTCAGGAGGTTTTATGGAGATAAACTCTAATCACCAAACAAGGCTGATGCAAGCAAGACTTACACAGGTATGTGTATTTTCATGACATACGTGTATATATATATATGTATTTGTCTTGAATCGTGTATTTCTCTTTCCCCCTTCCTGTGCAATTACAAATTCATTAATAAGCATGCAACTGAAATGAAAGTAGGGCAGGGGTGCTGAACAGGCCATGCATATGGTGGTGTGCTCAGGGGATCTGATTCTATATAGGACCATGCCTTGGCAGTTTTAAGAAAAGACAGTATAGATACCCTGACCACAATACGTTCTGCAAAGAGTCCAAAGGATGCAGCCAGGAAGGAGGATGCTGGGAGCAGTCCAGCCCCAGCCAAAGCCTCCTCCAGTGGGTCTGTCAGTGGTCATCTTCCTTCCTACACAGCCTCCATATGTTAAGGTGAGCTTAACTCCATACATGGGGATTCATCTCCCATAACTACCTGCTTCTTTCTGCTGGTAATGTATGGCTGAGATTGGGCAAGATGGATACTGGCATCCTGGACTTGAAAAATGTCCTTTCCTCCTCCTAAAAGATCCTTACTGATGCTGGGAACCTGCTGCCTGTATACAGGCAAAGCTCCCTTGGCACTTTTTCTATGGAGCGATGAAGGCATCAAGCTTTATATGGATTCCATTATTATTTTGTTTTATTGTGTTGTTTTATGAGACATTCAAGGCTCATGGGGAGCTGGAAGGCAGTACCATCTAAACTGGGGTGGGGAGCAGAGGAGGCATGTTGAGGGTGCTTGGTATCAGGGGATGATTTCATCCCGAGCCCTACTGTGGTGAGGAAACAATTCCTGTTTACCAGCTGTCCTGCCATTGTTCTGTCGATGCCAGAGAAAATCTGCAGCTGAACTGGGTTGCACAATTGCAGGTGTGGACTGTGCCAGAGCCATTGGATCTGTGAAGCTGGGACAGCACGCAAGGCTCAGCATGGCACATGGGTACCAACGTACCTCTGCAGGGCAGCCTGAACATGGCCACACAGCCCCAGGCTGTTATTATTTTGCTATGAGCATCAGGACTGGTCTGTGGTGAAATAACATCCTCTCCTACTTACTTACCCAACTTGCTGCATCAATTCAAGGTCCCTGGACCAATACAGCATGTGGCCATACAAGCAGCAGTATGGGCACTGTGTGGGTCACAAGCAATAGCAGGATGAACTGGCTTATACCAGCCTTTTATTATTTTTCAAGGCAGACTCTGTATAGGTAGTGTTAATACCAAACCAGAAAGGGATTTGTGGGTTAAGATGTTAAGCGGTGTTAGAGTGTTTCAATCTCCTAATCTCTATCCCAGACCTCCTTCTCCAGAATTTAGATCATCACAATGCAAACTACAGCCCCTCGGGCCTCCTCTTTTTCTGTCTTCTCATTTCATCCCATTCACTTTTAAAATGGGCATTCAATTTTAACTTACGGACTAGGGACTGAGGGAATGTAAAACAAAGTGATGCTAATCATGATGGTGATGCTCTAAGAAAGGTAGTTCAGATATACCTAATCTGCCATTTTCCAAATTCCACTGCCAGCATATTTGAACTAAACACTCAAAATCCTCCAAGCCAGATACGCTGTGTGTCTGGAGAAGAAATCTGTAGCTGGTGCCTATCCCCAAGAGGACATGGGATCCCAGATAGTCAGAGAAAGCTGGAGGGTCAATAAATTCTTCAGTGGCTTCGTGGACCTCATGCAACCCCGCTACACATTCTCTGTGGGGCTGTGGCAGTTCCTGAGTATCAAGGCTGGATTTTAAGGGACATGGGCATAAACTTTAATATTACACATGTTTGTGCTCACATGACTTGAGCTCGTGGGGCTACACCTGAGCTAACTTTAATTAAAGTGGTTTGGGTACTGGCAGCAATGCAGATTCTGTCTGGAGCAAGCAACAGCTCTACCTGCATTTCAGGAAGACTTCATTGCCCACCCTGAGCTCCCACAATACTATCTACCCATGTCTGAAGCTAGTGCAGATACATTCCTGGTTGCAGAGAAGCAATGTCTTCCAGCACATAGATATATTTGCTTTCCATTCTCCACCCACCACACCTTCCTCCAACAGGGTATGCTCCTTAGGGTTATCATTACTGGTTCTGCCCCAAGTATCAGCACTAGAAGATGACAAATGACCTGATTTTCTGTATTTCCTTTGAAAAGATAAAACCAGAGCTACACACAAGATCATCTGGGCTGCAGCAATACTAACCAATTCATCTTTCCCCAAGCCATTAGGACCTCTCTGCATGTAAAGATAATGGGATAACACTAAGAGGAGGAAAGAGAAAGTAAAAAATGCTTTTAAATTACTTGATGATATGGTGTGTGGTCCTAGGCAGTGACTAGAAGCAGTCTCCAACCCTTATTGTTTCTTCTCCATAAGAGTGCTTATTCCATCATCTCATCCGTGTGGAGCAACACATGCTTCTGTGGTGTCATGCCATGTAAATACCATGTGATCTATGCATATGTGCAACCTTATATTTTGTTTTCAGGTTGTGGTTTTGTTTGGTTTTTTGTCACAGTCTGCTGGCAGATCTGGTATTATTCCCTCGGCCTGTTATGAGCATACACTGAGTCATTCCCAGCCAGTTGGAGCTTTTCCACAAGATGGTACTCAGCCCAGTCTGTAATTGAAACAGGGCATGGATGCTCCCAGGGAAGAGAGACATCAGCCAAAAAAACAGGCCTTGATAGTCAGAGATATTTAATATACAAATAAGAAGTTGTTTCATAAATATCTTATAAAAACTGTCATTTACTTCCCAATATTTCAGCAGATTATCTTAATGCAAACAGCAGATGTATTTTGGAATGATGAGACAAATGTTTAGCGAAATTAAAGTTATTCATGTGCAGTCACACAGGGAATATTTGCATGATATTTTACTAATTGCTCCAAAATCTGACTTGTAGCAAATAAACAAAGGGGGGAGGGGGGGGAAAGGAGGGCAGGGAAATAAACTAGCAGAAAGATTAGCCCCAGGCCTCTCTTTTTAAGTTCTCCAAGGCTTTCTTTAGCTTCTCATCTTTTTTTTTTTTTTTTTTTTTCTGGCAGCCTGGGAATCCTCCCCGGTCTCCCCATCACTCTTCACAGACCCTTTATTCTTTTTGCAGGCTCCTAGTTTTCTCCTGATTACCAAATTTCTTCCAAAAATGCCTTGATTTTCTTATTTTCCTTGGGATCCTAGCACCCTTTCTCCATCTGCAGCTGTGCCTGCTCCAGTTTCTTATTGCTTGGCTGTGATTAGCAATTTTCCTTAGGCATTTTGGGGAAATACTTTGCTATTTTACCTAACTCAGAGGTTGCTCCAGATAGTCATACAGAAAAACCCAGTGCAAAAGGAATAGATGCTTTTTTAGTGGCCAAGAATTCAAACTCAGGTTACTTTTACCTTCTCTAATGAGCTTCAAGTTACGGCAGTGAGGATCGAGTTGTAGCTGCTGATTGTTATGACATTATTTTATGTCAGGTCTCTTTATTTGCTCTCTTGGAAAAGAAAATGTTTTTTGAGACTTCAAAATATTTTGTTTGCCTTCATTCTATTGCAAGAGGAGCCTTAGGTTAGGTAAGAAAAATGTATGTTTATCAAAATTTTGGTTTGCAGTAGGTGGCTACATGTTTGTTTATATTTCATACTCCCAAATTGAAGGAATGCTGAAGGTGCAAAAAAATCAAGCAGTGAGAAGTTAGCATAGGTCAGAGTTAAAATTGATCCATCTTACATAGAAACCACATTGACTGCAAGAACAAGTAAGCTGCAATAGTGGAAAGAGAAGCACTCAGTTTTACAGAACAGCTGGTTTTTGCCCAGGTACTGAAGCATCTTGGTTTGGTTGAGACATTCAAATTCTGATGTCCAGCCTGACATGGGATGCACACCTCCTCTTAGTTCATTTAATGTGCATTCGCAAGATCCTACTGGCCAGTATTTGCAGTTTGACTAGCATTTTCCTGGTGATTGTGAGGTGCAGGTAGATGGAGATGCCTAAATGCACAGATAGATGCTAAGGAGTCCATAAATAATGAGCTCAGCTATACATCTGCAATTTTGCTAAAGTACTTTGCTTCTGTAGGATCAGTTCTCTTCTAACCTGATATTTCTTTTTTTTTTACCTGGAGTAATGAAGGTAACTCAAAGGATGACATATACATTTTCTGCTAGGAAAAGTGAAGTAGGGAACAAGGCATCATTGTTATTATTCTTTTTTCTTTAAAAGAGGGGGTTTCCATTCCTGAAGTTTACATTTTGAACTCCCTCTTTGGCCTCTCCCATCTGCAGTTCACTGTAGGAATAGAAAAAGGAAATGTTTTATTTTAACAGAGTCAAACAAAGAACATGAAACACACCCTTGCCACTGCATAATATTCCTTAAGTTAAATCACAGGACCAAGCATAACTTTTTTTTTTTCTTTTCCCCCTTGGTCTTTTATTTAATTGAAAAGGGCCCAAAGTATAATATTCGTTCAGGAAGCATAGATCGTATTGCTGGAAGTAATAGCAATCTCCTAAGCAAAACCCTGTAAGACTCATGCCACTCTGATTTCTGAAAAGCTGCATTCAAGTACACTCAGCACTGCCTCTTTCCCGCCAGGCATTCTGAGTGCTGTGCTCGTGGTCATGCATGGGAAGCAGTGGAGGATGCCAAAATTACTGGATCTTCTTGCATTAGGGTTTTTCTGGTGTTTTGGCCTTTACGGATAGTCTTGGAAAAAGCTGTCAGATCCCTGCTCAGCCATCCTAATTTTGGTCCCTCTTCTTGACTTTTAATACGCTTGTGTAACTACCATGAATGTAAATAAAAGTTATGTACTTGCATGGTGGGGGAAATAGATGCATTTATCTTGGCTCAAGACAAGCAGCATCTCCCCAAGGAACTACTTAGGGGGTTATTGAGAAGCCAACAGCAAAGTGCAGAGGGCTGTACCTTCCTACATATGTGCTGCAGAAATTACTGGCGTGTTGCTGATGTTTATGGCGAACAAATAGTTTATTTCTGGACTAAGAAAGATTCCAGTGTAAATACTCAACTGGCAGCTAGCTGGAAGTTTGCCACTTGAAGTTAAAAGGCCCATGACCAATGGTGTCAGATTAACATTTCCAAGTTGGACAATGTACAAATGGTGTTCTTGGACTGGAATAGAAATAGATGAAAGTGGTCTACTGCAGTGCAAATAACAAACTGGCAACCAGCTGGTCATTGGAAAGAGAACATGCTATGGGAATATGCTTTCTGCAGAAATACTTTATTTTGGAGATAAGCATTAACAATAGGAAGATGAGGCTTGTTTAACAAGAACCATATGGTCGCATCCTGCTTTTATTTCACTCAATGGCAAAGCCTTAATTGTGTTTTGTGGGTGCAGGATGGGGATTACTATTAGTAAATAGGAGTACAACAAGTTGTCTGATCCGCTGTTGCTTTTCAGAAGGAGTAAACAGATTATTTTTTAACCCGTGTGTTGATATTTCAGGAGACAATAACTGAAAGGAAAAAGAATTAAAGGGGCTTGTTGAAAAACAACTTCTTCTGGCAAAATAAGCCAAGATAAAGATCCATTCACAATGAAGTTATAAAACTGTGAAACCAAGCAGCAACATTTCCAAACTGATAAGCAGAGAAATAATGGATGGGTTCTTAAAAAAAAAAAAAAAGTTTAGATTTTTGTGGCAAGAAAACAATAGCCTGTAAAAAGTAGCTTACATGCAGATAAGAGAATAAGGCAGGGACTTTCCTGGGGCAATGGCCATGTCCTAAAAGCACTAGCTTACCCTTTAAAGTAGCTAGAGAATGTATTTTGTTAGAACATAATTAAAAGTAACAGTATTCAGCACTGTAGTTTCAGTATAGACAATAAATTGATTTATCCTACCAAAAAAAAAGAAAAAAGAGAAGGGAAAGGGAAAGGGAAAGGGAAAGGGAAAGGGAAAGGGAAAGGGAAAGGGAAAGGGAAAGGGAAAGCGGAGAAAAAGGAGAAAAGCAAGCCAAAGGAGTTGCAGCCTCTGTGGCACACCCTGTTTTAGGAAATTTTCAAGAATATAAAACATAGTCTTGAATTGTTTACTTTTATGGGTAAGAACCAAAAAAGAAGTGAAGAGTGGAAATGGCATTCTTACCACAGCTGAATGGTCACAGTAAAACCAATACAGCTCAACATTGCAAACTCATTTTTAAAACTTTTGGGTTACGTTTTTTTTAAAGTAGTTAAGGTTTATTATTCTGGTCACAAAAAGACAGCAACGTGGAAGCTGTATTTATTATTATCAGGAAAAATCAAGATTTGAACACAAAAAAGTATGGATTGTGTATGCAGAGGCTCACATCTGCCTTTGGATATAAGTACTCACTTCCATTGATTCCCATGTGTCTAAAGACATAACATTCAAGGGTATCAAAACTACATTGTGTTACTTATGTAGATGCATTGTATTTCTAACCCTGCTTTTTTTGCTCTGAGAGTTCATTTTCCCCTCTTTTTAATTTAGGCTATAGCAAATACTGGAAGCAGAGGGAAATGATAGAGATTTTGGAGCATATGTAGATTCAGATGTTCAATCTGACTGTCTTTGTTCATCTCCTCTTTTCACTTGAACACCCCTTCTCCTTCCATGGGACTTGTTTCTCCCTTGTCTTTACATTAATGGCAAAACAGTCTTAGATAATTTCTGTGTTTCTTTTGGGTTTTTGATGCCCACTTCAACCCCTCCATCTAAAAAACACTGAGCTCCAGCCCAGATTTTTTGCCATACAGAAGTTGTTTCAAGACAGCCTAACACAGAAGGTGATCCCACATTAGATGTTTGTGCTTATGATGGAAGTACACACCAAGTGTGATCCTGATGTGAGGCTTCTTGAAATATTGTGAGGATTCTCCCGCATGGCTCAAGGCAAGCTGGACACAGGTGAGATCTGGTGGAACACCATTTTGGATGCCAGTACCTCCAGGATTCAATGTTTCCAGGTTTCCAGCAATTTTCTAATAAAGGGGAATGAGAGGAGGCAGGCATGGTGTTCATTTATAGAAGTAGTATTCATTTGACAATATTGCCAATAAATAAATAGCCCCTAAAGAGTGGGACCATGTCGCCCCACCATTCAACTCCCCCAAAGCTGGGGAAAACTCTGTGATTTCATCCCACTTACTTCCTTGCATTTCTTTTCCCTGAGCAGTGGGGATAGCTGAAGAAGCCTGTCATCGTTTTATTGCTGTTTCTAATAAACACATATGGTGATGCATATAACAAGAACAACAGCAAGTCGCTATTGTTCAGTGCACGGCCATATGTGGGCTGTCCAGCGGCTCAGCAGCTGCATCGTGAATGTTCAGGAATGTCGATAGCCCAGAGAGAAAGGAATGATTTTTAAGGGCTCTCAGCCTCACAAATAGTGTGTCTGCTTTACATACTGTTGTTGCTAAAACAACTTCTGACCATGGTGTGCCAAAAGCATAGATGTGGAGTTAGTCACTGCAGAAGTTTATAAGGTGATTAAATTGTTAGTAATTGCAATGCAGAGGCTGAAAAATTAGCCGGGACTATGTTGAAGGGAACTTGGCAAAACAAAACCCTCAAAACATATCTATATATACATATATATACATGTATATGCATATGTGCACATATATATGCATCTTTATTAATTTATTTATAGAGTTAATCTTTTTTTTTTAATCAGAAACTTAGGCACTTGCACATCTAGTACTTCATGTAATAAAATCTTTGACCCCAGCACTAATCCATATTTATTTTATACTGTTGTGCAAGGTTTAACCAATAGTTTGTTCTTCATTAGTTATGTTTCCCTCTGGCCTCATATGGCTCTACTTGGGCTGGATGATGCATACTTGAGTGATGCAGAGGCAGCCCAAATGTGATGGTTGGGATGTCTTGTGTACATCTGTGTTTCTAACGCTCTTCTTTTCCCGATGCCATATTTACACAGCAACCTGACTGAAAATGAACAGCCCATCTGTACATCTTCTTTTTTCTATCAGTGTGCTTAGAGGGGAGAGAGAGAGAGACTGTGATTAAGAGAAGAGAGAAATAAAACTTAGAAGCAGACAACATTTTTTCAAATTTGGACAAACACAGGCAGGCAACCATATCTTTATTTAAGCACTTGAATAATTTAGCTGATTTTTTTTGTATGTGTGTGAGATGCTGAGTACTGCAAATAAGAGGAGAGAGGAAATTGTAAGGGATCCAAAAATCAACAGCTTGGATATGTCTCCAAGCATGGATTTTAGAAGTCTGATTTAAATATCAAAGTGGAAGTGGGTTGGTCAGTGTTTCTAATGCATGGCAGGAAGTCCTGGGCTTGTGCTTCTCTTGCACTCATACCCCTCACACAATATTCATGGCACACAAATTGCCTATATAATGGGACATGATTTGAGTAACTCATAAAGCCCTGGGAAGAACCACATCCAGGTGTTCACAGAAAACACAGATCAGCGCGGACTGCCAAAATCCACAACCAGTTATGCCCAGCGAATGAAACCACAAATATTTGCATGCTGAGGTATACGAACAGAAGTAAATATTCTGCATTACGTACTATTCAATATTATACACAATAAAGCACGCACAAAAAAATACAAACTAATCATAAACAAGAAAATTTAACATCTATTTGCTCCTACTCAGGTTTTTCCAATAGGCAGAACTGAAATGCCCACACTATCATTCCTTGTAAGAATGAGGCGCAAGATTTAACCCCATGCCAGATGTACATGGCTCTTGGTTCCTCCTGAAAGCAGTGGCTAGATTTCAAAAAAAAACCCACACCAAGGCCTTCTTTTCAGAGGTCCCCAGCATCCCCCAGTTCCTGTTGACTTGCAAGCAATGTGCAGCTTGAGGTTTTGCTCATTCCTCAGCTGAATCTTTCAAAACTCGTGATTTCTCAGCATGAGTCAGTGTTTTATGTAATCCCAGCCTGCATTCCTCCAAACCCCTCCTGAGCTAGGAGCGCTCTGACAGCCAGCCTCAAATTCTTCATCCTTACAGCTGACAACTTCAGTCCTCTGGCAGCAACATGACATGCTGTTCCTGCAGGGTTTCGGGGCTCTGGCACAGCTCTTCTGGGCACAGCAGGGACTGAAGCTCAAAGAAAGCTGGGCTGGAGGAGAGACCTCCACTCCCAATGGGTAAGTTGTTGGGCTTGCCTACAACAGAAATGCCCATTGCTGGTTTTGTTCAGCTGGGATTCTTTTCTCTTCCCCGCAGCAGCATCAGTTTTATTCTTGACCTTGACCTAAAAAAAGTTTCTCATGTAAAAGCTAATTTGGTGGATCCCACTTGCTGTTGGTTCTCTGCAAGGACCTCAAATGGAATGTTCAGTTCACCCCCCTAGCATCCTGCTTCACCCTGAAAGCAGCAACCTGCATAATTACATTTTCACCATTCTGTGTATGTGATGAAATATAGGAAACTATATGAAAAAAATGGGAGAAGGTGAGAAGCTAATCCCCATTTTAAAAGCCATTGCAGCTGAGTTTTTCTTGAGCAGTGGAATATCTTGACCCATGATACTCTTACAGCTTCCCATGCCCATTTTGGGTTGAACTCCTCGCTGGTGGGATAACTTTTGCCAGCCTTTCTGTGCCAGCACAGCTCTCCCATTACTGCCAGGGCAGCCAGGAACCCTCACACCACTTGCAGTAAAACAGATTCCCATTTCAATTGGTCACCCCATCCCTTCCACAGACAGACAGAAGACAGAGAAGACCACTTATGTTCTTGATGTACAATTTCTTTCCCCTCTCTCCTGGAGGAGAAAAGTGCCCCTTTTTATTTAGCCAGTGCCTACTTTCTGTCTTCCTACAGGTAGCAGGAATGACAACATGGAAGGCTTTTTACCCACCCCCAGATTAAAATCCCAGGTTACTGGAGCAGGGGGTTTTGGACATTGAGTTGGAGAAACTGCTTTACTGGAAATGTTTTATGATGCAGGAGAGTAAAGCGTGAGAAAACACAATACAGTGGAAAGTGGGTAGGAGGGATGGAGAAGACATGAGGAGGGCTAAGACACCCCCAGTATTTTATGTACAGCTAGTTATACCCTGTCCTGGTTCTGCTTGCTGTTTGAAACATTACCAATGCATTCAAACCAATGAAAGAAGTAGTTCAGAAGCAGAGTTTGGGTTATTTTTCAGGTATTGTTGTCTTTTTTTATACAAATGGCTGATCATTTGTCGTATCAGACTGTTATCTCAAATTTAGGCCCTAGAAAGAAAGAAAGGAAAAGGATTTAAAACAAAATTAGAGCAATTTTCTAAATTAAATGTTATTCTTTTGTCTTACAATCTTTAATCTCATGCCTGTAAGTGTGTACCAATATTTGCACTCATGGGCAAAAAATCCTCCTTATGATAAAGTAGTCCCAGACAAGAAATACTTTACAGTCTTTAGAAGTAAAAATAAGGCAGGAAGATGAAGATCAAATGAGGAGGAATGTGTGCCAGTCTGCTCCACTAACCTACTTAGATGCAGCTTGGTAACAGCAAAATAATCTGCCATCTGATGCTCCGGATGCTACAACTGTGTGCTGGCACCATGCAGATCTTGGGTATGGAAACCTGCTCATAGCAAAATGATGGGATATTTCTTGCTCTCGTTAGACATGATCTTGTTGAGATCTGCAAAGCCTGTCCTGGGAGTCAGGAGGAGCTGGTGGATGCTTCAGTTCAGACATAAATATGGATTTCAAAGGATGTACTGCCATTAATTATTTTACAGTGTATAAATTTTAAACATGTCTGTATGGTGATGGCCAAGTTTTATGACTGTAAAACATGAAAAATGTGGACCACAAAGTTGGGATTCATCTCTTCTTCCTTGGCCACTCAACAAACCAGCACCTTTTCCAGACTGAGGGTGCTGATACCTTCATTCCTCCAGGAAATGGCTGTGTTGACACCTTTTTTTTTCCCTGACCTATATTAGTTGGTCTTAAAAAACCTCTCCATATATGTGTGCCTGGTTTGTACCTATACTTAATATTTCAGCACTGTCAACTTACCTCACGCTCCAGCCAGAGTAACAGGTTGACCATATTTTTCCGGAAGAATCTGGGTAAATTCTTTTGCAGTTTGCTCTGCCTATGCCCTGCTTTTGCTTTTTTTTTTTTTTCACTGCAGCCCTCTAAAGCAATCTCCTCGAATGTGTTTATATATATTTTACCGTAAATGAAAGATAACAAAACAAATAAAACCACAATGGGACTCTTTTTCTAAGCTGGTACTTTTTTAAAACTTTCTATTGAAGATTTCCAACTGAATTTGTCATCATATGGTAAGGACTCTGAATGAATTTATTGATGGTAGCTGAAAAAAATAAAAGGAAAAAATGAATTAAATCTCTTGAGATACAAGGTATGTCATGAACTTCCCCAAGTTATTTGCAAATGTTTCTGCCAGTATCAATAAATCCCTCAAATTTCAGGATAGGCTACATTAATTACAGGATGGCATTATGTATTTATAGCTTGCCGAAAGTTATATCTGCAATCAGTCATGTTCAAACTCCATGTTCATGTGAAATATTTGTTATTTTAATGCAGACATACACGTGAGCAGCAATATTGTCCATGATGTTTTAATAGGCTTTTATTAGTTCATATTCTCCTTGTAATCTTGTTTTACAGTATATGTGCTCAATGTGTTTGTGTCTATGCTCTTCATGCACACATCGCAGCATGCCAAAACACTCTTCTGCTTCCTTGTTTCCAGCCTCTTAGTCAGGCACTTGAATACTTTCCAAATCTTGTTAAAAAGCAGAAGTAGCACTATCGCATCTTCTTGTCAGAGTACGCAGAAGGGGATAGATGGGGAGGGCAGTGCAAAGGTAAAGGATCAGGCTGAATGGCTGGGAGGTGGGGGGATCTTCATGAGTGAGCTCAGAAGAGATAAGCTGTCACAACGTTTAGACCTGATCTGGGGCTTCCCATTGCCTCGCTGTGAAAAGCAGAGGTTTGGTTTCTTTGCTAGATGGAAAAAGGGTGCAAAAATGCTCCTTCTATGCTACCCCCAATTTAAAAAGTTTATGAAGGAAAAGTTCCCAGCTGAAATATCACAGGGTATTTGTCTGAGCTGACATGAATTAGTTATGTTTATATGTTAAACTATCCTTGTTTTTCTCTGGGAAAGTTTAAGCTGACATTCAACTGTTTCAGTTAGGTGCGGACTTGCTGGGTAGCACCGGCACCACGCAGTGCTGGTGGGCTTTGTGTCTCCAGAGAACATACTCATCGCTTTCACCTGCTTTTTCTGATCAGACTAGGTGTTTTCTGGTGTGTATCTCTTAGGCAAGGAAGCATCAGTTTTGGCCAGAGCCTGGAAGTTGTACTGTAATTAAAAAAAAAAAAAATGCATTAATGAGTATTAATTAACAAGGCTGGAGGGAGCAGAGGATATTGTTTTCCTTTGGATTGCTCTTGCAGATGTGGATTCTCTGATGTCTACAGGCAGTTAGGTGGTTATCACAGGTTGCAGCCATGGTTGCCTTGGTTCCCTGTCTCCATGAGTTGGGAACATCTGTCCAGTTTGACTGCAGCTCCCAATGGGTTTAAAACTCTGTGTTAATGCAGACATGCACCGACACTTCTCATCTCGCAGAGCATGATGAGAAGCCAGACCCTACAGCCTTAAGAAATCCAGATAAAAAAAATGTTGCCTTATAAAACTTAGGCTATGTGTGGGTAAGATGACTGCAAGGCTCCCATTGCCTCCTTACTGGGGCTGGGATTTCAGATTCTATTAAGGAACATGCCAAGGAGTCATGATGCAGCCGTTGCTGGCAGGCTGTGCTACAGCCCAGATTTGTTCATGGTCAGCAACAAAAAGCTGGTCAAATAACATTTATCAGATTGTTTCATAGGTATGTCCCACACAACCTGAATGTCTTATTTTATGGGGAGGGGGCTTGCCCATGTGACAAGCTAGACACAGGACTTACTAATGTAATTATCAAAAGCAGTCGTTTGGGGGGTCTTGGGAAAAAAAATTGTAGTCAAGTGCCAAGCTTCTCAGCAGAGAAAACTATGTGGCCCAAACCAGCCACATACCAAGGAGCATAAGGCCACGTGCCGAGATTTCTGAACATAGTATCTCCTTGCAGACACAGCCTCCATGAACTTCACTGCAGGTTAAGAGCTATCTGAACCAAGCTGAATGGCAGGAGTGCTTCTCCTGGGGGAAGCTGGTGGTGTGTCACACCACAGAGTCTTCCACCCTGTTACCAGACTGCAGTAAAAGGGCCACTTCCCAGGGAGATAGAAGCAAATTAGGAGCTCTTATGGGATGGTCTGCCCCCCTAGCAATAGCAAGTTTCACCTCAGCATCCCTCGGGATGCTGAGGTGGTGAGAAACAGTGGTGCACTTTTCACTTTGCATAGGACGTGGCTGGTTTGGTGTCATGAGTTAGGTCTTGCTCCTCCAAAAGCCTCTTCCTCTATCAGCTTGTGCTTGCTGCAACAAAGATGCAGGGCAGGTCATGCAGGCTAACATTAAATTACATTTTTCAAATGACTAGTGTCTTTTTTTTTTTTTTTTTTAGGACAATAATGACTCTGTTTACCTTGTCTGATGCACTCTTGGGAAGTGAAATACATACAGTAATAATAATGGTGGGGGGAAAAATCTCTTTCATAAGAAAACATGTTACATACAAACACATCTCAGCCCATATCTTCATTTCACCTGTAAAAAATTTGTCTAAGTGCAGAAAAGTCCAGGTTTTCCTTCTGCCCCCCAAAGAAACATAATCCAGAGTTTATATCGGATGGTTTATGGGAGTTTATTGGAATATCCAACAGGGTTCATGTAGTGTGTCATAAGGTAAAGCCTGTTCATTGGTGATTTACAAGCAGTGTGTGCCGGTGTTACTGTAATTTATAGACCACAGATGGTCAGGGGGTGCCCCTGCTGACTTGTAGCTGAATAAGAAGCTGAGCCCTGCGTGTCATCTGCTGCGGGTACCTCCGGCTCACTTCCCCAAATTAGTGCTGATCGAAACCTGCCTTCAAACCCAGAAGGTCATGAGACCTCTGCCTTGCAAACTGTGACTGTTTCAGGAGGGGAGATGCTACAGGTGATTAAGGCAAGGAAAAAAACCCAAGCCTATCATAACAGTACCAAAGGAAAAGTTGCTTTTTATGATAATGACTTCCCTTCTCAGGGCTAGTACTTCACTTGACAGGATTTTGTCACCTGTTAAATGGAGAAGGAAGGAAGAATGTCAATCCCCCATTTTCACACACTAGTCTAAGATAAATATCTCCTCTACAAAATTTTATACATATTCATAAATCTCCCTTGTAGCAACCCCTAAGACAGAAACTATCTTTGTTCTTGCCATTTTACCCTTTCAGGTAATTACTCTTCAACTATATTTACTATGACTTCCATTCCAGAATCAAATTTACCTAAGTCTTTTCTTCCTTAAACCTTATTAAATAATTGTTTCTGTATTCTGGAACCTCTTTCTGATCCCCCAGGAATTTGCTCCTGGTGGATGCACGAGTTAGAGGGAGGGCAGGATTGGCAGCACTTCCCACCCAAATCTTTGGGAGATTTATTTTTTGGCCTCTTTTCACTTTTGATTCCTCTGGTTGACAAGGTTCATCATGCCATCTCATAATTCTCTCAAACATGCTTTATTCTACTACATGTGGCCCTGTCCAGCCCACAGAATTACCTCAGTGGTCTCCAGCAGGATCCAGCAGCCTTCGAAGGGACTTGCCGAATCTGGGAAAACACAATGCTTGGCTTGCCCACTGCAGTAAGGTCATGCATTTTAACAAGGTGCTGCCAATCCTCTTTTTAAAGGGCATTGATTATGTTTTGTTAAAATGAGCTTTGAACTCAGCTGACCCTTTGCTGGTAAGACATTTCAGGGTTTTTTTCCTGCCTGGACCACACTTGACACCTGTTGGCAAACACGGCTGCAAACGCTGCTGCAAGAAACCCACATCTGAGCTCAAAACTAAGTGGCTTTATATTTTTCCTGAGAGTAAAGGCATGAGAGAATTTTGTGGCTTCTTTAGTTAATAAAACGAAAAAACCAAACCAAATCAAAACAAAACCTCTTTGTTTTTCGTTATCAAGATGGGGGAAAAAAACACCCTACAGACAAAAGAAACAGAAGGAGTGCTGCAATGAAAATAAAATTGACAGCCTCTCAAAACTCAGGTGGCACTTTCCTTTTCCAGTTAATTACAGTTTTAATTACATGGCTTCTTGTGACTCCTTGATACCTAATAAACTAGACTCTGTGGGGCGGCAAAGTTGAGTTTTGCTTGAACTGCAGGTGTAAGGCTCAGCATGAAACATAAATCAACTTCTTAAACACGTTCCCAGGGTGTGTTAAGGCTTTCTCTTCACATTGGCTTGTAAAAATCACATTTTTTTCACCATTGTTGGGTAAAAAAAAAAAAAGAAGTTGCAATATCACCTTTGTGTCTATGGATATAAAAATCCTCTTTCAGTGGGGAAAAAAGGCCCTTTTAACCCCAGATCTGATAAATTTTAAAGGATTGATGAATTACCCACATCAACCCTTTTCATCATCATTTTTTTTCAGTGGGGTTTCATACGATAGAAGAGGAAAGTACTTTAGTAGCAGGTAAGTGAGGGAGATGATTAGTATGTAGAAAATAAAGAGACATTCAGCTGATAGGGGATGACTCTTCTGCAGGTTTGGAAAACAGAGAGCATCTGTTTATTCTTTGTGTAATGTGCCTTGGAAATCTCTGCTCAAGTCAGGTTCAAACACAGCGTCATATATAACCCATAAGTGAGGTATCATGCTGATGAGCTGTTGCAGCAAAAATCTGGTGGCAAATATGGTCCAGAAGTTACCTTTAATCTCAATCCCAGGACATCTGATGGGGCCATGAGCCTGTGGCAAGGAGATCTACTGTCATGACCACACATCATGGTCAGTGGAAGAATGCCTGTCATCCCTCCTCCCCAAACCAAACCAAATTATTAAAATGATGGAGGAGAGAAGAAAAGGGGAGGAGGAAAAGAGGCAGTAGATCCTCGTGTACAGCATTTGGATGTCAGTGCAAAATATGAGCAACGAGATTCTTGTGTGGGACATGAGTGTATCAACAAGTCCTTCTTAAACCTTCAGACACAGTCTTGAAAGGATGGGTTTTTTGAAATGTCTTCTTCTTATGTTTATCTTCAGCTTCTGAGTCGTTGAAGTATTGGTTGTATATGAGTAAGAAAAAATGTGAGTGAAAAAGGAGAGCTTTGGGACATAGCTGCCAGGTTGGTGGCTTTCCATACCCAGAAGGTGGGAGAAAATGCCACATATTGCTTGCCTTTCAATATGAATTTTTGGTTTCTGGATTTTTCCCATTGTTGATTTCCTGAAGCAGTGCCACTGAGCCACTTGCTTGAGCAAGCATGCTGAAGCCAACTAAGAGTCTTTCTCTCTCCTTCAAGAGATCCTTGACCATCCTCCCTGCTGCCCACCCATCTCCCCCATGGCTCCCTCAGGCTCTGCCCTGTGAACCTTGCTGACATCTCAGTGTTACCCACAGTGCTCAGAGCCAAATGAGGCATGGTCAAATAAAACTACCAAATGGCTCAGACAGAGCAGGCAGATTTCAACTTTAACTTCAATAGAAATCTTGCCTGAAAGACAGTTGACCTGTAGACGAGACTTGTCCAGTGTTATTTCACCTTGATATCCTGTTGATAAGGATTCCTGGTGGTGGTTGTTGCTATTATTATTATTATTATTATTATTATTATTATTATTATTATTATTATTATTATTATTATTATTATTATTATTATTATTATTATTATTATTATTATTATTATTATTATTATAGATCATAATCTTTATTCTTTTTCACAGTCTGGCTGTCCCATCTTCTTTGTGTCCGTATAGGTTACTTACCTGTACAATTGCACTTGCAAAGCACAGGTTTCTCTCAGATCAATATTGTGTTTAGTCTCGTGGGTATAAACATCTTGCATTCTCATGAGCTGTTTGCCTGTAGCATTTGGGCAGCTTATAGCAAAGATGTGGAGAGCTGGATTGTGGTCTGCAGTTTCTGCATAATGTTACAGATGTTAGCCTTTGAAAAGAAAAAGAAAAGATCAAAACAAGAAAAGATGCTCTTTTTTTCAAGGCTAGTGTAGTGTTGTGATGCAATTTGAGCAAAGATGCTTGATACGCACAATGAAAGTCTAGAAGCACCGTGTCCTGACTTGAGCATTTTCTTCGCTTTTGGTGGCTGAGGACATGTTGCCAGGTGCTCCTCCAGTGACAACTTCTCCTGCCAGGTGCAGGCTATAAATTTCCCACCAGAGCCATCTTGCAGGAGTGACTTGGAATTGTGGTTGAACAAAAATCTTCATTAAAAGCAGACCACAAAAACCTTGACTTTTCAGACGATAAATAAAGCCTAAAACAACCCAAAAAGTCACCTTTTTCAGACCCACTTATGCACATCTCCAATGCAGAAGGTGCAGAGGGAAGGCTGTGCTTGGGATAGACCCAACAGCTGGATGGTCTTTTCTTCAAGCACTTCTGTAGCCCCTGACCAAAAGCCATCACTGCTGTCCTTTGCAAAAAGTTATTACCCTTCCTCTCTTCAAGTCCCCCCATCAGAACCTATTCCTGCTTTGATACCTGTAGCATAAGAACTGCATAAAATGCGGGCAAATGGAGATACTTAACAGTTTGTCTACAACTATGAATACACACACTGTATAATATATACTGGCACTTTTGTGTTGCCTAGTCCACGTAGGTGTTTCTGTGACATGGGCTTTTGTGCCACCTGTAGTCCCAGAGGATAGAGGACATCAGAATCATGAATCCCCAATGCTTTAAAGCCTACATCATTAAACTAGAGTAGGCACACCTTAGCAACTCAAAGCAGCATGTTTAAATACCTGCATTAACTCTGAAAAGTAACTGACAGAGAAAAAAACTCCAATACAACAGCCAAGCAAGAATTTGCAAGAGGAGAAAAAGAATAATTCCTCCTTCCTCCCAGATAAAGTTTTTCACCAACTTTTTCAATTAGACTTGGGGTTTTGGTTTTGGTTTCAGTTTCTTTTTAGAAACCACACAGAGAGGCAATTATAGAGTTTCATATATGTTTTTTCCAGAGTAGGAAAGGCAGCATAAAATGAAAGGAACTAGAGAGAGGAAGGAGAGCGAGGAAGGAGAGGAACAGAAGTTTGAAAGATAAAAGAAGTTTGGAAAACTCCGAAACACTTGAATGTCTCATACTCTAGAGCTTTAATGAGAGTTGAGACCATGAAGAAAGAAGAGAAAAAAAAAAAATCAGATATCTGAAAGGTTTTGGTTCACAACAAAGAAATGAATGCACCCCTGCAGCATTGCTGGTCCTGTCATGGAGCGGGGGGAAAGCAGCAGTGCAGGAACAGCATTGTGGCACACATTAAACCATATGCCACTGACCCATAAGGCAATATGGTCTGAAGCCTTTCAAGACAGCTCCAACTTGAAAAAGGCTTGAAAAGTTTTCAAAGAGGGTTTTTGTGGTCTACTGAAACACAAATGGCCTTTCCCCATTTTGCAGGGAAAGTTAATTTGGAGGAAGGTGGGCAAGAGGCAGTCATCCTCCACCCCAGCTGCCTAGTTCCAGCTCCCGAGCCGAGCAGAGTAAGCGTTGCAGTGTGGGGAGCATATTTCTTCCCCAGTTGTTAGCAAGCTGTGCTTTAATAATGGCATAACAGATAGCTCATGAAGAAACATTAACCACAAAAATTATTCCATTGGGAAGAAAGTTTAGAAGAGGTTTTTCTTTCTAAACGTGACACCAGGGCTTGGAACCTGGCACACATCTATGCAAACCTACCCAGGGACAGAAGGGATCAGGTGCTGGATATCTCATCCTCACTCAAGGCTGTCCAATTGAGGTGGGTGGGATGGATTTGGCTAGGGAGTGGAGATTTTCCACATCACTCATGGGGCACAGGAGCTGCAGGACAGGATAGGGGCTCATGGTGGGGAGAAATGGTCCACAGCTGCAAGGGGATGGAATGAATGGATGCACAGCCATGGAAGAATCAACAGAACTATTCATGTGTCTGCAGCAGCTTTTGGTCATGCCTTGGCATGCACAGGATCAACAGCATTCAGAGCTCTTGGCATCCTACTATATAGCAGGCGTCAGGGCTTTCTTACAAGTCAGATGTTTGGTGGTGTATTTTCTTCTAGGTTCTGCTTCTGGCATCTTAAAATTAAGGGTGGGAAACAGTTTCCAGGCAAATATGAGAGTCCTGCCCCTATTTGTGTAGAAAAAAAAAATCCTAAAAATTAAAAAACAAAGAGGCATAACATACCCCAAATCTGCCCTGAATATTGCTCTCCTTTAGTCTCACAGATTTGTAGAGGACTTGAAGATCTTTTCTCATGGCCTGTTTTAAGCTGGTCTGGAAGAGGCACCATAGCAATGGAAGAAATGCTCTGAATGATGGTCATGTACCTAACTCAGATCAGCTAAAGGGCAGCGAGAGAAAAACAGACCATCCAGGATTGTTCCTACCCATGGTAAATGCCACAGATCTATTGCCTTAGGGGATCTATTATTTTCTGGTGAAACAAGTCTACCCATTTTTTTAACCAACAGCTTTTTTTAAAGCTGGTCCTTCACAAACTCAGTCCGAGTTCACCTGAACAATACTGTTTATCTTTTAGGAAGAACTTAAATTATAATTGACTTGATAGCTGTGACAAGCCTAATGTAATGGGCTACTATATTATAAATATTTAATAAGTTATATGGGAAAAAAAGAAACTATAGACGTTACAGATATCATATTAAAGCAACCAAGTAAATACAAAGAAGTTTAAAGTGTCTAGCTCTATATAATATAAAGGCTAAAGCAAACCAGATCTCTTTTCTAGATGTTTTTTCCATGTACAGTGGTAACTGGGCTGCATAAAAATAAGGCAAGTATTAAAAGACAGAAAAAAAAAAAGAGACATCTAAAGCATTTGGTTGGCATTGATAGCAATCATTTCAAAAAGCCCTGGAACATTTAAAGAGAATTAGAATGGATTTTGTTGGAATCAAAGGGAGAGCATTTTCCATGGCTGGATATGTATTTGGGTATCTACAAACTGATTGCATCAGAGTGAGCAGAACAGCCTTGATCATCCAGGACTTTAAAATCAGAAGAAATGGGCTTTTTTTAATCCCGCACACATCTTACAGCTTTCATTCTTCTGCCTATTTGATGGTAAAGTAACATTTATTTTGGCATGGAGGCTTGCAGAGTACTTTGAAAGGCTCTGCAGGTTGAGCAGCTACAGCATGCACCAAACTCACCAAGACAAGCAAACCTGGAAATATTTAGGTTTACCTTGGGAATCACTCTGGAAGTCTTTTGGTCTTTTTCATCCTAACTTAAGATTTGCTTTTAAAGAAGGGGATACCTTCATGCTTCATCGCCATATCTTCTGTGATGCAGATGGGGCTCCTGGCTTGCCACCTCATTGGCCCACCATTCCTTTGGCAATGCCAATTCCATAACCAGCTCTTTTGCCATGCAAGCCCAAAAAGGTTTTCACAAGGATTTCACCACGGATACCCATGGTGTCTGCCAGTGGAGAAAGGGCAATCAAGCCACCCTGTGCCCAGGATAGCCCTCATCTCCTTTGTGCTGGCTGTCTTGGCTCTTTGCTCCAGTCTCTTGGCTCTTTGCTTTGGTCTCCCTGGCCAGCTTGTTGGGGAGCTGGGATGGTGCCTTACTCAAGCATGCTGTGCCAAGTGTGTATTTGTGTTTGTGAAAAAAATAAGACTAAGGAGGATTATGAGACAAAGTGCTGGAGATAACCTTAAGCCCTACCAATGCCTACATTCCCTCCATGCAAGGTCACTCACCAGCCCCCTGAGGGTCAATTTGGCTTGCAGAGCCTACTATAAACAATTCCCATCTTTGGTTTTATCTTTTTTATTATTATTATTTTCCTTTGAGGTTTTTTTTAGCTTTCTCCTGGCCTAGGCAATGGATTTGGCCAGTGGGAGGTATGAGAGCAGGGGAAAGGGGACTATGGCAGAGGGGAGCGGGAGGGAGGCCCTCCCCTCACGCAAGTGCTCGCATTGGTGGAGCTCTTCCCACTGGTCCCGCTCCTCCCACCCAGCAATGGACAGAGGAAGGCAACACAGGGAATGGGATGAGATTAACCAAATGGTGAGAACTGGGCGAGGGGGGAGAGTTTGGAGGGTGGGGGGTGTTTGTTTTTTTTTTTTTCCCTTACATCCCAACATATGTTCCATAGAAACTTTAAAGCTGGAAATCTGAGGCAAGCACGGGACTGACGTAAAGCAATTCCAATGTAAAAATGCAAAAATGAAAATGAAATTACTTTCAACCCTCCCTTTCTACTCTCTTTATGTCATCAAAGTCAGTAAACAAGCATACTAGGTAGCTTAGTTCCCAGCAAAGCTGGCAAGAGCTTTTCCATATCATTTGATGGGAATGCAATGAATACCTGAGCCATTTTTGGGTTGGAGATTGCATTTTCTTGTGATTTTCCCTAGTGGTATTTATGTCAGGCATGGGATCTCCAACGTGCAGGAACTGTTGTGTTTTTAAACACTTATGTGGATTCCCACTGCTGCGTGTGGAGTAGGAAACAATCCCATGTGGGCTCTGGCAGGATGCTGTTTCTCACAGTGTCGTTTCCCTGCCTGTGCCCGGGGTACTGAGGGCACCTAGCCTCACTCTTTTTCACACAAGCGTGTCTCAGCTCCACTCTCCAGTCCACAGGAATCTTTTTATGGAGAAGGAGGAATGGGAAAACTCACTTCCCACTGCTCATGGAAAGTAAATAACAGTGTGAAAAGGGATGATTCACCTTTTAAAATACGGGCAATTTTTTTCACACATGACTTTTTTTTTCACACATGACACTTTTTTTTCCCCTTTTTGCGGTATTTTCCCTGCTACATTTATTATCCTAAATAACTCTATCCCATCTCACTGCTACCAACAGGGAGGCTTTACAGTGCTGTGGAGAACTGTTTTGAAGGTACAAATCACTTGACCTAAAGACTCTCCCTGGAGTGTCAGTGTTGCACGCTGTATTTTCACTCTGCCAAACCCTTTATTTAGCACATGCTAAAGAACATTTAACATTTAAAGATCCCCTCTGTACATCCTCTAAATGTCTCCATCCTTTGCTTTTAGATTAATGTCTTTGTGAAAATGAGATGATTGATTACAGAGCCTTATTATTTACAAATGAAGTGTTGTTCACGTATTGACCTTTCATTTCTATAGCTCAATACTAGTCCTTGTACAATGTTTTTAATTAACGAAATCGTAACAGAATTAGAAGAAAAGGAGAAAGAATAGATGTTCTGTGAATGCTTTTAACAAATTTTTAAGGTGGCTTGAACATTTAAAATAGCAGAAACTAATGTTCAGTCAGATTTTACATCCCAAATCTCTGTTTGGAAAGTGAAAGAAATCGTCTCTTGCTTCCAGAGTTACTGCAAGCAGAAACACAGGAGAAAGGGGCTGATCGATAGACACGAGGGAGCATTTGTCCTTCGCCCTGGTCTGTTAGCTCTTCTGCACTGGGGAATTAATTTCAGCCCAATCTCCTTGATCAGCAACCAGCAAAGACCACCTTAGTATTTTAAGATGAATGGCACCGATAAAGTCGGGCACTTTCACCAAAGCTCCCAAAACTATGATACTAGAAATGCTGAAGATTCTAGAAATGCCAAAGAGGCAAAGTGTAGTAAATTCACCTTCTTGCAGCAGGACTGGGGCTGCCTGGCCCTTCCAAAGCAATCTGTCAAGCCAGGGTGGATTAAATAATGGTGCAGCCCAGATCCTTGGGGTGCTGGGCAGTGACCAGTGCAGGCAGCCCTTCTGAACCCCATTTCCAGCCATGCTGCCTTGCATTAAACAGCCATGAGATCAGAATGGCTCAAACCCAGCTGAAAGAGGGATAAAGTGTAAGGAAGCAGGAAGAAAAGATTAAATATGGCATAAACACAGTCCATGGGAGTTTGAGGTTTAAAAAGAAGTATGTTCTCCTTGGAAAGGAGAATAATACCTTGTGAGAGCCACGAGCAAGCTTGGAAAAGCTTTAGATTTCAAGAATAACTTGGAAAAATCTGCCATGACTCTGACATGGTCCTCATGTAAATGCTTTGGTCTGTTTGTGTGTGGTTTAGTTTGATCTCTTAAATGAGTAAATGTTGCTAATGAGCCCAGACATTTTGATGGGGGTGGGCAGGCCTGCTACAGACAGGCAGCTATCTTTGGCATGCAAACTAAGCTACTCGCAATGCTTCTTTAAGGTGGCTGGTCAAAGGCAGAGATGCTCACAGCATGCAGGAAGCATAAACCATGGCAATGCTTTAATTTCCACTAATACAAGTAGACAAACAAACTAAAAAAAGTCACCTAAATGTAGCTGGATCATGTTCTTCTAATAAAACGCCAAACAAGCAGAGCTAATCTCAGGCTGATTCCACTGTTCTTTCCCAGGAAAAGTAAGAAGAATTTTCCACATGGACTTCAATGCATTCAGACCCATTAATAAAAATATCTGAAATATAAAGCAAATAATTTTTTTGCTCAGTAACAAAGATGTTAGTTAATACCTTACAGCTATAAAGGAACTATTGTAACTGCTGGAGAAGGATTTTATATAGATAGATACAGAGATATAGATGATATATCTTTCTATTTATACAACAGAAGCATATTAAGAATGTCTGCCATTTCAAGTCTGGAGAAAAATATTAGGCTTGAATATGGTCATTGAGGAAGGATAGAGGCAAGCAACAGAGGGAGTTTTTAGCATCCTATGGACGCAGACATGCAGTACACACCACTCTTCAGAGGTTCTCTTTGGGAAGACTTTATTCCCAGTACACACAGACTCATGTGCAACATCTACTTCACCTATGAAAAAGAAAACAAAACACATGAGCATCCTTCAGCACGCTTTGGGGAATATGAATGTGCTGCTCTGCCAGTTAAATTGTTTGCAGAGTATATTTTATTCAAGGCATCTCATCTAGCTGAACAGTATTCTTGCTAAAGGTCTGGTCCTGTTCCTCTCTTAAGTATCATCTTCCGACCCCAGCAGTGATAGTCCGTTCTTACTGAACTCCTATGAAATGATGTTACAAGGAACAAAATTATATGTATATCCAATATAGCTGAAACAATTCTGCTGCTTATGGTCGAGTCTCCTACACAAGCTAAATCATACATCCATAACACAACCCAAGGCATAATTTTGCAGGAGGCGACAACAGTCTCCTGGCATCCCCTGCTTTTGGCTCTCCCGACATCTCTACAGAAAAGTCACTAAGCGAAGCCCAGCCACCCCAAATGACAAAATTTTAGCCCTCATCACAGCTGAAAATAGAAGATAGGGAGGGCTGCTGCTTGAGCACAATATGTCCCATACATCCAGCTCACTGGGCTAGGCAGAACGTGGGGACCCCTCAGATATGGAGCCAATAGGGAGCACTCTGGCTACCTGGGATTTTATAAATCTTTCATCTATCAGTCTTTCAGAGCTCCAAATGCAAAATCCAGCAGCCCAGGATGTAATGTGGATTTATGACTTGGGATTTATGAACTGGTCTGGATAAAATAAGAACTGCCTTGACTATTTTTTTTCTTTTGAGGTTTGAAGAAAAGAAATAATAAAAACAAAGACCTGATTTTTTTCCCCTTTTCAAAGCATGCTGTTTATACATATGTAGATGCTTTGTATATATTCAATTATTTTGATTTGTTCTTCTTACTTGTGCTCTTCCTGGGGCTGAAAGAGGAGCTGTGCAAGCAGTGCTGCTCCCACAGGGTTTCCTGCCTGGCAGGAATTGCTCAAGAAATCATGGTCTTAAGGCATCCCCAGCCCCATTCCCGGATTTAGAAAAGGTGTTAGTAAATGTTTAGGGAGGTTTCTGGATCTCTCTAAACAACAGGATAGCTCCCCACAATGCCACTACTCCAGCTCTCACCTGTTTTCACTGCTATATTTGTTAAATACTTCTGCAGCTTTCGTTATTTGTGGCAAGCTGGGTTTTATGGGTGTGCATATGTGTACAAGTATGTGTGTGTGTGTGTGTGTGTGTGTGTGAACATTTGTTTATGTATGTATGCGTCCTTGTGTGTACATGTACATATAAATATGTGTACATTTGTACAGTTCTAAAAGGCGCCAATTACATATACATATGTATATGTGTAGATATGGACACACATGTGAATACATGTACATATGCACACATGTATACGTGTAAACATGTGTATGGGTATAAATGTACACACATATACAGACATATAATTATACGCATGTTTACAATTGTATGAGCACAGACATATGCAGTTATGAGATAGTATTGTGGATTGTTTGCATATTAATTCTTTGATTAGAAAACAATACAATCAGTTTTTATTAATGCTATTAACTGTATGTATTTTGCATGAGAGCCCATCACAAAGGACTTTCTAACCTTATTTATAGCTTAGGGCCTTCATTTCAATTATCTTCATCTTCTTAAAAAAATGAAAATATGGCATTTACTTTTGTCAGGAGGAAAAACTATCACATATATACTTTTGCCTCCTCTTCTGATTGACCCTTTCATACCTCTGCCCAGTTTCTGAGATCCTTGAGTTAGCTCTCTGTTCTTTCTTTTATGGATCAAGGTATCCCTTAGGAAAAAAAAATCAACCAACTACAGCCTCAGCCTTTCAGCTTACCACCTTTCCCACTCCCTCAGGCACAGACCTATCCAAGTACGTGCCCTGCCAGAGCATAACAACACTTTCACCCTGGTTGCTGAAACCTTTGTACACATCCTTCACCTCCTCCCATCTTGAGTACCACATAGATGCTGATAACACTGAATTTATTCTCCCTGTGACACCTGCTTGTACTGCTGAGTATCTCCTACAGTAAGTGTGGCCTCAGCTGATTCCTGGGGATGTAGAGGGAGAAAAGACTAGGGAGGGGAGCATGAGGGAGGATGCTTTCACTACTTTTCCTGGTGGCACCCCAGCTGCACATATGATGTCACACCAGCACTAAGTAAGGGGGGATGATGTTCTGCACAGCAAGAACAAGCTTTTACGGCACCTCTGGTACCCGCATAACCTCAGGTGGAGGTGCTTACCCCAGTCAAGGACTTCAAACTAGCTAATCAAACTTTTCCAGCCCCTAACATGTGGACTACTGCCTGGAAGCACAACAGTCTCAGTCAAAGAAATGTCAGCAGGTCACTCTTTGTGAATCTGAAGCAACACAGTTTGCTTTGGTTTAAATTACCACACATTCGGAGTGATTTCAGCATGATACACATCCAAGGAATAACTTGCTTTGGAGATTTTGTTTTAAATGAAATTGAAGAACTCAAATCATATCTTAAAGCCAGATAAAATTGCTGCTTAAAATAAGAATTCCACAACTTTATTTTGTTTTAATTATTCTGTGTGAATTTCCTGATTGCTATCTCTTTTGAAGGTCAGAAGTGATGTGGTAAGCCATCAGGTTTGGGGTGAGGAGGCTAGCAGGCTGCTCTCACTTGGCACCTTCCTAACCTCAGCTTTGGTCAAGAAAGCCTAACAGAATTTCATGTGAATTAATGAGATTCAATGAACAATGAGGGAGGTGGTAGTTGGGGATCTGTCTTTCTGTTTTTTCACCCCCCTAGGCATCTGTACCACTAGTACCTCAGGCACTCACTGCTGTTCCCATTCAGGCACTATGGAATTTTTGAAAGACAATTTTTCTTTATTCTATACACTTTTCACTCTACTGGCAGCCACAGAAGGTCAGGTTGCTCTTGCTGTGAGACTGGTGATCTGGTACTCTACACTGGAGCAGCTGTACCAGCACCAGCAAGGGCCAGGAAAGGCAGCGGGACAGCCGCTGTGCCACAAGGATGTCCTGAACCTCTCACCCATCTCCCTGCAGCACCCAAAGCAAGCAAAACTCACATATTTATTATGCCTACAGTGACAGGGTAACCAAAAGCATCTTGGATGTTTGATGCTGGTACAGGGCTCCTGCTTTCCCTGGTTTCGGTACCATCTCCAGCATGGTCTTGCCATTAAAAATTATCTCCACATCTTAGGGCAAGAGAGGGGGCTGAGGGCAGCCTCTTATGCAAGGCACTAAGTGTCTGGACCCCACTAAGTTCAAAGACACCCTTCCCTCCCACCCCAAGGATGGATGTAGCCAGCCAGAGGATGGCTGGAGGCCACACAGACGGGAAGGTATGTAACAATCCATTTATCACTTTGCAAATATTAGTGCTGCTCGCATTTGCTACAGCAATATTTCTTCTTGGAAATTGGTGAAGTGAGTAATAACAATGTTATTTATTCTAAGACCTTGGAACTGAGAAGCAATAACAGGGGAGACTGTTCCTTTGAAAGCTTCGGAGGTGCTGGAAATAAAATGGGGGTTGGGGGGGAAATAGACCAACAAAGGTCTGGAGGAGAGAAAGCCATCGAAATCTCTTGTTTAATTTTGTTGCCCCAAAGGTAATAAAATGCCTTTTGTAATGATTTATATATAAACAAGGAGGAGTGGGAGGAGGGCGAATAGTTCAGATTCATCTTTTGCTGGCACATCCTGCAGGGTAGCAGGAGCTTCCCTCCCTCTGCCCCACACAGGTTGCCCCCAGTGCCTGCCAGCACCTCAGGTTTGGTTTCTAGCAAAGTGCCTCCCTCACCACAGAGTCTGCTTGTCTGCCTATTTTTCTTTTTTTTTTTTTTTTGCTTTTCTTTTACCTCCTACCCCCCCACCCTTCTTACATCCCTTATCTGAATATATAAGGCTGCCCTTTGCTTAGATTTATGGGTTGGGGTAGTGTTGTGTGTATTTACAGTCTCCTGACCTACAGACCTACAGCTGAACAAGAGCAGGAGGAAACCAGGGCCCATTCCATAAACAGAGACAGATACGAGGGGGAGGCAGCAGGAATTGCAAGCAGTACTTAACATTTTTAACTATTTGGCCAAGCCAAGGAATTAGCGATTAGATTAGAGGCAAAGAAAAATGAGAAGCAGGGTTAAGAGACTGGGGAGGGGAGGAGGAAGAGGGCGGCAATGGCTGAAAGTGGCCCCTGTGTTTGGCACAGGGAGAAATTAAAAGTTATGGAGATTTTATAAAAGGTTTTCCGGGGCAAAAGGGAAGAGGGATGAAAGCGAATCTCTAAAGTGTCTTAATCAGAACTGTGCTTTTCTTGGGTAGAGATGAACAGCTCTTTTCAAGTCTAATTGCCTTTTGAGGAGGTAGATCACTTAGTCTGTGTTTATTCAGGTACTAATTGCCTCAGATTAAGTAAAAAGAAAACCTTCCTCGATGATAATAAATATTTCTTACATCCGTATCTATCCGTTGGTTTGTCGGCAGAAATTCAGTGCACACGAGACATATTTCAAAGGGGCTGGAGAATTACTTGACTTCTCCAAGGCAAAGGCAGCAAAAGTGGCAACAACCTGGAAAATAAATAAATGAAATGCAATGTACGTAGGGGTCATGATATAGCATAAGTATATCAACATGATGAACAGCTTTGATGAAAATGGTAAACAAAACCACCCTCTCTTCCTGTGGCTTGTTTTACATTGCAATAAACCACTGACTCTATAACCTATCAGAACATGCTGAGATTTTACGCATCATTTCCAACTACTATTTGAACATTTGGTTTAGAGTAGTCATGAACTATAATTAATGGGATTTTTCTTTTCCTGATAAAAAGCAGGCTTTATTGTATTTTATTACCTGTTGGTCCAAAGCTCCATATAGATGACGTAAATTCATTGTAGGCTTTAGGATAGGGATAAAGGAAGGGGGGGCGAAGGGTGTGCATGTGATTGTGATGAATTAACATTAACCATCTGTAATCAAACCCAGAAGTTTAGCTCATGATGCCCTCTCCAAATTTCTTTGCATCTACGAGTGAGCTGGTAGCACTGGGATACCGAGATTTTGGATCAGCTCCTCTGCCAGGAGGAGAAGGAAAAAAAAAACCCACACACAACCCAGGCACCACAAAGACCATTGAGATGAATGGCTCTATTTTATGAGCCATAAAAGTTTTATTCATCTTGACACCAAAACAGGTTTAGGCAGCGAGTTGACACGCCTTAAATAAATAAGTGGAATTAATTCCCCGGCTCTTGAAACAATAGCAGTGTGCCTGTAACGCTGAGAGCTGCCCCGTTGTTTCCCGTTGCTGCTTGATATTGATATTATTTGTGGGTTTTTTTCCTCTGGGGCCTGGTTGCTCCACTTCAGATTCTTCCCCTGTTTTATTAGAGGTTGAAAAAGGTTCAAGACCTGGTTGTACCGCTGCTCCCACCGACAGCTAAGGAACCAGTTTGGCGTCTGGTTTGTCTGTTGTTTTACTGCTGACCTTCAAATCAACTTTCCCCCCTGACCCCAGGAGGCATCTATCATGACAAGAGGCTGTTTAACACAAATGGTGCCCATTTATAGGGGAAGAGAGTCAGAAGATTTCCTTGGTTGTGCTGTGGGGTTTTTTTGTTGTTTTTTTTTTTATGAAGAATTTGGTTTTTTCACCCCTCTTTTCTCAGTCACCACAGGTGAAATCCCTCCTAGCAGCTGGCTTATGAAATAATGCGAGGGGAGGCCTTAATGAGCTGAAAGCACCCTCAGCTGGAGATAAATATATGCAAATGAGATGCACAAACAAAGGAGCCCGGACAGAGAAATATCTGCAATTCCAGCAAAATGCTGCCTGCAGCTAGAAGATGAACAGCTTTGATAAAATGGTAACAAAAAGCACCTTTTTCTCCTCCAGCTTGTTTTACATTGCAATAGAGCATTGTTATTGTAACCCATCGGAGCATGCAGAGGTTTTCTGCTGCTGCCGCTTCAGAAAAAAAAAAAAAAAAAAACTGTTTAAACATTTGTTTTTAAGGCATTCATGGGCTATAAGCAATGTGATGGCTTAGTTTTTTTGATGGCTTGGGGTGGGTGTTTTTGGGGGATTGGTTTGGTCACAGTGGGTGCTTTGGGAATGTCTTCTCTTTTTCCTTTTTAGTTTTTTTTTTTTAATATTTTGTTACCTGTTGGTCTCTCTCTGACTCGGATTGCTGGTGACTTTTGTTGTGATGTTTTGTAGGGGGTTAGCCGTTGCTTCTCTAAAATAATTAGGAGGCTTTGTTTCAAAATTTGGAGGGAAAAGACACTTTGACAAGCAGCGAGAGGCAACTCAAAGTGGGGGGGGATAAGGGGTGTAAAAGACGGACTTGAACATTCACAAAGCAGCACACAGACAGGCAGCTTTAATGAAAGCAATCAAGTCTCTGAGCTAATTCACAGACATCTAACATGCTGATTTTAATAAGCTTTTAAAAGGCAATCTCTAACTTCTAAAAGTCACTCTTTTTAATTTAATTGGGGTTTTTTGGTTCATATATTGCCAAAACAAACACAGCCACTAAAATATGTTTTCAATATGTAAAAGTAGCATATCTAGACAATGTTTTAAATTAGGCTCGTATTGGGAGGGGAGAGGGGAGGACAGGGGATAAGAAAGAATGAAGCTTACTTTGGATAAGTTGAAGACGTTTTCTAGACAGAGTCCATCACATCAAAATAATACCTTTATATTCTCATCCCTGCCTTTGTGAGTCCTCCCATGTGAATGTATGGATTTTTCTTTACCTATTGGCTTCTTCAGAAAACAGCCCTGATCATCTCTTGGAGGTACACAGATTGCTTTCTGAGAGACAGAGAAAATACAGTACTGTTTAACTTTTAACCTTATGATATCATTAAATAGATCATTACAGATTCATAAATGGAAGATAAACACTATAAACTTTAGAGGACCCTTTACTCGAGGCACTAACCACAATTTTTATAACTGGAAAGAAGAAGAAAAGTAGACTTCACTTTTTTTTAAAAAATATCCCCCTCTTACTAGGTTATACAGCTTTGGTATTTACAGCTGTTAAAGCAGACGTGTGTCCGATTTCCCGATGTCAAGTAGATTTCCTAATTTTTCATAGACTTCTGTTGCATTTTTGGCCCAATATGAGAGTCATCAATCTAATTTGTGGGGTTACGTGCTGGAACTTGGGATATACGTGTGTGTGTGCTTCAACAAACCCTGAAACCTGACAGGTAGCTCTCTGTTAGCCCGCAGCTGCCCCAGCCTCAGGATTTCAAGAGTTAATAAAAACTTGGTTATATTAGAAAGGTTTTCTTTTTGCAGCCCAGGTTTATAACAGCATAATTATGTTCAACTGCTGTTGTTTGAAAAGGGCAAACAGCATCTTAGGCACAGAACAATGAAATTACAGCTGAGATTTAGGTTAGCAAAAGCCGTCTTCTGCAGGCTTTTATGATTCATTATTTCCCATTAAATACAGTATTAGAAGTGTACACCAGATAGCTCATGGTTGCTGCGCTCAGAGCACATTATCTATATTACACAGGTCTGGGGAGCAGAATTAGAAAACTTTGGGGGAATGAGCAATATGTGTTTGCTGATAGAAGTACCATATGGCTCATCTTCCTCAATTGCTTTCATTGCGACTCTGATGCTGGAGAAATTAAAGTTTTATTTGATGTGGCACAGCTTAATGAACTGTCTTCTGTTAGGAAAATTGAATATGTTTCCTGTTATTTGAGCACAGAGCCCTCATGGTTTTGGCTGATGAGGGATGCATTATGTATTGTTTATTTAGCATTTTGAAAACAAAAGCAGATATTGGAGGTAAAATTGATTACTGCAGGATGTGTTATATAATCACATTCTTCTTTCTTTCTTTCTTTAATTTAGAGCCCTGCCTATTATTTTTATGACAGCATTTTCTGTGGGCCTTCCTCCCCCCACAAAAAAAGGAGAGGGTGTCGAAGCATAGTATATAACCTCTGCTTTGTTTAAAAGCAACACTAAAATTTTTAAAGCTTAAGGAAGGACATGAAATAAAAAAAAAGTGCACTTACATGTGTATTAACCTACAGGCCCAGTGGCTGCCACGCCTTCAGTCTGGGGATGCTCGAGGACCAAGCATGAAATGGAGCATGTTGTTGGAGGAAGACTTGTTTCTCTGTCCTAGCTGGAGGACACAGAGAGGTGAACATCCAGAGTTCAGTAAGCAGATACCCCATATCTCACATTTCTAAATATGCTGGAGAGAGTGAATTGCAAAATGTTAATGGCTGGAGGGGAGGGTTAGCTGTAAATGGAGGGGATATAGGAAAGTACCAGGTGGAGCAGCACCCATGTTACTTGGTACTGAGGCATCCATCATTTAACTGTGGCAAGGAAGAAGTTACTGATAGAAAGATGGTTCAGATAATAGGAAATGGGTGGTTTTGGCTTTGTTTTATAGCACCTACAGGCGCATGCATGCCAAAGCATACCCTACCACTGGGGTGATTTTTCTCTGTTAGGAGCAGTAAGTCCAGCAACAGAAAGAGCTGTGTGTGATAACCCCCCTTCTCTCCAAGTTTGTGAGCAGAGAAGCATATTTAAACCATGAAACTTAAAGGCAAAAAGTATCTTTGAAGTATGTTCCACTTCTTGTTGCAAATCCAGCCCCATACCACCCTCTGGCTTTTATTGCTATTGATCTCCCAGAAAATGTGGGGAGAAGGGAGCAGAAAGTGAAAACTAGCTGGGATAGCTCAGTGCTTTTTTCCTTGCCCTCCACACTGCTGCTCTGACAAAAAGGCAATTTGTCTTGCATGCCCCATGATGTTTGAGGACTCTGGCAAATGTGCATGTTAAACAAGACCCGCACAGAATCTAAATACCATCCATTAAAAGAGAAAGTCCCAACGTGTTTATAGCAGTGGGCCAAGGCGCGCAGCCTTCACTCCAGCAAAACTCCCATTGACGTCAGTGGGGCTTGTGCTTATGCAAAGAGTGTGGGATGCTGCCCTGTACCTTAAGGGGAAAAAAAAAAAGAAAAGAAAAAAGAAATGAGTGGTATGAGAAGGAGGATGTTGCTCTTGAAAATGTCTTGGAGCAAAGTGGTTAAGCAAAGCCTGTACAAACAATGACTATAAATACTTTCCATTCTGTATAGCTCTTCAAACAGTTCCCTGCCGTAACTTTAGATGAGCTCAAAAATAAATAAATTCTAGCATAAGGGGGAGAAGGAGAAAAAAAAAAAAAGAGGAAAGAAAAAAAAATTACATTGCAACCAATCGTGAAACCACAAAAACTTCATTTATTTAGCCCGATCTATATCCAGGAGTAGAAAACGGTTGGATTTTATGAAAGGCTGCTCCATGATAGGAGCCTTCTTTGAAGAAGACCATTATGCATTGTTATCAGCATGGCGTAATTTGACTGTTGACAAAGTATCTGTGGCAGTGAGAATGAAAGCAGTTAGAAGTGTGGCGGGTTGTAATCAAGAAGATGCTTAGCTGTGCAACGCTGCATCTTGAGCAGATTTGAATCAACATTGCCTTGAGGGGACACACTCAAATACACACACACACACCAAAAAAAAAAAAAAAAAGACCATTAATTTTTAGTGGGAAAATTAGAGTGGCACTTGAAGAAGTGAAATTTGACATGCGTTAATAGCTCCACAGCTCTCCTAATTAGAGATTTTCAAATTCTTTTGCTGCTGTCAGCCTGATGCTACATTGTCTTGCTGGACAAATAGTAAAATTGCAAATTGGGTTGATCAAGAAGTTGGACTTGGAGATATTGGACTTTGGCTTGTTTGCTGCTGATCATCATTTTCATAGGAGGGTTGGGGGTGTTGTGGCGTATGAAGGACATTTAAGGAGAGAAAACCTACAATAAAATCTTTCTTGATAAATAATAATCAATGATTTAACAGTGCTGGTTTAAAAAGGATTAAAGTAATGCAAGAAGAGGACAATAAAACAATGGAGTTGTAAATAAACCTTTAACCTTTGTTAAATCTATATCTTGCATAAAATTTCAAATATAGTGCCGTTTACAATACAGCCATTAAATTCAGTATATTTTTTTTCACGCATGTTGTTTACAGTGTGGTACGCTGAGGCATGGTGTGGGATTCAGGTTCCTGCATGTGTTTTGCACAGACATGAAAGGTCACATAGCAAGACCATACTTTATATCAAAAACTACTTAAAAGATTGTATGAATACAAGTATTGTGCCAGTTCTGCAAGCATGATTTTGCCTCTTGTTTTTTTCCTTCACTCCCCCTGGATCATTCCTCCCCTCCCTTAGCCTTTGAACTGCTCTTAATTCATTAACATATTGAATTTTTTCAATTTTCCATTTTCTTGCAATAACAATATTAATGCCAGGGCCAAGGCCTGATTGGAGCTAAATTACTTGTTACCTGCTGGCATTTATTTATATGGCATTGAATTATAAAGCTTTGCTATTGTCATGCCTTGGGCGAATTGTTTATGACACCAGTAATAGGAGTAATTGTTATTGTTGAAATTACCTGTCAGCTACCCATAGCAGTGGCCCTTGTCCCACTGACAAATAGTGACAGGGGAGAGGGATCCTCCGCACGTCCTCCTGATGACTTCTCCTCTGATAATAAGGAGTGCAGGGCCTCTGATAATTTGCCTGTCACTGTTGAGTGCAGCTCAGAGAGAGTTGGCCAAATTGTTGTCATTCACTTTGACAAAGACAGCAAAACGCTCTGGAGCAGGAGGAGGATTATCAAAATAAATGAAAGCCCTCACACATTCTTTGTTTTGTTTTGTTTTGGTTTTTTTTTTCTCCCCATCTCCACTTGCCTGCCTTTATGCCAGAGTTGTAAAAATGGGAATACATTTCTTAGTGGTGTGACTTCAGAAGCGGGGGCCAGGGTTGGAGCAGATGATGACACAAGGGCTTGTGCAATTTGCTTTCTGTCTGCCTGAAATGTTTTGGTTTCTAAATATAAATGATTTTTTTTTATATTTTTCTCCCTCCACTAACACTGCCCATGTTTTGCAATTACCAACTGTCATTGCAAGAGAAAGGGTGGTGTTTCTGCTAGGTGGATTTTATGTTATTTTTTTTATATTTTTCTTTTTCATAATTGGCAGCATTTCTTTCAACTCTTCTCTTGCTGTCATGCCCAGCACCGTGAAACCCTTCCAGTGCAGAAGTCAGTGATGCCTCATGCACAGGACTGCTAGAGGCATGCCTCTGCCTGTTACAGAGTCTGAAGCTTTTTGCCCCCATTAAGCTATTGCAATATCAGCCGAATTATCTTCACCAAAAATATTTCCTATAGGAAAGGAGGTTCTGCTACTGATAAACCAAGCGGAGGTTTGTTTGCTGCTGCAAAGGACCACTGCTAATGAGGCTTTGCGAAGAGGTGGTGTTCTTTGTCAGAGCCCATCTATTTAAAAAAAAAAAATGAAAAATTACAAAAACTCCCTTTCACATTCTGCGACTGGTGCGCATGGGAGGACGCCCACGCTCTACAGAGCCTTGCTGCCAATCACACCCTGACTGCTGAGAAAGGGGGATCTTTTCCACCATTGCAGCAGCCAGGCGCTGCATCAGGGATGCTCAAAGTGCAGGTTTGGGGTGAGCACATTACATTCCACTTGACGTAGCATCATCCCCCCTCATCCTTCACAGTTCATCTTATAATATCATTAATTTCCCCTTTATTGGTCTTTACACTCAGGTAATCACTACCTGGGGCATGAAGCACCTCAGGGGCTGCTTTAGGTCCTTTGCCTCCCAGAGCTGGTCCCTATCCGATCAACAAAACCTCCCACCAAGTCACCAATGCATCATTTTATTAGCTGTAATGATGTGGTTTTGTTCACATAAATACCTGTGGGTGCCACCTGGCCCCTTGATTTGTTCCCCAAAGAAGCTGGTCTGAATCGTCACTGCTGAGAAATTTCAGCAGCAGCGAATAAATCTGCCGATTTTTAGTCTTTCATTTGTAACCATTGGGCTCAAACGCATAATTTAGCCAAATTATCAGCCGCCTCCATCTTCCCAGGGAACGAGTGCAAACAACGTTTTAGGAACAGACATCTAAATTTAGTAGGGTTTTGAATAATTGATAGGCTAGTGTGACAGAAGATAGAAACTTATGTTTCTAATCATCTCAAAGCATTTCTCCTTCCTCTCACCCCCGAAATGAAGTCACTTTGTTTGCAGTTAAATATACGGAAGATGTCCTCTTAACAAGTATAAAATTGTGATAGCATTAAGAGGTTATCCGTGGTAATAAAAAGTGGGGAACATGCCTAGGAATGTGATCTGTAAAGCAGATAATTTTTAAGGATGGGGCTTGTCCTTGCTTTGTCTGGGGAGAGGCACGTTAATGATCCCAGGAGGAGAAAAAATAAAATAACGCGTGTTTCCAAATGAAGATATTTAAAATGTGTAATGTTATTTCAGCGTGTTAGTGTAAGCTGCCGTTTGATGTTTTTCCTATAAAGCCTAAATTAAGCCTCCTAGGAATGGCTGTGTATCTCCTGCTCCTAGCTGCATCGAAAAACAAAATACATTTTAAATGGCTATATTACAAATACTCCGGTAGACAGTAACACACAAACATAATCCCTATATATTCTCCCTCCATTCCTAAACACGGCCCCAGCATCTAGATAACCCACCTTTAAATTTCAAGCTCATTTGGAATGTAAACTTTTAGCAAATAAGTGATGGCTTATGGAGCTGGATCGCCACAGTGACTGGCAGCAAATTCCTTTCTCTCTCTCTCCCTCTCCTCGGCGTAAGGGGCTTGAAATACTCATCAGCGTCAAAAGAAACCGTGCAGATCACCGCTGCTCTAAATAAGGCAGAGCAATGTTGAGAAAAAAAATTTCCCCCCCCACCCCCAAGAAAAAAATACCTCTTTGGATTAAAATGACAGTTCTGCACCATGTCAGTACAGATGACAAAGTGTCATGTTTTACATCATTTCAAAAAGATATTCTTCAAACAAATTTGGTGTATAAACAGGCAGCAGACTTTTGTTTGAAACCTTTAAGATCAAAAGTTAGAGGAAGAACAATTAATATTGCCTATTAAAATCCCCTGTTATTGTTAGAGATACATTTTGTGGTTACAGACTATAAATAAAAGCAAAGGAACAGAGCCACAGTTTCTCACCACTGCAAATATGAAAAAGCAATTTCCAGCTTTTTTTCTTCCAAGTTGCTCTTAGATGTGTTTGCTGAATAAACGGGATTAACTGTATTTAAAACAAGAGATAAAGAATAGCTTTTTATTACACTGAACAGTCTACAGGGTTTCCATGCTCCTCTGAATGCACTTCAAGCCTGGAACAAAATATTCATGTTTTACCTTTTATAATGACACTCTACTAAATAAGCAAAATATCCTTGTAACAACGCAAATATAGGAACAATGGAAAATGGTATAAAAGGGGCATTTTTACCATTTCTGTTTCTGGCCAAATGCTGGAGTCATTTTTTTTTCTTTGCAGCAGGATGAGAAACCAGGGAGGAAAGTATTCATTTTGCTGAAGGAGCTTTTCCCTTTTCTTTGGCTGCAGAAACTCACTGAGCGCTGTTAACACAAAACTAATGTTGAGAGTGCGGTCTGAAGAGCCAGCCTGCTATCAGCTGAATTTCAATGGAAGCTTTCTCAAAAATAGGTACAAAGAAAAGAATTTAGACAAATTTGCCTCTTAACCTTTAAAGATTTCCTGCCTATTCCACTATGGGTTTTATTACATTAATTTTTTATTTAAATTACACCATTAACTGGATATGAATTTATCAAGAATACATATATTGATTTATAAAACAGTATCATTAATTATTATAATAGCTAGATGTAGCTGATATTACAAAGCCATTTAAAGGTTTTTAATATAACTTGGACATACATAGATAGATAGATATTATGGACAAAACTACAATTTAAACTGGCTACTAGCAGTTAATGAAATCCTTGAGTTATCTTCTCATTTAGAGATTGATTATATTGTTGTTTTGTAAAACTATTTATTTTATGCCATTTTTCTAAGGATATCTCAATAAAAGAAAAAGATAAATAAAATATCCAGCCAAGTCTCAAAGCATATTTTGCCTTATCCTTTCTTTTTTAATGCTGCTGCTGCTAATTTATTACAAGTTCGGAGACTTGTCGCCTTTATGAAGAACTGGCTTTCTTGATAGTAGATCTATTTGCAAAGGTACAATTTCATACAATTGGACTAGCAAAAAAATAAAAAAAAAATAAAGAAGTAGGAAAAAAAAAAATAGAGGCTGTCTTCCAAACAACATTGTGTTTACTTCCTATACTAGAACCCAACAAAATGCCTTTTTGGCATAGATTTCTTAGGCATATTTCTGTTAAGCTGTGGAAAAATGGGACTTACCCTAGTGCTGCAAAGCAGTCAGTCATGGAGAACATTTTGATTTAAAATGCCATCTGAAGAGAAGAAAAGGAAAAAAAAAAAAAAAAAAAGGAGGAATGATATAAACAAACAGTACAGTGCTTTCAAGTTACTCCTAAAATGTTCCTAGCTTAACTAATACATTGAAAGTTTAAATCTTTACACATTGTTCTTGAGGGGCTATGTCTCTTAACTTTTTATTTATATCACTTATTCTTGTCTGGCAACATATGTTACAAATTTATTATAGTATTTTTTTTAGTGTTAGCCAGACAAATGGAAGGGCTAGCTGAGGAGGGGTAGATACATCTGATGATTTTAACAATTTCAGGGCATCCTTTAGGGGTAGCCAATGGGCTCTTTTGAAGCTATAATACTCACCATTAACCATTTTCATGCTGACATATTTTTATTGTCGAAGTTGGGGCTTCCCCTGTCGTCAGCCTCTATTGTTTTCAATGGCTTTGCAAGCGAATCGAACAGAGTGGTTGTGAGCCATTCATCCAGCGAAGGCTTCATAGATGTCTTAAACTGTGCCTTTATAGCTTGGCATATAAATCCATATAGTGTTCCCCACCCAGCTGAATAAATAGAAAGGCATGCAGAAGATAATACTTAAAAAATCTAATTCTGCAATTCATGACAAATATAAACAAATGCTAACCATAGGCAGTCAGATTTCTCGGTGTCATTACTGACACCAAAAGCTAACAGGCAGGAAGACTTCTCCCATCAAAGCAAAACTTCACAAATTCTTATTTTAAATGAGCCCATCAACAGCAGAGGGGGAAGTTGCATGAACAGGGGGTTGTCACATTTTGCACGTGGCATTTTTAGGTGACCTGTTCTGGAGTAAGAACTTGTACAATCCCTACCTTTTGCTTCCTACTCATCTTCTGTCCTATCTCCTTGTTCAATGCCAACAAGTTCCTGCAGTTCCACGGAAACCATACCATCACTTGCCATTACACTGCTTGACCCCATGTTCAAGCTTCTGAGATCCAATAGGATCCTATAAGCCATGGGAATGTAATTCCTAACATAAAATCATAATCACAATTTCCAGGCTTTCAGTGCTAGATTAGACCATCATACCCACCAGCTTGTCCTGCCATAGATGAGATGCCTCTCATGGGATGATCAAGAGCCCTGATCACCAAGGATCACCAAAGCAGACAGTAGGGCACACTGGAGATTTCCTTCTGTTGGGAATTCAGTTAGACCTTTAGGATAGGAGATAGCTCTGAAAAGTTGGTTTTCATTTCCCTTGCATCTTCACAAACAGAGGAAGAGGCTGTATAAATCTAAGATGAAACTGCAGGTTCAGAGCAGAGATCTATTGGGGAAAAATATACAGTGGGCAGTGTCTCAGGTGGGATATGTGTTTTTCTTGGGTTGTATAAATATGGGAATTGCAATTACACTCACCGTGCTCCCTTGAAGGGGGTTGTTGGGTTCATGGATCAAGGCGTGTGTCCCAATAGCACTAGTGGGTCCTTGACAAACACCTCACAATACAGCTTTTACTGGGAGAAGAGGGAAAAGGAAGTGCTCAAGGGTTTTTCTTTGTTCTGACTTTTCGAAGTTCAGTTGTCCTGAGATAATTTGTTTGGGTTTTAAATTTATAAAATGGCCAAACATTCCTTGTTCTTTTTTGGGGGGGGGGAGAAGAAACTGAACTTCCTAAAGTAGGACTCAATTCAGCAGCATGTAAAAAACTTGTACATAAATTAAGAACTTTCTTCTGTTCATTTTTCTATTACATGAAGCTAGCCTAAGTTTCATTCATTTGTTTATTTATTAATTTACATGTTAATTGTGCTGCAACTGACCTTCTGCAAAGTTTTGCAACCCAAGCAATCCTTTGAAAGCAAATCTCGCCCTACTAAAAGCTAAAGGAAAAGACACACCAGGACTCCTATAACAGAGTGTTAGGAGTCTTAACTTTTCCCAGTTATGAAAGGATTTGTTTAGGCAGGTGTCACTTATGTCCTGGGCAAATATCAAATATTCAGTGGCATTATCAAAGCTTGGATTGTGTAGATTGTTACTTATTCAATTTTCTATTATAAAGATGATGCTGGCAAGTTAATAATTAAGCTCCCTTGAATAAGTAAGCTCCTTTGAATATGTTTATTCCTCCTAACCCTTTGTTTTTGGTTGGGGAGGGAGGAACAGGGTGTGCAGCCCACTCTCTCAATCACTCTCTTTCTGTTTTGTCCATCACCTTGGTTTTTTCCCCTGTTTTTGACCTGCACTTTTTCTGGATCAGACACTGTCAGGTTGAGAGGTAATAAGAACCAGATGGACATAGTGCAGAAATTGCCCAAATGGGTACGAGAATGTGGGGAGCTGTCAGGCATGGAGAGAAGCTGGAATTTTTCAGCAATAAAATGGGATTTATCGCCACTCTACCACAGTCATTGCCGACAACCGTTTACCTTGACAGAAACTCCATTCCAACAGGCCGTGCCGATGCAGATTTTTTTTTTTCCCAAAGAGTGATGATTGGTATTTGTTCTAAGGCTCAAATGGCCTGCACTAAAGGTGAAGCATTAGGCCAAAGTCCTGTATTCCCTACTGAGGCAAATGAACCTGCTAAAATAAGTTCCTTCCACAATAGCTGTGTAATTGAAACCAGAAAGTGAGAGAATTTGATAAATTGCTTGACCCTGAAGGAATGTTAAGGTCATAAATTTTCATTGCATTTTCTTTTTTGCTTCTTTTTTAGAAAAAAAAAATGTCTTTTTTTGTATATATATAGATAGATTATACTTAGTATTTGTCTCTGAATTCCAGCTAGCTTCCAGATCATTATCCATTACTTTGCCATCCTCTCCCTACAGGCAACTATTACAAGATTTTGAGCATTCCTACCTGCACTTTCCTAGGAGGGCTGAAGGACACAAAATAGTCACAAATGGCAGCACTTACTACTGCTGAAGAATCTGCCACATAAAGCACTAACAACCCAAAATGTTTAGCAAGTGAAATCCCCTTTAAAAAGATTAAAATAATAAATAAATAAATAAATTCAACTCCTGTACTTGAAGAACAATGGAGTAAAAAAAAAAAATGGTCTGCAAATCATTTACATGGAATTGAGCAGTTATTGCTCTTCTTACCTTTCTCCCTCCTTATTCTCCTTACTTAGAAGTGGCCTTGCCTTTTACTTGAAAAAGGATGATCAGCATTTTATTGAATAGTATGTACAGATGTCCATTCAAACTCAAAAGACACAAACTCCAAATCCCCTGTATCTTATCGTGGAGATATACACCTCAAGAATAGAAAATTAAAGTGTAAAAAAAAAAGTAAAAAATAAAAAGCAAAAGCAAAGCCTTGAAAAAGGATGAAAATAATTAAGAGAATAACCAACCATGCTCCCCATTCTGTGCTTGCAACCGTCAATAAATAGAGCCATGTTAAAGCAGCAGGCTGAGAAGGAATGGAGAAAAAACAGAAATATTTTGGGTTTGCATATTGTTTTTTTTCTTGCAGAAGCAAAATTTACTTCTTTTACTGTAACGTGTTCTGCCTCACAACTGCTTCAACGCGCTATCATACAGTAACTGCTTTTTATAATCTCACTGCTTCCCCCACCTGATTTGAATATAACATTTCAGAAGCAAAAGCCTCATTGTCACACTTCAATAAGGCGTTACACTTTACATAGCCATACATACTTAACCCGACATGAAGAGAGTTAAATAATCATTAGCACAGTAACCCATTGCTATCAAAAACTTATTGGTCCTCTAAATTTTAAATTAATGGCCTCTCTCCCTTGTTCTGTGGATATGTGTGTGTCTGTCTGGTTTTCAGCCACTTCAGTGCAAAGTCATAACCGTTTTATCGGCATATATTAGATGATTTGCATTATTGACATTTCAATTTAAAAATAAAAAAAAAAGCAGAGGGAAAAATAGTTCCTTCTGGGTTGCTTCGTCCCTAGACCCCTGATTCTTAAGTAACTCTTCTGAATGTTAATTAGCAGCCAGTATTTGACAAACTGACTAAGAAATGCACTCTGCTTCTCTGTAGCCAGGTTGTTCTATCTCAAATAAATTTATTAAGAATCATGAAAAAGAGATGCTAAAGAAAAAAAGAATTGAAACAATGCCCTCGCACTCTCATAAAATTCTAACAAAGAACTCAATAATTCATACTCACTTTTTCTTTTAGAGAAGTTAAATAACACTACAGTGGATTGGGGTGGGTTTTATCTTTTTTAGGGACTTTTTTTCTCCATAAACTGTCTGTCTCAAATTCCCTCTCTCCTTGTTGTTTCTTTGAGTCTCAAAGTAATTTCTAGTTATTTTAAGACAGTTACTTCTCCAGAGAATGAAGGAGTACTGGCTACATTTCAATTAGAGGAGGAAAAAGATAAAGACTTGGAACGTACCCGAAAAATGCAAAGTGACATATTAGGATGAGAATTTTCATCTGTTGCTGTATAAATATTTTAATAAAAGTTCTAAAATAATGTGTCTGCCTCCTGCTCTATAAAAGAGAGGAGATTATGAAGTGCAAATGATGCAGCTTAGATGTATAGATCCGACTGGGATTTTTCACCATTAAAGAGTCTCTTAGTGCCTCTTTTCCAGAAGTTGATTTTAGAGCACTTTCAGACCCCAAAAAATCTAAATCTCAGAAGTATAAATAAAAGATGACCAGCGAGTGGCTTCAATCACTAATATTTTTTTGCAAACCAGTGTTCAGCTGATGCAACTCAATTTTGTTTTGCATCGCATTAGTGTCACAGCAGCAATGACTGGCTTTTATTCACCAACCCTTTGAGTCAGCACTTTGAGGCATCTTTCAAATTAAGTCATACTGCAAATTTGCCACTGATACAAAGGGTGATTAAGAGAGCTCCTCAATTTTAAAGGCATGTAGTGTGAGGAGAATTAAGGTCTAGATGATAGTTCCAGGAAATTCAAGGCCCTGTAACCACATGGAAATAATGTATGGGCTCTATGGCAAAAGAACATATTTCCTCAGGGCACTTGAAGTAATGCTTATTTACAATTTAACCAAGTTCCCCTCCCTCCCCCTCCTCGTTATGGAAGAAATTGTATGATTGGTCTCAAAAACAAGCCATGAATTACAGTGTGGAGGCAGTGAGATGGGCCCTGTTCTCCTCTTGCCAAAAATCAATCCCCTTCTCTTCATTTCTTTGATGTTCTTAGGAAAGACTTATCCCTCCCCCTGCTATCGAAGCATCTCAGCTCCTGATTTTTCCCCCGTAAAAACAATGCTGTGTCACAACAGGACCTTTCACCCATCATGTAGCAACTGCACGGTGAAAGTGAATTGCCAGTTAGACATTCCTGGAAGAAATGGAGGGGTTGATCAGAAGTGACCACCGACCATTCTGGTTAGGGCCAGTCTTGGAGAGGAGTCCAAGCCCAATTTAGATATCTTAATGAAAAGGCTAAATATTTTCCCCCATAAAGTGCAAAAGGGGCAGTAGCAACTCTTGCTCCAGGCTCTGAGCATGCAGGAGAAAGTTCCTCAAAAGGAGTTGCCAAGCATTTCTGGAAATCTGTCTGCTTCATTTTTGATGGCTAAGTGGGAAGTGAGATGAATCTTTGAATTGAAGCTGCCGTTTGTTGGGAGGTCAGACCCAAACCTAACATTTTTGTAGTACTCTGGGATTTGTTATTTTCCAAACTTCTCTCTTTGCAGGGAATAACAACTCCTGGGGAGCCAAGAGTTCCTTTTAATTGGATGTAACTGGATAGAAGTCAACTGCCAGCTTCATTTTTGTTTAACCCTTCAGCCCACTTGATGAGGCAACAAGTTGTTATTAATGTTGAGTTTGCCTAATGCATTGATGCTCGAGATGGGGGAGAAAAAAAGGAAGGATTTTAGTTGCATCTACACTGAAAACAGTATTTAACTATCCTGACACTGAAATTGGAGTCCTACACTTTATCTTTTCTATGCTCAGGAATATTACCATGATTTAAGGGTATAGCAGAAGTAAAATAAAACAAACAATTTAAAACCAGAGCCCGTACACAAATTTCTTATGATATGAATAACCTTGAAAGCCAGAAAAATGTTTCACATTTCCTTTTATATTTTTCTTTGCAGCAGAGTGCCTGAACTTTCATTTCATCAGTGGGCAGCTGACTTTATTTTATGTTTTTTGATATTATGATCACCCACAGACTTTTCCATTCTCCATGTTTCTGGATTCAGTCACTTCACCCACAGGCTCCTTTGACAGTAGAACACCTCAAATTCCCAGTCACTTCCTATTTATCTCTGGTGTTTCTCTGAAGGGTTTAGTTGAACTTGATTTCTAGGACGAAAAGCAACGGAGTGGGGAAAATTGGCAGGCCACAAATAAGATGGCCTGTGCCACCAGCAGGAGTCACTGGAAGAGGGAGCTTTAGAGAGAAATGAAATAGGATCATGAATTTAATCTTAATATTTCAAGTTATGTTAACTCTTCAGTTTCCTTAACTCTATTTTACCAGATAAGAGAAAAATTTATACTAAATCCTAAAACCATAAGTAGGAAATGAAATCTAAAGATGGAAACAACAGAAACAAAAGGTGTATGTCTACCACCTCAGCCTAAACCCCTCTGCACACTTAATTCAGTAGTGGGCCCTCAACCTCCTGTCTTGCAGAGCTCAGCAGGAGCTGCACAGAGGTAGCTGCCACTGCTTCTGCTACAACTGCCCATCTCCTGCATCCATGAATCAGGCAAGAAAGGAAATGAACTCATGCCAGCGTGACTTAGACCAATACCAGGAAAACAAATTGGGGGTTCCTTAAAAAAAAAAAAAAAACAAAAACCACCACATAAAATAGATAAATAAATCCTACTGCCTTTTGAGTCTTTGTGGGGACACTAAGAACACGCTTCCAAGCTCTTTTGTTCTGCCTTAAGGGATAGAAAGCTGCTCTTAATACCAGAAAACAAAGCCCTCCAATGCTACTACCAATAGAAAAATAAAAAAAGCTGAAACTTTTATGAACACTTTGCTCCAGGCTCTGTGGCAGTAAGGAAAAATCATTGCAACCATCACAAGACTTGGCAACACCAGGGCCATGCCAGCAGAGTCCTCCCCACCATTATTGTAAATCAAAGGCTGAGCCCAGTGTGTTGCAAAACATCCAGTTGTGGCTCCTTGAATACAATAAATAAAACTACCATCCCTTGGTGCACTTGACTAGTGTTTGTGAAAGCAAGAAGAAAATTCACACTTCTACCCAGGGTCAAGACAGAGGACAGCTGATGCTCCAACATAGCTCAATGGGAACAATTCAGAAAGAGGAGCTGCAAATAAATATGGGACATTCTATGCCTTCTACCCCATTTGAATAAATTGCAAGTTTACCACTTTACTAATTTTAAGCATTACAGTCAAATATTTTGAGAGACTGGGCTTTGGCTTATCTTGGGTTGGGTTTTGAGGGAGATGAGGGTTTGGACCAAAGCTGAATAGACACAGTCAAAGCAAAGCTGAAATGGTCTTTGGGCTGGGGTGATGCTAAGGCAAGCCTTGTGGGGGCAACACTCACCTTAAGCTTAGAGCCCGTTTTACAGCTACCAGCCCTTTTATACATGCCCTCAGTGCTGCAGTGCCTTGTTTCATCCCATCGAGGATGATATTGCTCAAGCCTTTCCTCTGGGAACCCTTCAACAGGCACATTTAGAACTTAGTATCTGCAAGCTCTCAGCCATGGGCCCTCATGCCAGAAAAACTCATGGGGATGCTAATGGAAACAGGACAGAATCAGGGAGCAGAGCCATATGGGTTTACATCAAACTGTGCATATATTTCACAGTACTGCTCCTGGCCCACTGTTCCTTTGCCTCTGTTTTCTGCCATGCAGAGACTCAGCAGAGGAGTAGTGCAATGGAGGCAGAGGCGAAACAGCTCTTGTAAATAAGACCAGCTAAAAAACCTCCAAGTGATCCTCAGGTACAGCAGACAGTATACCACAGGGCTCATTTCCTACAGGGCATGGCCAAAAAAATTTCCAATATAATCAATTCAGAGCCCTCTTGCTTAAAGCTGCTCTCCTTTTGTGTATACCAGATCGGCTGAATGTTTATAGAAAAGGTTGGAGGTCAGACTGTTTCATTCGCCCCTGTGGCCAGGTCGCCAGCTGGCAGGTAGCACCTCTCCCTGCTGCGCCGGGAGCACAGCATCCTCTAAGTGCCAGCTGGCTTTCAGGGACATCAGTGGTGAGAGGCCCATAGTAAACCAACTCTGTCTGACCTCCAGAGTCAGAAATGAAATTAAAATGGGCCCTCACGTGGTTATGTTTAGGCAGAGCTTTATTTTGTATGGGATAGAATCCATAACTTAAGTAATTTGCTTCTTCCCCATCTCTTTACTCCACCCCATCAGCTTCACAACTCAAAGAACCTTTGATATGATTGCTCCCACCTAGCCAAATGGGCCAGAACCCCATATACAAATCTATACAACAAGCTCTATATCTTCACTAATAAGTCTTGTCTGGAAATAAGATTAAACTTCACATAAGATGAGGAACAAGCAAGTGGTCAGGTGCAGTCAGTTTCTTCTACCAGCTCCATTGAGCAGATAAGAAAAAGTACCTAATTAGCTAAATTTATTAATATGCTGCTTTTTTTTCAGAGAGGATACAGCTACATTAAAGAGGTGAAACATGACTTTCGATGATCAAGCAAGCAGTGATTAAATAAGGTTAATCCTCATTTTATATGCTAATAGGATATTTATAATCTCAACTGCATATCCAATTTAGCTATTTTATTTTCTGTTGTTAAGAAAGTATTTCTTATTAGTGAAAGAGAATACCCCTATGTTCACTGCAGATGCTATTTTAATTGGGCTCAAGTGCATTGTGTGTAATTAGTCCACTTCTATAATATTTCATCTATAATTACACCATGAACAATGTGCTTAAATTTGAGAAGGGCTGCCAGTTTAATTTTTTTTTTAAATAAAACGGCCAATTAATTGGCGACCCTTCCTATGGACAAACAATTCATATTGCAGCCCAGCCCCAGGGCTCTCACAGGACCACCTTTTCAGAAGTTTGAGCACCTTGTCTGGACATGCTGCCCCTGATCCGATAAACATGAAAGCATCCACACCACCCACCTGGTTTTACCAGACCCAGCATTACAAACATCCTCCTGAGGTACTGCAGGGCAAGCATGACTTCAGTAACAATTTTAGACAATGTTGGCAATTTAGAATGGCAAAAAAGAATGAAAAAATTGACTGTTATTTCATCTCACACACCTTGTCCTCGTGGTTTTAGAGAGGACAGCAATATGGCAGATACAGGAGAGCTCCCTTTCTCCACCACAGTGGCCCAGTTCCATAAGAGAAAAGAGAATGAAAAAAGCACCAACCATGGTGCAGGTTGTGATACTATCAGCAGGATTGAAAGGTCGTCTCTAAAATGCATCTTCCAGAAAATGTCAGGACAAGGTGCTGCTCAAGGGCTGGAGATCAAGCTGAGCTCTTGTGGAGGAACGTAGCATGGGGTAAATGTTTCCCTCTGCAAGACACCTGCATTAAATTCACTGGCTGCATTAAATTCACTGCTACCAAGCTTACTGTCGTCCATGGAAGATCAAATGTAAAACTGAGGATAGAGCACTAGGACATAACAGTGGTTCCAGAAGTAAAAGAACCTTCCACCACCACATTTTCACTCCCCCTAAATGGCAGAAAACCACTGGGCAAAAAGCACATGTGCACATATTCTTATATATATGCACAGAGTCACACCTGCTCACATTGTGTGTCAAGGATCTTCAACTCACACTTCTCAGAAAACCATTTTGCAAATGATGCTTTGTAGCTTTGATCGGGCTTTCCTTCTGACAGGGCAGCTTCACTTCATCTAGCCCAGATCCAGCACAGTACTAGTAAGCAAACAGCAATGACCTTGAGGCCAGCTGTGCCACTGCTGTCCTAGCAAACTGGCACCACTGCCTATGTACATCTTTGGTTAGCCCATCACAGGGCTTGCAGTGAAAGGGGCCTCATTACTGCCAATGTCTAATGACTTATGATAACCATGTAGAAAGAGGACTTCTGGAAAGAAGCAAAGTAAACCCAAGATTAGCTTTCCTACTTTCACCTCTCTAAAAACACCCTCAACATAGCGAGAAACAAAATATTGAATCACATAGAAGACCATTGCCCAAGAGGACAACATCCTCCCTCACCTTTCCATGGTTCCTATCCCAGAAGTTAAACATTTTCATGGGCTGCAGAGTAGGCACCCAGGCTGACAGAATGGGCAAGAAAAGAGCAGTGACTTTAACACTGAGAGTTAGCATGGGAGTGAAGGTGATGGGCCAACACATCCCCAGCAGAAGACAGGGGTGAACAAGAGACATCATGTTAAGTATAGGGTACTCTTTGACCCTTTGAGGTGTGCTTGGTCCATGTTGCATGTGTGCTACAATACTTTCATTCCCAAAGCACCCCCGTGAAGACTCAACAATCTGATTTCAGGGTTTTCTTCTCCCTGGGGTTGTGAAATCCTAGCTCTTATTTGGGTGCGAGTGAATTATTTTTTCCCCAAAAAAGCCTGACCTCTTCCCCTCTGCTGGTAAAAGCCAAACTGCTACCAATCTGGCTCTAGCACGAAGTAGCATCTGGCCAGAAGTTTATTTTTCAAAACAAACAAGCCTGAAAAACATTGTTTATTTAAAACACAGTATAAATGCCAGGAACCCAACATGCACAGGGAACAGCACCCGGAGGTCTCCTACTTGGCGCTTGAGAGCTATTAAGTAAATCAGGGGAAAATTCTTCAGGAAATGATAGGGTTAGGCCTGATGGGCATCCCCGAGTGATTAAATGCAACTTAACGAGGTCACGGATGACAGATTTGAGTACCGAACTCTCAAAAATCATGTTAAAAAAAAAAAAAAGAAGTTCATAGCACACAGAGAATGAGAATCAAAACTGGTGTGTAAAAAAAAAAAAACAAAAAGGGTGGCCTTTGTCCTGACCAGTGCCCATTCAAATAGCAAGGCAAGACAGGATGGGAAACTGTGACAAAACAGATGTGCATGGGGGAAGAACAAGCTCACCTTGGCTAAGATGGAAAAAAAATGTTATTAAAAAGTAAACAATTTCAGTGTTCTGGGATTTATTTCTCTTTAATTCAGAAAACAACAGAGAAACCATGATTATGTGGTTTGGGACCAGAAAGGATTGGATAAAGTATTGAATGGACACATGAAATTTTCACATGCTTCCTTAACAACTTATTGCATTGAGCAAATATTACAGGGGCTTTCAGCTAGGAATGGTCTGAATAGTGCCATGCATCAAGGATGGTCCAGCACCACTTTGATTTCTTAGAGGTTAGAGAGGAGGATTTAGGTCTATTTCCACCCTACCCCCCCAACATGTGTAATGGAAAATAGTCGCCTTAATGGAAGGATCTAAATTCTGCTGTCATTCTGCAGGACTGCAGGATAATTACATTGACTCTGTCCAAGCATTTTGGTTTTGCTGATACATCTGTCCAGGACAGGAGGGAATTCCTGGGGTCTTACAGGCCCTGGAGCACTTGCTCAAGTAACCCTTCAACATTCACATGAGAGGGTCATTTTACAACCTCCATGATGGCCAGAGAAAGAGGGTCTTGGCTGACAATCCTTTAGCAATGATGCATCTTTGTGGAGTGATGAAAGGGAATTTTTGCCTTTGTCACTCTTAGTTCATGGCCAAAAAGCCTTTTCATTGTGCTCTGTTGGCCAAGAGCAACCCACTGTTCTTTCCCAAATAGTAAACCTACAGGTTTTTGTGTGTGGCCAACAATGATGCAATATATCCTCCCAGCTGGCAGAGCCCCCCTTCTGTTTATTGTGCTGTCATACAACTCACCTAGTAGAGAGTGACTTGCATTCACTTTTGAAGAATGAAGATTTTACCAGTTGACTATTTTTTCTAAAAACAAGAATCCATATTAGTTGGAAAGGGAAAGGCCAATGGGAAATTATTGCTATTTCAGACAGCAGCATAAATTTTCTTCCTATTTTTAACCTAGCTTTTAATTTAATAAGTTTTATGACCCTTATATTAAGTACATATGTTTTACAAGACATTGTGTCCCTTGAGTCACCCTGAATTTGCTCTACTATAGTAGAGTTAAATGAATGAATACTGTGTTTCTGATTTCAGCTCACCTCTTACTTGATCCTTATATAGTCAATAAGCCTTCACAGAAGCATGGAGCAACTGAAATAAGCAGTGTGCCCAAGCTGTGTTTGGGAACCCTTTAAAAGGGAATTAGCAAATTGTTATTCTCTTATTTGGAATGTACTACACCACTGACAGGTTTCCCATGTTGTTTACAACTAATAAATGGGAATATTAATAAGACTTTCAAAGTTCTATATTATCAATTCCATTTTCCATATCATAATTTCAAAAATAGTAAGGGTGTTAGAGTTTTCTTCAAGCCTCTCAGCCCCCAAAACATAGCTAATTTTTTTTCTCCTACTCCCTAGAAACTTGAAAGGGCAAAAAGCCCTGCACAGGTCGTAGACTATTCTCAAATAGACACAGTTTTGGAAAGAAGATGGGAGACCTTTTCAGAATATAAACATTTAAACAAAGGCCAATCCTGCTTTCCCGAGGTAAGTAATCCTTTCACTGAAATTAGGGCAAATAGGTTAGTAGGTGACTGCAGAATCATGTCAAAAAATTGAATGTCTACTACAAATGGAATAACTTAGAAGATCAATTGTATTACCTGGAGTAGATCCCTTTACAAAACTAAGAACCCCCTGATGCTCAGTGTCTGCAGAGAAAATAAGCATGCACCAAGGTTATTCTTGTTTGGGTGCATTTACACTGTTTATTTAAGTAATAGACAAGGGCAGCATTTCACAAGTTTGCAATCATGGCAAAACACAAAGATTAGAAAGGGATAACTGATATTTACTCCACAGTGGGAAGCATGAGATATTGATTGGCTTTGTATCAGCCTAGAGATCCTTTTTAATATAATAAGATTAGTTTAGAAGGTGTTTTATAAATCAGGTGGTTCTAATTTGATTTGAGTACTGGCTCTTAGTGACTTGTCAAAGTTCAGTAAATATGCAGAGTATAGTATATGCACTTTGACTTTGTCTATTAACTATGACATAAACACAGAGAGGAAAAGTCAAATTTTACCCATCAGAAAATGGATTTGTTGCCAGACATTGTAACATTGCGTATTTAACTGATGTATGCTAAAATGGGAAATCAAATTCAACGAGCTGTTTGTTTCTTTCTACAAATACACTTACATCAATGACCTCTGAGGACACGACCTTAAAATCTAACTAGATGTTTAAAAGAACCTCAAAGATCTATATGAGACATTAATGTTTGTGTCAGAGGGCAGTATACAAGCATGTATATACTCAGCTGTCTCTATTCAACTGCTATGTTTTATTGTTACAGGAAACCAGCCAAAGTCCCAAACAGGAAAATTATCAGCTCCTTTTTTTTGTCTTTTTTTTTTTTAGCATGATCCTGCTTAAGACTAAAGGCACGAACTTAAGTTAGAATATATTTTAGTCTAATTCAGTGACCATTGTGGCACCTTGTGCTAAGCCTTGCTGAGAGGCCCCCACAGAGACCCACAGTGGTCAGGCATGATGCATGGAGGTGCACAACTCTGTATTTGAGGATAGTTATTGGGCTCCCAAAAAAAGAAGGAATGACCATTTTAGCCAAACATAGGGAACTCCCGGTCACCTCTCCAGGGACAAACCGATGTCAAGTTCTGCTGTCTGTCAGGATTAAATGCCTGTTTGCTTTTTCACTAACATGTGGTTTGAGAACAAAGCAGCTCAAATCTCCTCCATTCTTAACAAAGCATCTCAAATTGCTGAGCAAAATTCCTTAATCCTCCGTTTTAATCTGAAAACATCAACGCCACATGGTAACACTGAGATCTCTTTTTGTCCACGATAGAGCACCATTGACATTGATGTTTGATTTGAAGCTAAATTTTTCTGCAGCAGCCTATTATCAGAGGGAAATCCCAGGTGCTTTGTCCTGAGAGCAGGTCTGTCCAGGAGGTTTTTCTTCCTCATCTTTTCGTTCCAAGTAAGAAACTAAATTCAAACAAGAAGACAACAAATCGACAGATTTTCACCTCCATAAATGTGAATGACAAAGCATAAGGTGAACTTTTCCATCATAAGAACCATAAGAAAGGATGAAGCAGCTGTTTGCCCGAGTTGTTGACTGCATGCTCCAGAGGTCAGACTAGAAAAGACAGCAGCTTCAAGGTAACTGCAGTGTGCACTCTCACTAGTACAAGAAAGAAAACTTGGTCTAGAATGTAAAAAGCAAGACATCTGCATCGCAGTAACCTGGTACAATAAAGAAATCTAAAAATCAGTTGGCTTCACCACAATGTGTATCTGTAGTCATCAGTCTTACAAAAAATTTGGCTCTCATCATGGCCAGTATTTTCCTGTTATCATTTAATCAATAACAACAAAAATCAAGTCCCAATTTCAGCTAGAAAAGTTACAGAAATTACTCCTTCTCAGTCTTCAACCATGCCTCCTACTATTGCTCCTGCCTTCCTACTGCATTGCCATTGTCTGTTTTAGTTGCCTTGTCCCAACTTCAGTCAGTGGTAAACACGCAGACCCAAGGAGATCAGAGCAAAGCTCTGCCTAGCCAGCAATAATCAGAAATGGCCAACCAGGGAAGAGCAGAAGCATAAGCACAGCAGCAACACTTTCACCATGCACTCTCTCACTCTAGTCTCTCTGTGGGAGATGAAATACGGGCAATAGCCTCCATAAGGTATTGGTCAAAGATGCAGAATTTAGTCAAATAAAACTCAGGAAGATGGGGAAAACAAGAGGCAGTTTTCACTTTAGTAGACTTCATTCTTTTTCTTCTTGCCGATTTAAGTCAATTCCTTTGAGTTTTAGGGGTAGAGGTCCATTAATTGAATCATGTGCAGTGTTACTCAATTCCTACTTTGATCTGTATTTGCCAAAAATTTGTTTATGGTCTGTTCTCTTTCATTTCTGACCTTGGCAATGTGTGTGCCTTCATTCAAGCTTGCTTCCTGGAAAGCTCCAGAAGATCCAGAGTAGCCCCTCTAATCAGGTCCAGGTCAGCAGCAGTCAGGACTTCTAAAAGCTGTGAGGGCTACATAACAAGGCAGAAACCAGCACTCTGTGAGGAAACTTCCAACAAGTTTTCTTCTTCCCATCATCAAGTAGGACAGCAAGAGCAGCTTTAGAAATTTTGGGCATGAAAAATAACTCAAGGTTCTTAACCAGCAGTAGCCAGCTGGAAAGCATAATTCATTGCTAAGCTGTTTACAAACAGCTGGATCAGACTGGTGTGGAACAGAGCATGCAGAGCAGGTGGGCACAAGGATACACAATATTCATTTCTGTATACCCTTCTGGTTGATTGCATGAGGTAGAACAGAAGGGATCATCTTCACAATCCAAAAACCAGGGGCCACAAATATACCAAGAAAATCAATACCTGGGATATAGTGTTTGGGAAAAGAACATGTAGACCTTCACAGCTCCATGCCACAAAGTTTGGTCTTGCAAGAGATTTTCCAGGCATAAGAGATAGCTCTTGAGACTGCATATTCAAAAGCTGTGGAATATTTTCCTCACCTATCACATCTCCAAAAAACATTGCTTGAACTGTCTCAAGAGGCTTCTAGATTTTCTACTTGCAGGAGACAGCAAGTTAAAAAATACTTTCAGCCTCTGAGGAAAAAATGTGGTAGACCTATGTCCACTGAGGATGCTAGAAAAGGGTGCCTGCAATTCTTGTTTGGTAAGGATAAAGCTTGAGAATCTAATTTATTGAATTAAGTAACAGTGACATTACTCACAGACAGAAAGAGTCCAGGACAGCCTTTTCCACAGAAAAATTGCAAATGGGGAGTTATAGAGTAACATTATCTCTAAGGCTACCCTGAAGAGGTGCCTGCAAATAACGCTGTAAGATTAAAAAGCAGGGAGCAAGGTGCATCCACAGAGACAGAGCTCAGGGAATGGAAAAGACGGGGGCTAGTAGAGCTCAGGGAGGACCAAAGATCCTTGAGTATACACAGGGGTGACTGATCTCACAGACTGAGCACAGGTCAAAGTCTCAAAAAAACCCAAGAGTGTAAGCCAACAGAATTATCTAGAGATATTTCTACGTTTCTCCTGCAGGCAATGAGACTGCACACTTGAACTATGAGCTAATGGCAGGAGTTTAATCAAACCACTCCCACAGAAGTGCTAAGACACTTGAAACAACTAGTTAGCCAAAATTCCTCCATGCCAAGGTGGAAAGTGAGCCTCAAAAGAAATACCAACAATGCAGACGTTTCTCAGTTGATGATGAACAGGTAGCTGTTGCTGCTATATGCTGCTCTTAACCCAAGTAGTAATACCTACTGGCCTGAGGAACTGGTTAGCTCTCATTTATATCAGTGGAAAGCAGCATATCCACTGAAGTCGATATAGTTTCACAGGGGTAAGTGAGATCAAATAAGCCTTGATGTCCACAGACCTGAGTGTATTACTTGCCTTAAGGCAGGGGAACGAGGAAAAAGGGCTCATATATTGGTATCTATGTTTGGCCTGTGAAGTATTGCTCTCTCTTGCCTACCACAAATTTCAGCAATGGGCTATGTGGAGATGTACAATTAAAAAGTCATTTATGTTCAAGATTCCCACATCTCTGACATATGCCTTGTCACAGCAGAAGAGTTTAGCTCTACACCAGAGAGATTTGAGTACTGTGAAAAGGTGGCTACCAGCAAAAAAATCACTCTGAGGTGGAAAAGGAGAAGAGAGACGTATACACAAAGCAACCCAGAGAGCTTAAAGAGCTCCATCACAGCTGGCTCTAGGTACAAGCAAATCAGGCAACTGCCCAAAACAGCAGGATGATATAGACACAGGAGAATACTCTCAGATGACTTTCCCACTACATGGCAGTAAAGCCTGGCTGATGGACCTGTTGGTGGCAACTGAAGTCAGGGATGTAAGGTGCTAACCTTCAAAGCCACCTCCAGGACTCATCAACAGCAACTAATATCAAAGTTTCTCTGTTTACAGTGCTCCAGCTTGGAGTATAAAACCTCCCAGATGATACTGGTGTTGGAGACAGAGTTGCAGGAAGAGACTGATGAGCCTGGAAGAGGACAACCACCTCCCACAGGGAACTTGATACCTGGACCTTTGAAAATCATAGAATAGTTTGGGTTGGAAGGGACTTTAGAGACCATCTGGAGCCAGCTGGTTGAGTGTTTCTATTTTTCTCCCCATTCTGACTTTTACATGCTTATCATCACGTCATGCCCCCAGCTTCAGGGAGAAGTGTATAGGTGAAGTTGTAACTAGGAACGCACACACATACAAACATGCACCCCTTGTGTCAGCCGTAGTGTTTTATAGCCCATGGGTGAGTAATAAGCCAGGCTTGGTATCTGCCTCCTGGTATGATATAACTTTCAATCATGTTAATTAAATTAATACGGCCCATGCTAATGAAAACCACAAAACACTATTTTGGTGTCCACAAGTGCATACATTTTGATAATACCAACTTGTCATTATGATATTTCTTTCTACACCAAATACTAGCAATGTAAACATATCTAACAATGCTTTCATCATAACAAAGGAAATTCTGCATCAGCACCAGACTGAATGCAGACAGACTTGTATAAGCAGCAAGCTCCAGAAATATTCAGTCGTTCTAGGGCTCACTGAGTCTTTTACAAACTCTTGTATCTAATTTTTTAATCTTCTTTTAAGGTATATTTTTGTCTCATGTTTTGTTTTAGGTTGAGGTTTTTTTATATTATTATTATTATTCTTTCCCTGCGTGATTAGCCATCCAGGAAATGTTTAAATTACAAAATCATAAGGTTTAAAAGATTTATAGATCAAATTATATTAACCTAATGCAATGGGGTAGCCATACGGAAATTAGAAGTCTTTATATTATATTTTGGTTATTAAATTGCTCCCTTTATACTGTTTAGTTTGTTTGTAACAGCAAGGTTTTGCTGCCTGATGTCAGAACCTGCAGAGTAACCAAGCAAAAACAAATTACTTAGTCCTTGGTTCAAAGAAATAATAGGTTACTAGCATAATTAATTTTATGTTTAATTACTGCAGAATGAAACAATTCAACAATATCCAATCAATCCTCAGAATGACAGAACAGAAGGTCAGCAGTTGCTAAGTCAATTGTTTTGAAAGAGAAATTTATGTCAGATTCTCTTTTATGTGCTGGAGAATGAAATTGGATAAAAGTGGTCAAGCAAAAGTTAATTAATTGTATAAATGTAATCCTGTTGTCGTGCAAAAATCAGAGACTCCAGGCACAGCATACAAAACACTGGGTATGCATCAGGCAAGAACATCTAGAAATAGTATCCTTGATTTAAACTAATAATAACGAAAGAAAGGAGAGAAAACAGGAATACTGGAAAACCAGATTGGCTTTGAAACTGGCATTCAGAAGCACATTTGTATGAGCTGATGGGCTCAGTCTGGTGCCTGTAGAGACAAGTCTATGTGACCACAAAGTCTGACCCTGCTTGGCTCCTTGGTGGCAAATCTCAGAGACGGCTGCTTCTAACCTCCCTGTCTTTCCTCACAGTAGAGAGGCCAAGCCGTCTGAAAGGGTATTTCATATAAACCAAAGGCGCCATACAAGTTAGTCAGGTTCAGATTTGCCAGCTCCTACATTTTTTTGTTTGTTTTTGTGTCCTGAACCTCCAGGTACTCAGGGAGATTTTATTTTTCTGCAGCACTAGCTCATAGTTACCTGAATACACATTCCCATTTCACCTTGAAATACCCATTTCAGCTCCCTCACTCCCAGGATAGTTTTGCATTTCAGTGGTCTCATCTATAGTTTCCATCATTTTCCAAGTACTGCTCCTCAGATCTACCCAAGAACAGGATTGCCTGGTGGGCTCAGCACCCTCCAACCCCAAGTTTCATTTTTGCTGTACCACTCCCATTGCTGATAGCCGAGTCCACTCTCATCACCCACTTCCTTCTTTAAAACCAGCTTGTGAAGCAGTCTTTAACGAACCTTTTCTCTTATTTCGTGTTTTCACTGTCACAAGGCAGCTGAGGGCTGCAGGCGAATGATCAGGTGGCCCTGTCATTAATACCATAACTGAACCTGGTTATGAGGTCCACAAATGTCTGCTGTGTTGGCTCTCACATCTTGTCAAGGCAGGTCTGTACCAGCATCTGATGTTCCTTACCTTAACTCTTGCTGTGTTCATGATATGACTCCTGCTTATTTGCAATAGGGACAACAGAAGCATGAGAAATCATTGACCTATTTGTCACCGTATAAAGTTTAATTCCACCCTCCCAGCCTCTTTTAATCCCTTTTTGTGCAAAATCCAGCTGGGGAGTTGGCTGCATGCAGAGCACAGGATCTCCAGGCTCTTCTCTGCCTGTAGAAGACCTGCTTCAGCCCACAGGGCTAAGGGCACTATCACTGTCAGACCAGGGAAGGACAATGCTTTATTGTTGAGTGTGGAAGTTAAGATGTATTCTTGCATGTAAACTAAACCAAGATGTGTGATGAACCAATTTTGTCACCTATAACAGGAAAGAGCCCTAGGGCATGCAGGAGAGACCAGCCTTGAGCTCTCCAGCTTGCAAAGAACATATGAATGTGCAAACAGTGCATTGTGAAGATGATCCTGGCAGCAGCCCTGCAATGCTTTGAAAGCTTTTTTCCCAGGCACTTACCCAGTACAGCTAATACCAATCTTCATCTTGTTCCAGTTCAGTCCGCTTCAATGACGGAAAAAACAGACAGATAAGGAAGGAGGAGTGAACGATGAACTCTGCAGCACTGCACTGGCATTCCTAAACCTCATCCAGGGTTTGGCCAAGACATTTTCAGATTAAGCAAATATACAGTTGTATACTTGTTTTAAATGTATATATTGCAGAAGGACCCAAAAGATGGCAACAAGTGGGACCTTGTGATGTTACTATGGTTTTGTATGATAAACAGTGCTATGGAAAAAGTTACTGAGCTTGAGCAGGGACAGATTCTTAAATCTTAACAGGGCAGGAAGTTTAAACTTTTGGGATGCAAATGCTTTAATAGTGTGGTGGCAACACTAAGGCCTACACACTTTCCTCCTTTTAATAACTTTGCGACAGAGGCCAAACACAACTGTTTTCTGTACAGAATGCTTAACACAGAAGGCAAAGGCTTTGAAAACAACAGTTGAAAAACATGCTGTTAAAGAGTTTATTTTACATTTTTGCTATGCTCAAGTCTGAACCAATAATGCCAGCATTACTAGTCTTTGAAATGAGGGGGTTTACATTGGGAGTGTTGACATAACCTTAGCTACAGCAGGAAAAGAAGGGTATGACAAGATGGAAATGTATATTTTTGGAAATAGATTTGATTCTGACAACCCTATAACAAACAAGTGAAATTTTAATACTGTGCTTCAATGAAAAATGAGCTGCTGAATAAACACCAGACTAATTCATAAAGAGCAAACTCAGCCTGTTTAATATTTCTTGAACTGTCTCAAAAAATTCCATTGATCACTAGTGATTCTGTAAATAGAAAATTCCTGCCATTTTCAAAGGAGTCAGAAAAATGTCATTGGGGTTTGCCTATTAAACTCTTAGACACTTTTGAAGTCTAAAACATAATAAATCAAATATGAAATTGTATAGCGCTGGGCTGAGCTGGAACCTATGATTATGTGGTCTATTCCTGGGATTGTTGTGGTTTTATGTGAGGTATTTTGTTTCTACTTAATTACCACGTCCTCCACCAAAAAGCCAAATATCCCTCTCTTGGCTATTTGGTTAGAAGTGCACAAATACTTCAAATATTAGCACTTTGAGCATTCTACAGTTTAGTACAGATGTATGATACTGCATTTTGCTTCTTGGAAAGTAAAACTAAATCCACGTCATGCCCAATGTTAAAATAAAATGGCATACTGCTGGGGCTGAGTCTTCCCTCCCTGCTCCATGTTAGTCTTTGCAATTTATAAGGTAGGATTATGAAAACAGAAAGATCTAAGATACACTGCATTAAGTTCATCCAAATGCAAAAGATCAAATAGATATTCACTGCCATTTATAAATTAAAATTGAGGCTCTTTCACTGTGTATTTCAGATGAAGAATTCCTTTTTTTCTAGAATATTTTCAAGCTGATAATTTTTGTCCCTTTTCCATAGTATCAATCTTATTCCCTTCCTAGTCAAGAAGCACTGAGACTGCTTAGCACACTGCAAAACCACTCCTAATAATCAAAAGTTACTTGGGCTAAGCTCAAAAATGATCTTTGTCCTTCCAATTTTAAATCAATTCATCTTTGTTTCTTCCACCCAGCAACACTGCCCCTAAACCTGAACCCACTGCCCATGGCACTAGGGGACTTCAGACCAGCAGTTCACCACTCGAGATACTAGCAGTTGCTCCTCATTGGTGAAATACCAGCTTTAAAACTCTGCTTTCCTTCTATTTGCTTCCTGCAACGGTGCACGTAATCCCATCTTTCTCTAGGACAAATTAGTGTACATGGCAAACTGTTTTCTCTGTAAAGCAGGCTACCTTGGGTACCTTGCCTGGGGGGTAAAATACCGATAAAATCAAGGTAGCTTTGACAAGGGGAGCAGTTTACTTAAATTAGCATCTTTAATTCAGAGTGGTGGGAGAATTTGGGATAATTTCATGTTAGGCAGAGTTAAAACCCAGCCTGTCCCGTTGCAGTGCTATTTTAACCCAAGCTAACTTCTTTCCCACACTCCTCCCTTGTAGCACAGACATGCTTTTGACTGACAGGCTCTCCCTCACAACTTTATTCCTGTCCTTTCATTTCTCCTCCTCTTCCCAGAAAACACTCTGGAATATAACATCCATTCTCCCCTATCTGTTTTATTTTTTTTTAAAAAGGAAAAATACATAACTTTCAGCCTGCCCAGAAACCGATGCCCTATGCTTGCCTTCATTCTTTCTCCCAAATCCCACATTCACATGCTAAAAGCATACTTGTACTTTTTACAAAGAAGAAGGAGAAAAATAGCAGATGATGTAGATGTCCGATGCAGCCTTGTACACAATAAAAGCCCATGCCTGCTACTTTAAGTCAACTTTTCACACTGAGAAGCTGCACAGATGTTACTTAACCCAGGCTGCAGTGGACTAATTTTTAAATGTTGACTCCTGGAATCGCTCAAAACTTTTGCTTCCTTCTCCTTATGCAAACAAGAACAAATCTCTTAACACAAATGTTAAAAAGATTTGCATATTTAGAGTTCAGAGCAGCTCTGTTAATTCCTTTGAAATGCAGGCACATCAAGCCTCCCAAACCACTCACAAAGCCAGCTGGGCTGTGCTTCCTATCACTTACCCTACAGCTTTATTCTGAACCTCTCTGTGAGCTGATGTAAGCATAATTTATACTACTTCAGAGCTGGATTCATTTGTTCAATAACATCTATGTTAAATTCTTTCACTCATACTATACAATCAAAAGGTTCACGTAGGTCAGGGAGCGAATAATTTTATTAGCAACCTTTTTTTTGTATACTCACATAGCCAAAACCCGAAATAAATATGTATTATACTAATGTGCATGTTATAATGCACTCATCTGTATACACAGCTCATGTATAAGTTTCCCTCCTTTTCCTTTCAAAGGCTAAAAAAAGTTTGTTTTATTACAGTTCTTGGTCTTCAGCACCATACTTCAGAGAGAGTGATAGGTCAGCATGCCTCAGTTTAAGTTTATGAACTGACAGTCCACTTTCAATGACAAAAGAAAATGTAACCTAGGCTGGTTGTCAACCACTGATTGTCAGATCCCATGTTCAATATGTCATATGGAGTACACTTCATTAAGGACTGAATTACTTTACTTGTAACATGAGCTAAATTAAAGTCAGTGTCAGGCTGCATAAATCACCAATTTAAATGTATCACTAAGTGGATTGAAACAGTCATCAGCAACCTGTGCCCTAAAATAACCCAAAAATCTGGGCTTTATTTTCATACACTGTGAAGATGACAGGAGAATTTTTGTTCTTTGCTAGGGCTCACAGTTTTACTGTCAGAAACTACTGAACTTTTAAGGAACAGCAATGGTCCGGTAACACCTCTCGAACAACATATTTCATGGTGCCGTGATTTCAGAGCTCACAAGGAACAGACTCAGAGCATCTGTCAGGCTGTCAGAGGAGTCCATTGTATTGACAGGGGGGAAATTTGGTATCCCACCAGCTTGAGGAAGAGCATGTGAAGGGACAACCCTGGAAACAGTGGCACAGTCACTAAGGCAGCCTTGGGCCAGCTCTGGGACAACATCACTCAGGTCAACAGGATGTCATAAGATTTAGGCAGACAGTTTCCCCACCAAGATATTTTTCTATTACCAGAGGAAGAAAAAGCTACATGAAAAGGACACTATCGGTAAAAAAAATGCATTGATGCCTCATCTGAAAAATCCAGAACACTCTTCTTGCATCAGTTTTATTCCCATGCAACTCCATTCATTAAGGTATAACTTTTTCCCCTACATCAAGCTGAGAAGAGATTAAAGACTTCTAGACCCACTCTAAAATTTTAGGGGAGGAATTGACTGGCCAGAGCAGTGAAAGACATTTCCAGATGACAATGGGTGGTAGAAATAATTAGCACAAAGCTCCAATTCTTCACGCCCATTGCCCAAGTCAGGAAAACACCCCTGAAGGCCAAGAAAATACATCAGTGTAAGACTGGTGAATGCAAGTAAAGAATTAGACTCTAAATTGTTTCTTCTTATTTATTCCAGCTGTTTGAACAGTGGATTAACTTCTGTTAAATAAGTAAACTAAACTTACTTATTAAAAAATAAATAAGACTTGTCTGTTCTTTTCAATAGATGTTTCATGTGTTTAATGTGAGAGGAAGATGAGAAGTGAAATAGTGAAGAGCCTTTTTCTGCTGGTCTGCTTGCCATCTGGATCTCTCTAGGCCCTGGCATCTACAGGATAGGAAGGAAAAAAATCAAAGTATTCCTGGAAGGAAGAAGAGGCTGCTACCTAGTAGACAAATGGGAAAGGGAAACCCAGAATTGAAGAGAACGGAGAAGGGGAAATGTGAAACTCATTTATTTAGCCTCCTAGTGCAGATTTCTTAGCATGCCCCTTAACTTTCTGATCTCTTTGTTTTCTTGAGTATGATGATTTTCATGCCTTCTCTTCTTTTTTCCTCACATTTTAGTTTGATGTTCATTCTCCACAAGCTTCCTGCATGTGTCAGCATGAAACAATAGGCTCTCATTACACTTGGCTTCTTTCATCTCCTTCAGACACTGACCTACATTTGTTCTGTTTTTGTCAGCGTGGAAACATTTTCCCGGATCAGTTGGTTAAAAAAAATAAAATAAATCACATGTTTCTTATTACCAACTGTGTTCTGTTGTCTAGAGTATTTACTCTGGATGGTCTTGCAAAGCTATTTCAATTAAATTAAGAAGTCCTCTGCTACTAAGATACCTGTTTGGAGTTGAAGATTTATGCTCATTGGAAGTGAAGTGTTAGCAGACCATAGGAAACCATACCTCAGCGACCATCATTTCATGTGCTGTCATTGCAGGATTAGTGAAAAAAGCATGTGAATCTCTAGTGTGGTGTGTGTGAGACCTCACCATGTACGTCATGACCAAGCCCATGGCAAGTGAAAAGAAAAACCTCTTCCACTCCACTATTGCATGTCCTCATTTCACACTGATGTGTTGCTCGTGTTGATCTGATAACACTCCACCATTCTGGTCACTACTTTTCATCAGACAGCTTGGCCAATTTTCCCAAAGAAAGTGGGAATAGCTTAGATCTAGGCTGCCCAGTCCAGCCTAGAAGCAAGGCAAGGAGTGTGGAGTTGGTGTTAAAAGGGTGGGAGAAATCCTCTGCCTGGTGACTTGGGGTAGCCCAAGCAACCTTGCTGCCTGTTCTAGATTCAATTCCAAGCAACACTGGGCATATTCTAGATTGAACCAGGACCTCCACGTGTGCTGTCCTACTACAGACCTATTGCCACTTCCACAGCACATTACAAAAGCTGCTGAGCAATTAGGAAGTATTTCTGTTTGTATTTTAACTGCAGAAGAGTTTGCTTAATACAGCTATGCACTCAACGTTTTATACATGTGTTCTAGCCTGGGGATCTTAAGCCACAGATGCTGTAAATCCTTAGCTGTTGACTTTTGGAGCAGTGATCATATCCATGCACCATCAAATACAGAACTGGGATCAAGGTAACCTTCCCACTAGACACTCATGGACATCTACACAAATATCACAAGATTCTTTCTCTGAGAAAATGCAAAAAAATAAAGATAATGAAGACAAAACATGAGCAGTTGCACAAAAAACAGTGTCTAGTCACACCGACCACATGCTTTGTTACCCTCACCATGTAAAATGGCAGATACAGCAGGTTTCATCCTGGCACTTTCAAACAGCACCCCAAATAAATACAGTGCCGATGCACAAAACTAGAGTTTCGGTAATGTGGTTTGGCAAAGCAACCCTGACTATGCGCCATCTGGAAACACGCTGTATTTGACCTCAGTTTCATAAACCAGAGGCTAAGCATGCTTCAACCCATCTTAGTTAGTGGGAATGCCTATAGTATAAGCATTACACTGTCCTCCTGAAGACAATAATTTTTAAAACACTTTTTTTTTTTTTTTTTAGTTTTCTACTTGTTGGTCTGAGGGAAAAAGCACAATGTTTGAATATCTATAGAAGGGCAATGCCAAAGTAGCTGCAACTCAAATGTTCAGGCAGCCTCAGCTACCGGGTAGGCATGTATATGGCTTAATAATGCCAAACCAACAGAAATTTGTCTGCCCAAATGCCTAGTTTCAGGACCACACAGTTTGAGATGTGAGTCAATCCCTTGTGTCTTGCGAAGATGTACTGGAGCTCTGCTGTCGGCCACAGCCAGGATGTAAGCTGGTAGTAGACAAGCTCAACTGTTCTTGCCATTTAGCTTGCTCAGCCAAACTACCGTTAACACAACTGGGATGCACCTCAAGCATCAGCAAAATAGGGCTCCTGACATGCACCTGATGGCACCATTGCAACCAGGGCACTGAGCAGAAGGCTGAAAACAACTAGACAAATCCTGCCAGTACATAGCCTCCCAAGTACAGGTCTGAGGATTCCTAAGGGGAAAAGCAGTAGAAATGGGCTGCAAAACATAGACCACCTGGGTGTGAATCGCAACACAGGCACTCCATGTTCAAAAGGCCAAAGCTCCTGCTGGCCCTAAGGAGCATTGGTTTGGTTTGCAGGCACTGAAGTACAAGCCACCATCCTCTGCTACCTGGCATGCTCTCTGCAATAATGAACTAGCAGTTTCGCCACATTACATGAATTTCCATGCTCCCTGAGGACAGGAGCAAACATAACCACCCAAAACAGATTTGACCCCTAGAACCACCTGTCGCTCTAAGATGGAACAACCTCAGCAAAGAGATTTCTCAATTAATTAATCACACATCACAGTAAGCTCAGTAACTGGTCATTTCAAAAAAAAAAAAAAAGTGTTTGCCTTTGATTACAGAGTGGGCTACAGGATCCATATTCTGTTATTTCCTGATTTCAGCTCCTATTAAAAGCTGCCTGAAAAGTCACCGTTTAAGCTTTCCAGCTCCAGTCAAAACTATATTCTTTGAAGAGACTTCAACCCTTTTTCCATTTAAGCACACAGAAAGATGACATACTCATGAATGATGGTAGGCCAAAGGGGTCTTTAAATCCCAAATCACTGAATGTATTCAAATAAAGTTTTAATACTAACTTAGGTGGAACATAGAAGATAGAGTGACTTGTTCCTCTCAGTAAAAGCTTTGCATTACCAGCCAGGAGCCATAAAGCAACTTCAGCAGGCAAGGTCAGGATTTTCCTCACGTGGGAAGACCACATGCACAGTATGAAGACCACCTCTGAAAAAAGTACATACCACCCCGAGATGTCCCTCATGTAGCCTCACATGTGCCAAGTCACACATGCCATTGAATGTACATAAGTAGCAGCATGTAGGGAGACTTTTGACGTACTGAAGGAAACAGGATTTTGGAAAATACCCACAGATATGTCCCCACCACACAGTAGACCGTTGACATACACTCCACCCTTTATAATGATAATGAAATCAAAATAATAATTATCTGAAGACTTACTGTTCTCTATTCAAATTCCCCCTCCCTTACTCCAATCATGGGAAAGGTTTGTCCCAGTGAAGACCTTCTTACTCTGGCCTGTCTCCATGTGCAACAGATTTAGTGCCTTAGCCAGAAACCACAACTCTTAATGCTATTGCCCCACTCTGAGCTCCTGACAAGTACTATAGATTTTTTATAACTGATTAGGAGATTATTTTGGCTGGTCTTGCACTTGCATAAGTGATTCCTAAAGAATGCTTAGTACTTTGGTATATGATGCCAGTTTCGAGGTCTTTAGTAGCATTTATTGGTACTAGGTAAAATTTTGAATAGACAGAACAAATCATTTCTAACCCCAAAGGATGCTTGTGAACTTTATAAAACATTTATGTAGAGGAAACACTGTGCTGAGGTTCACAGTGACATCTTTCCTTGCCCTAAGCAGGTGAAAGGTAGCAGGTAGACACCTTAGTACACTTGTACTAAGTAAAAATGATTGCACCTCGAGTACTGTGTACAGTTCTGGGCCCCACAACACAAGAAGGATGTTGAGGCTCTGGAGCAAGTCCAGAGAAGAGCAACGAAGCTGGTGAAGGGGCTGGAGAACAAATCTTATGAGGAGCGACTGAGAGAGCTGGGGTTGTTTAACCTGGAGAAGAGGAGACTGAGGGGAGACGTTATTACTCTCTACAACTACTTGAAGGGAGGTTGTGGAGAGGAGGGAGCTGGCCTCTTCTCCCAAGTGACAGGGGACAGGACGAGAGGGACTGGCCTCAAGCTCCGTCAGGGGAGATTTAGGCTTGAGATAAGGAGAAGATTCTTCCCGGAGAGGGTGGTTAGGCTTAGGCTTGAGATAAGGAAAAGATTCTTCCCAGAGAGGGTGGTTAGGCATTGGAACAGTCTGCCAAGGGAGGTGGTTGAGTCACCATCCCTGGAGGTGTTTAAGGTGAGGGTGGATGAGGTACTTAGGGGCATGATTTAGGGATTGGTGGGAATGGTTGGACTCAATGATCCGGTGGGTCTCTTCCAACCTCGTTACTCTGTGATTCTGTGATTTGCAAAAATAAACTGAAGTAAGTAACAACAACTTAATGAACTTCAACTGAAGGAAATGACACGGTTGTTGAGAAATGTGCAGTGAAGTCAGAGGACTGTCTTAGCCACATCAAGGTGGTGTTTGCAAGGAAGAGGTTGCCTGTAGATGACCAAGGACCAGATGCAAATACAAAAGACAGTGACGAGAAGCACAGAGGAGTGTCTCACGTTCACCACTAGAAAAGTGCATGGTCTCCCAGCCCAAGCTGGCACAAAGATAATCACAAACATTCCTACATCTAAGCTGAACAGATATTCACTTTTGGTAACTAGCTCTGCTAGAACAAATTGTCTATGCTTTCGGGAGATTGTTTTGTTAGGAAGCCCTTTACAACTCAGAGACTTCATTGATGGAAGGTAGTTTTGCAGAGCATCCTGGCCAACTTTATTTGTTGGTACTCAGCCATTCCTTGTTACATTGTCCACAGATATTTTAAAAAAAATGTGCTGACCTAGACACCAAAGGAGAGGAAAAACAAGAAGCATGCCTATCAGTGCACTTCGTGCTCCAGATAAGGATAAGGTGTTTATCAGGTCTCAGCAACACCTGAGATGTAAACCTCAATTCCTTTTAATAGTCAGTCTAGGTCTGTGCCTTCTATCTTTCATTTTCTCTCCTTTTAACCTCCTGTCTAACAAAGGTCAGACTTGCTCAGCCATGAAAAAATTCTCACTTGCAAGTCTTTGATTGAAGGCAAGCTAAGACAACAGGCCAGGTACAGAGCAGATCAAGCAAGATTTACATGTACTGACTCCTTTAAAGCTCAGCAAGAAAAATCTTGCAAACTGATTTTCAGCAGGTGAGCTGTAAGCTGCATTTTTCTTTTGCCCTTTTTATTTTGTCCCCTCTTTCTTCCCTATTTGTGTACATTTGATTTTTTTATCCCTTTGCCCTTAAGAACAACCAGGATAGAACTTTAACAATAAAGCTTCAGAGCTGCTACCTAGAACTAGCTCCTTCTTTCACAGAAAAGTCATTTAATACCATCTGAGAGAGCAACAAACAGAAGATTACACACACACAGAGCCCTTTAAAGGAGTCTACAGCTAAAGCAGAATAAAGACAAAAAAAACAAAGTAAAGATGCAGTTCAGTATTAACACCTGAACTGCAATATTCTTTTCTCTGGTTGTCTTCAATAAGGGCATGCTGCACATTCCTGAGGGGCATGGTTTAGTGATTGTTAGGAATGATCGGACTCGATGATCTGGTGGGTCTTTTCCAACCTGGTGATTCTATGATTCTATGACTCAGCTACACAAAAAAAACAATGCAAGCATTTCTATGCTTAGTTCAACTGCATCACAGAGAGCTTAAGACTACTCTACACAGGCTCAGAATCCCAGGACTTCACAGGCTGCACCCATACCATGCTGGGACAGCAGAGAGGTAAGTGTGCTTCCTAATCTTAGCACCTGCAGCTTGGGGTTTTATGTCCACCAAATAGAGCTTGTGTCATCAAATCAGTGCAGAGCACTCTGCCACCACAACTCACAACCTGGCATCTTAAAACCACCACAAAAGCAGAAGAAGTGATGTATTTTGCCTTCTGCTCATTCTGTTGCTACAAAAGGCCAAACTAACTTACTTCATCTTAGAAAGGACCATTAGGCATGTGCTGCCAGAGCCTCAACACACCACCTCATCATCCATCTCCTGGAAGAGAGCAAATGATGGCCCGTTCCATAACTGGAAGCATCTTTTTGACTAGAGCCAACACAGAAACACACACCAGAAGGTGCTGCTGCATCTCAAACAGTGCAAATCAGCCAAGGACTTCTGTTTCTACACTAGTATCCAGAAAGCTTGCCTTTTTTTTCTAAAAAAAAGAGTCACAGAAAGACCAGACATCAGGGGCCAGTCCCTCAGCTGGTGTGAATTAGTCAGCCTCCTTCAATACAATTAAAGTAATTTATTCCCACTGAAAAGCTGCTTTAGAAAATGGAAGACTAAGAATCCAGTATCAGGGTCCAGATTTCAAATCCTCTCCCCAGCCAGACCTCCAGATGGTATCAATCTGCCTGGACAATCCAGAAAGCCTAATCAGATCTCTTAAGGTGCTATTTGGATGCTTTGGATGGTGGGTCAGTGCAAGGAAGAACCTGACCTCTTATTTTAAGCCGATGAAGAAGAAAAAAAGACCAAAGCATTCTGCTATTGCTATAGTTTTAAGACTGTGACCAAAATTAAAATAATACCTAATTTTAGGGCTCTCCTCTATGATAGTGGCATCAGAAAATTGCCAAATCTAGTGCAAAAGCTGACAACCTTCACAGGTTGTATGCAAAGCTTTTAGAGGGAGCATAACTCAGGACCCATCAAAAAATAAAAGTCCACTACAAAAGAAAAAGATATCTTCATGTTTTTCCAAGGGTTTTGCTTGGTCCTAACAGGTTTATTTTTCCTGCAGTGCTGCGAGTGTGGTGCTGATAGTCTTGCAGCAAAAGCTCAGCTAAAGCCACTGCTAGCATGTCATAAAGAAAATGGGTAATGGGGTGAATGGGTCCACAAAGCAGGGGAGCTCATCCATCTTCAGCTGAGAACTCCCTTCAAGACCAGCCCTTTCTGCAACTCCCAGCAACTTAACTTATCCAAATGCCCTTTCTTCCTGATAGATGAGACCACACAGGATCTAACCTGCAGATCATGCTATCTCAACAAAGGCCAGCACCAGATGTTTTGAAAGATGATGCAGACAAACAAACAGGAAAAGCCCTGTGAAGATAGGGAATAATCTAATCTCTCACAAACAGCTCTTTACCTTAACTCCAAAACTCACCACCAGCTTTAGGCCAGTTTATTCCAGTTTAGTGGTTACTCTAAGAATAATGACTGTGTAGACATCATGCAAAACATAGCAGAGGTAGCACCTAGTAATTACCTGGGATGGACAGAAATACCTGAAAACGTTTGATGCTGCACTTCCACTGATATGTGAACATTGTTCCAAAGTCATTTGAATCAAACTCAAAAATATGTTTAATTTCTACCAACAAAGGAAGATTTAATTTCCACCAACAAAGGAAGTAATTCAATCAACTGAAAGCATGTTTTGGTTTCCTTCTTTGATATTACCTATAATTCCTACTGAGTATCTACTGTCATTCCAGCCTTAAGTATCCACTAGAAAACTCAAGACAGTAGCTCTTGCATCAGCTCTCAGAATCCCTAAAGACAGAAAAACAAAAGCCACACCACATAGCCACCAGTACCACTATTAAGTTATGCAAAGTGCTAGTCACTACATCCCTTCCATGGAGTCTTTCCTTGGATAAGCTACGCAGCAATGCTTCATCGAAGAGCAAATTTATTTACATATTTTAAAACACATTGGGAGGTCATTTCCTGACAGAACAAAGACATTTTAAGGCATCTTTGCTGTCTATGTTTCTGCATGTTAAGAAAAATTTTGATTGCAAGCAATAATTAATTGATCACATACAGTGTGTGTACTTTGGAATTGCTGTGAATGAAACTGCATTGAAAACATCCTAACAAGGACTTCTCATATATTTGAAAACAGACAGAGCTGCAAAATGAATGCTGAATGTCATTCAAAGCTGATAATAACCATCATTCAATGACAGTAAACAAATAAACAAAACCTTTTGGGCTAACAGTTATTGAAAGGGTTTAAAATTGCTGATTACTATTGTAATATCTGTAATGGAGAACAGCTGAATTTTTGCATGTTCTGAAGAGCTTACTGAAGTAGCAAAGACCATTTTGTATATGAGTGATTTACATTCATTTTTAGTGCTTTACTATATACGTACACATATCTATCTCAGGAAGAAATCAAAACTATGTGCCTGAACCTAATGAGAAACATAAAATAAAAGGTCTGTTGATGTTGTGAACTTTTTCTTTTTCCAGTAGCCAAGAGATAATCCTTTATTTTTCTGTCATCTTTCTGAAATGTGGATATTCCAGTTCATATTAACTTAATGGAAAATTCCCAAAGGTAAATGGAAGCTAACTTTCTCCAAAAACAAACAAAAAGAAAAAATTACACCAAAATGAAGAAACCCCAACTGGTAACATGGGAACAATGAGGAATGCTGCTGGGCAGATTAGCAAAGCAACCACTTTAAACATTGGTAACTCTCTCCTAAGAGCTGGAAGAAGGTTTACGCTCAGAACATAGGGGAGAGCCTGGTTCTCAGGCCTCCTCTGCCTTGGACATACTTTCCTACTCCCAGGAAAGGGAGAGCAATTGAGAGAGCAGTCATGAGACATGTGAGGCATGGGCCATGTAGGAGTTTCTTTGGAGCTGAGGTGGCAGCAAAATCCCAAAGGTGGTAGGAATAGCTCTTGAGTATTGGCCTCCCTGGGCCATTTGAGGCACCAAGATCCCAGATTCCTACCCTGATGAAGAGAACGGCCATAGACATGGTCTATTAGACATGAAAAGAGGCAATAAACCACAGGAAATAGGAACTGTACAGTTTCTTCCTCCTTAGTGGCAGCATAGCACTTAGGGTTGCATTTGTGAGCTTAGCTCTGGCAGGACTGCAAGATAGGATACATATGGTAAGGATCAGTGCCAAGGCTGCAAGAAAAGGGATCACCTACTGTCAGCAACTGGGAGCAGTTATCTCCCTTTGTCCCAATGCCCAGCTGTTCAGGGAGGAGAACTTAGACCTGCCCCACCACAGGCACCAGTTTTCATTTCACCTCCACTGTTATCCAACATGACATTTAGATAGCTAAGAGCATAGACTTAGAGATTGACAGAGGTTAAAGGATGAAATAAAGCCACATCCTCACCTTCTTACTTGGACCTCTCCTATCCAGCAGGATTTCCAGCAAAATAGTACTATACAAGAAGAAAACAGAATCACTGATTAATCCCCTATTTTCTCTAGTTTGCTCTGCTCTCACCTCTGTTTTGCATCAGTCCTTGCTGAGATCAACGATATCTCAGGACCTCATACAAAGAATTACAGAAACAGAAAGATAAAACTTCCAGCCTGAAGCCACAGTAGAGTGAGTTCACAGAGAGCTTAAATAAACTAGATTTTACAGTGAGGCTGGGCTTGATGAACATCACTGGATGGTAATTAAGAAGCTAACTGTGGCTGTCTCTCAAAAGTTAATCTGAGACCTTATGGAGGACAGACAAAGGTCTTCTGGGGATTTGTTTTTCAGTCTTCTGTTTGTTTGTTTGTTTTCTTTATTTTATTTTTTAAAGAACTGGTGTATCCTTGATCAGTAGTTTAACCTGCTAGAAAAAAGATCTAGAACAAATATATAATCTGAAAACAGCATAGGATATAACAAGAATATGTGGACTAGCCAATATAGACTTTTTCAAGAATAATTATCAGACAAACAGAATTTCCTCCCATGATAGCTTAACAGCCTATACAGAAAGATCAATAAGTATCATATACCACAACTTAAGTAAACTTAGACTCATGTATGTGTTCCTCTGTCACTGAAAAAAAGCTCCCTCCTGCCTAGTTTACCCTTTTGCAGTCACTTATTCACTTATGGTTTGAAGTCTATGGTTTTGACTAGATGCAAGTTTACTTTTTGAAGTCAGGAAGAATTTGCTTTACTCACATTTTGCTCTCTTACAGTTTTAATGTTTCTTTTATTTTCTTTGAATTAGGTGCCTTATTTTAATATTACTACTGGATGGTAGTGATATCATCTACACTTTTTCTTTCCTGACCCAAGATCCCATTTTTGGGCTATATTGGAGTTGCAAAAGTACCAGTGGTGCTGACAGTCTCCCTCTGCAATCCAGTTCCTGCAGTCAGCCCTCACCCCAGATTTCCCAAATCTTATTTCTATTCCCCAGGAATCAGTGACATGACTGAGGGTCTGGCAATGGGACAGCTGGCACAGCTCAAAGGTGCTGGAGCTGTTGTGGTGACCATCTGACCCAAGGACGTGTCGCCTGGTTTCTCTGCTGCTCTCATGGCCTCCTGCTCTCCTTTCTTCTCATGTGGCATGTCCTCTTCAGCGTATTCATCCTGTCTTTGGTGTGTCATGGCAACTGTGTTAGATGTTTTATTAGTACTTTTTTTCTTTTGCCCTGCAACTGAACCCAGTCTCCTGGGAAATATGGGCTGAGCCCAAAAGACATTAATGTGCCTGCCAAAATGTCGTTTTTTGAACCTATGGAGGAAAGGAAAACAAAGAAAAGCAAAAGGAAGGGTCATCCCATCCTGGGTACAGCCACATTTTGTGACTTTCATCATGTTTATAAGGTGGATATTTCTCATGTGATAGGAGCTAATACAGAAGCAATGTTAGAGAAGTCATGGGAAGAGGTGGTAGAGGAGGCCTTGGAATGTTACCAGATTCAGTCCTTCACCTACGCAGAAGTATCCATTTCTGGACAAGACCAAAATAATTGAGAGGACCAAAGAATGGTTTGCATGTTTGAACTCCATCCCTTTAAATTCGGTCAGACTAAAACATTGAAAAAAGTAGATTTTTTAATGAATGATGTTCTCTTCCGTGAATGGTATGCTTAGTGCATCGATCTATCGTGTTTTCACCGCCAACCTCATTAAAAGAAAAAATATCAAACTCTCCTTTGTCATGGTCGTTCTCAGTTTTGCAGCTTGACACTGCTGCTATGATACCACCCAAGGTCCACCATTCAAGAAGACCATGTTTGCTTTCTGGGTGGTTTTAAGCCATCCTGGCTGATTTTGCAATGGACTCGCTGGTTTATGTAGAAGCTACTTACCATGTACTAATGACATCCCATCACTGAACAGCCATCAGTTGGAAGTACTCTGACTTTTGCAAGGGATTGGGGGACACTTTTTGATTTTTTTTGGTCTTTGGATTGTGGCAACCTGAGGTAAGCTTAGGTCCCCACAGCTCAGATCCCAAAGGAACTTTCCAGGCATCCCCATGACAGGTGTGGTTTATGATAATCAGGAGTGGAGAAATGTCAGATGAGTTAATAAAGACATAGACGGCAACATAGCTTCTTGATGAATTTTCCAGAAGATGCTCCTGGCCCCTTGGGCGTGGGAAATTGCAGCCTTCATGGTGATATTAGGCAAGATTTGCTTCTCTGCCAGACCTCGTTAAATGCTAGCACTAGCACTGATTTGGGTTTTCAGCAAGTGGAAGAAAAGCAGGAACCAAAGCTCCTGGATGTGTTTGTGGTTGACTGCTCCAGAAAGAGTGTCGTGTCCTGGAGGTGGACGGGAGAAGAAACCCCCTACATTTCCCAGGGAATCTAAATGCAATGAGTGGTGGATGGAGGGGTCCTGCAGTGCATTTCATGAGAATTTACATAGTTCTGGATCCTCTGCCACTTAGAATGGAAAAAAGAAAGCCAATCTGTTTGATCAGGCCTGTCCCACTCAATATGTATATTGGATTCTACATGAAAGCTTTTAACAGTTATGAGCACATCTGAGCTGGAGCTATTGTTAGCCCATGTGATGGATTAAGATCAAGAATGTTAATGTTATCCAAAGGAACGTGTTTTAATGTATATTGCAATTGTATAAACAGGGTCACCAGAGCTAAATGGGATGTCAATGACCTATGAAGATCATAAAGTAAACAGAAGATCTTAAAATAAGCATGTAACCTGAACACTTTGTGGATTGTTGTATATCAAAGGCATTTGCTTATATAAAGTAAGGGAAAATTACTTACGGGTAATGTTGCTTGCCACAAGTCTACCTCTTCCCTGCTCCACAAAAGAAATGTATGCGGAGGGAGTGGGGTATGGCTCCATTTACCAGGAGGCACTGAAGCCATGGGCCCTGACCAAGCAGAGCCTAGCTTTTGTACGCACATAATAAACATATACTTAAATCCCAGGAAGCAGTGATAAGGCTTCATTGCTGGTGAACAGCAGGAGTCCTCCAGCCCTAATCAGAGAGGGATGGAGGATGACCTCACCAAACACTGTTACCAGGCAGGTTTTTGAGACCCAGTAACACAGGGAGATCATAGCAAGTCCATGGTGTCACCTTGCTTCTACACCACTAGGATTTTTTAGCTTTTTTTTTTCTTACTCAGTAGCCCCTCAAGCGTTGCTGTGGGAGGGTGAGCACCTTGTTCAAGATGCCCTAACACATAGGGGTTTAAGGATTTTCTTGTGAGACAGTAGGGTTAAAATCAGATAGTATCCCTGGAAGGAGGAAATCCTGGGGCGGTCCTATCCTGTCTTTAGCACGGTTGGTCATCCTGTCAAAGAATAGAGCCTTTTATTTGTCCTCAGCGAATTTCATCGTATCTTCTTCAAGCTGCTTCTCTAGTTTTGAGTTCTAATTCTGTCCTTATAATACCTCCCAGACTGATCCCCTCTGTAAATTTTGTACATATGTTCTATCCCATTTGTTGCAGCATTCATGGAAATAGTGCCCAAACTCAAAGTTCAAAAGGAATGTCTGTGGGATGGGAAATTAACCTGCCAGTTTGGCTTTGCCAAAACCACATTTTAAAATGCTATAAACTGATTTCACATAGGTCTCTTCAACACCTTTGAGCTGCATGAACCACAATATTATTTAAGATTCCCCCTCCCTCCTTTATGGGCAAATGCCACCAAATAAAATAAATAACCCAATGCTGAAAGGTTTCCCCTGCTTCACACAAGAAAGGAAGAGAAGCAAATCAGCACAGCCTCTGGCTCCAACTCTCTGGTAAGCTCTAGGGCACTTTTACTGGCAGCATTTCTCCCAAGGAAGGTGTGAACAGCAATAGAAGATCTCTCTATAAATCTGGAGAGCTGCTCCCGCCAAGTTCATGCCTTCAGAGAGTCAAGTTCTCTGAAACACCAGTTTCTATTTCCAGCCATGTGGCATGGTAGATATGGATAAACTCAGCTGCATCTCAAGAAAGGAGGACAGTTCCGAAGAAAGCAAATGTTCTCCAAGATGTTTTTAGCTGGCAAAACAAAGCTACAGGGCAAACTAGAGAGCAGAACAGCAGTTTTTGGCTATCATTTCAGATATTTATACTGGAATACAATTCTTATTGCTTCCATCCTAGTTTCTCCTTCTGCTCACTCCTACAGGGAGTAACATTAGGATGGCACTGCACTCTACTGCCACAATAATGAAGATGTCACTAATTTACCATTTAGACTTCACTGCCTATAAAACAGGAGGAGGAAATAGGCTGTGAGAATGATAAGGAGCAAACTCTGATTTGAACACAAAGAGACCTGAGAGGGAAAGGGGGAAATTAAAGACTATCAACTGAGAGCATCTTTTCAGCCATTGGGCATCATGGCTGAAGTGCAAGATGGTCCCAGGACCACCAGGAGCAGGAGAAGGCCCTAATAGCCCACAAGCTGGCCATGTTGGAAATGTCAATGCTTAGGAAGTATTTCTTAGCATTACTCAGCCACCATGTTTTTTCACAGATTTGTGCATGTTTGCTTGTGGGAAGCATCTAATGTTTCTGTGGTCCCAATCACTGTAGCAAATATTTAAGTCTTAGCCTGCACTTAAAGCCCTGGTTGAGCGGAGATGCATTCCTAAAATTAGACTTTATCAGAGGATGTGGGTGCCTCTGTTATGGGAAGGGATAGATGCATAAGGACTAAGATTCACACAAAAGCCAGTTCAGCCCTATCTCCTGATGAGACGGAGGGAGGGAGTAAAGGAGAGAAAACTCAGCCCTCAAGTTTAGCTCAGGTCAAGTCTCAAGCTCAGATCTAGATGTCAAAGTCTTGGTTTCAAGTTGCAAGTCATAATAAACTGCCTGTATATGGGGAAACAATTGCATCAGGGAAGACCAAGAGCCACATGTTTAAATACACAGCAGCCTCAAAGTTAGGATGTTCATGTGGAAAGCAGGAGATGCGGATTAAAACCACTGCTCTCAGTCAGAGGTCTGAAGAGGATCATTGGGCTGCTGAAGCCAAGCCCAAGACTGAAACATCCACCCATCTCAGACTCCACAGTAGAGCCAGACATGACTTTTGAGAGCTGGCCAGCAATCTAGGGTGCTCAAAATAGGACTCACCTTCTATCCCATCTTGGAGGTGTGCTCCAAGAAAAAACATCCTTACAAAAACCTTCAGAGTATTTCCTGAAGCTTCCCAGAACTTGCCAGATTTCCTCAAAATTTTCCAGGGATCCCAAATTCACCCAGGCTGTTCAATCCTAGGAGTGTGAAATCTTATTTTCCAGTTCTTTACTCTAATTTAATGAATCATCCCCTGTGTAACCTCCCTTGGAGAACATTTTGAAGCCCCATGTACTTCCCTCCCTCCCCACAGCAGACACAGCCAGCATCTGGCAAGAACCCCAGCATTTATCTTTCCAAACTGGGTTGCAAGACCTTGGTAATGCTACTCAGATACAATTACACTGGACTCTTCTTCTAGAGGAAAAGCCTCCAAGAAAGGTCAGAAGTATGGCAAGCATATCTTTCCTGCTGCTTCTTATGGAGGCAATTGCTAGACAGCAAATTGAACCCAATATGAGCTGCTACTTGGGCTGAAGAGCCTCCAGGAACCTCAGCAAATCTGTCCCTAAAATAATGCTCCATTTTCCTTCTAACTACTACTGACTGATTAAATGAACTTCAACATACAGCAGGTCTTTGCTGCTGTTGTTATTTTCTGCATTACTGTTTTTTTGGATAAGATATACTTAGGGAAAACACTAGAGATCTCAATTAAGCAGCTGGGTGACTTATAAATATATATTTATGTTTGAAGCCTAAGTGGCCATTGGCTTCCCTACTGTTTTACTTAGCTAACAAAACAACTCTATCAAAGTAAGTATTATTCCAAATCCCAACTTCCTGTGCAGAATGCTCCCATGTGCTCCATCAGTCTGCTTCTCTGATGAACTACATAGTTTCTTATAAACTGTCCATGGCCCATAAATTTCCAAGCATAAAGGCTATTACTGTGCTGTGCAAATCTGCTGAGAATTTTATCCTTATAACTTCATTTCATTCAGTGGCAAATGAGTTTGGTAAAAAAGTTAATCTGCAAACTTCCCCCACCCCCCAGTCTTCTCCTTTTAGGCTTATTTTGATAAGTTACACTTAATTGATTTACTCTTGAGGTGGGCTTTGTTTTGACTGATTTCAGTTGGACCACCTCTGCCTCAAAGTGGCTTTCTTCAACTCAGGAGAAGAACTTCTCAAGTGTTCCTTTCCCCAAAATTTTAGAAACAAAGTTCACAATAAATGATGGATGAAAATAGAGCCAGTTGGGTTTCAGTCCACACCTAGTAGATAAATATTGTAAATCTGCTCTTTCATGATCCAAATAGAAGATCCCTGTGTATATTCAGGTATTGGGAATGATAACTATTTTATAAAAATGTTTTTTCTCTTCCTGGCTCAAGTCACAGGGTGGTGGAAAACTGAGGAATTTTTGTATGTATGCAGATGAAAACTCTTATGCATGTTTGGTTCTTTTTTAGCTCTCACAATTGCCTGTTTATGTTAGGACTCCTATTGTCACATGTAGCAGACAGATCTTCAAACAAATTATAATCTCCCTGTCCACTGAGTAGAAAAATGACTGGATTTTGACATTGGGTGCAGCACGAGTCTTGTGCTTCCCCTGGCTTAATTCCAATTTCCGTAACAATACAAATTAGACTTTCTTAAGGCCATCAGAGAGGTAGGGGGAAAAAAGATGAAATAAGCCATATTTCTCATGGCTTTCTTCCTCTAAGCCCCAAAAGCAGTCAATCACAAGCAATATGGAAAAAAAAATGTGAATAGGGATGTTTTGATATCTTGATTCTGGGGACTTCTTGGCTACCTTGTACTAATTTCATTATGCTCAGTTTAAGGGGCTTTTTATTGATAGATACCCCAGGAAATATGACTTGGAAACAGCATGTTACCTTGGGATATCACCAACCATTTGACATTGGGGAACTAAAACAAAAACAGATGTTTTAGGAAATAAGCAGCTTGAATATATCACTCATAAACCAATTAAAACTTTCTGTCACAAGTTGACATTTCCCATGAAGCAAGCAATGGGAGTAAACACAAATCAGTTGGCTGCAAGCTACAGAACAATTCCCAGCCACAGGTTTTTTTGTGGTAATTTTTTTACTGCTTTGAGAATGACGCTTCAGTTTAAAAAAAGTAAGGTGTGATAAAGAAGGAGTCTCACCTTGTCACTCTCAAACCCAGAATATGTCTTTTCACCTTCACACTTCAATTCATTGCTCATTAATGAACCAGTGAGATATTTGCACTACTGTTTGTGTCTTCAGCAGAGTCTCAGCAATTTGAGGTCCAAGTATGCACCAAAATAAGGCAGGAAAATAGTTTCTGTTTGTTCCAGGTATTTAGTTAAAAACAATTTGTAGGTTCTTGAGACTATGGAGGGAAAATGGACAGTTCTGGGGTTTTTTTTTAAGATTTTTAAATTTCATCCTTTATTGCTTTTTTTCCCCAAGTTACCCTTATTTTTTAATTTTATTTTGCAGAGCAAAGCAAAACCATCTAAGCACGTGCTTAACTTTAAGCATTAAAAAGTCAATGGCATTTAAGCATGTGTTTAAAGGCAAACATATGCTTTAGAGCTCTGCTGAATAGGAATGGTTTATTGAATCAAGGCTATAGACAGGTTAATAAAATGGGTTAATATATGCAAGCTGGAAACAAAAATTAAACAACGTGTTTCTGGAATATTAGCATTATAAGCATTGCCTCATTCTAGCTCAATTCCCTAAATTGCTATTGGATTTGTAATGTCCTTGACAACATCTCTCTCTCATTTCTTGAAGAAATGCAGATTATTGTACTAGATTATAATCAGCTGACTAACGTACAGCTCAAAGCTTATGCTTTTATCCAGAGTAATTTAGAACAATACAATCTAATTCCAAAAGGAATTTACTCACCAAAATTCATTTTCAAAGAAAATATGCCAAATCTTTCCACCATCACATATCCATGATTCCCTCAGTATAAATTTTCATGGCTGTGAATGAGATGTAGAAAACATTGTGTTATTTTTCAATATTTACTCTAGAATTAGTTCAACAAAGGTGTTTATTGTATGACAAAAGATAGGAGCTTATATTCTCATCAAAGGTTTCTTTTAAATAGATCATAAAATTCATTGTGAATATTTAAGCAAAGAGTAATAACATGGTGTCATATACTCACACAGTATAATGCAGTAACACTCTGCATTCTGACATCTGCCCAGACAGATGTTTAGAACGAAGTTCCTCAGATTCTTTCTTCTTTTTTTTTTCAAGTTGCTTGGAAAAAATCTGGGAATCATCTTTTATATAAAGCTACTTAGTACAATTTAACTGTCAACAGTTTAATTAATTTAAGTGTAGACTTGCTGTGGAAGCCAACAACTCACATAAGCCTTCCACAAAAAAAAAAGGAAAAAAAAAAAGAAAAGCCTCCCAAAGTGTAGCCAGGAGGCTGACCTCAGGAAAGCTATATATTAAAAGGATGCACACAGAGCAAATATCTAAAATGCCACAATTTACCTGTATAACTCACTGCTGTTACCCTATCATCTTTAACACAAACAACTCCAGTACTGACAGTCAATAGATATTTTCCCACTACACTTCTTCAGAAGGACTACGCTAATTAGTAGTTACTAATTATTTTGCCCTTAGAAACAGTGCTGATAAGTATCAACTTATATATTTACTTAAAGTAGTTGCAGAGAGATCTTTTTTAATAACTCCACATCTTGTGATTTCTGGAGTTTAGATCCCTGTTGAAATGTGCCCATGACCACATGCTGACTACCAAATTCACTGTAATGAGGAGCATGTTTCAATGATAGCCCTTTAAACAAAATTAACTGGATTTTTAAGTGCTTGCTGGTTAGCTTATTTATCACAAAGATTTGTCAGGCAGCACAGTTAAGTTAATCAGTAACTAATAAAAGAATTAAATTCAGAGATAAAAACTGGTTGATTTATTACTTACCAAGGTTTTTGAGTTCTCAATGGGAAGTCATGAACGCGTGTTATGGTTATTTCAGAAACCAATACCTTTTTATATCCTACTAATATATAGGAATTTGAGAAAGGAATCTATGCTTCCCAGGTACATATACAGTATTTCATTATATTTTTCCTTTATTATGCAAATATGTAGATGACTCAGAACTGGGTTTGTTTTGAAATCCCTCTGCTGACTTCAGGTTTTGGTTTACCAGCTGGAGAGTTAGATGACTTTGCACATGTCCCCACCTTGTTTATAATTTTTGCAGTCTTGAACAAAAATAAATCCAACTGCATTGTTTTTAAAGCAAAACACCAGTCACACGGTACTCATGGCAGCGATGTTGTTGCATTACAATCTTCTCCAGTATGTAAATCCAAAAGAAAATCACAATGTCAAACACAGTTAAAAATGAATACAAACTGTCCTGCTGTCATTTGTCAGGTTTTCTTTTAAATCCTATTGAACATGCTACCCAGCCTCATTTCATGGCTGTTCTGGTAAATGTTATGCAAGTTTTTTCCTCTAGTTGTGGTCATGATCATCTGTATGCTGAGCATGCAGTTTAATATTAGCACAGGCTGCCTGGAATATGCATTGCATATGATTTTCCAAAAAGCCAATGTGATTGGGGTCCTAGAGTCCAAGAGAGACACAGCCAAGTTTTCAAAAGCCACTATGGGCTACATAGACTTGCTGCTGTATTTCTCGGGGCACTTTTCAGGCACTTGAAATTGCACTTGGGTTTTAAAGCCTTGCTGAGTTATAGGGCCAGGACCAAAACTGGACCACAAATACCTCTGTCCATCTTGCATGCACCACTCAGGCCATCAATACCTCAGTATCATCAAAAAACACTCTACTTTGCCTCCAAAAATCATCTCCCAAGTCTTTCAGACACATATGATCTGTTGGCCCAAATTATTAAACAAACTTGAACTCAAGCTTGTACTGAAAATACAGTTTCTGTTCCCTAGCCCCTGCTGGGGCTTCATAGAGGGGAAGATGACACTGGACCACAAAAACTACTCTAGAAAGAGCCTACAGACCAGTTAGCCGTGTCACACAGCGTCTAGATTATCAAATAAATGATGGTTAAGTGTGACTCGTGAGGTTAAAGACACTCTCTATCAAGATGTTCTTATGACATCATCATAAACCTGGAGGGCAAAGCTCAACTAGTTTATGATGTCACCAGAAGGCTTCTCTGGGTTGCTGCCATAGTTCATGGTCATTATTTTCTGCAACAGAAGGCACATATGTACATTTGTCCAGCATGGCTCCAACCCATATTAGCCTTCTTTTCATGTGTATATAAATATTTTTGCATATATATTGCATACAAGTAATGTATGAGGTTTGTATATATATAAAAATAAAATTTGAATAAATATTTCATATACGTATTTAATTTTTGTATACGTGTATGCGTGTGTATGTATATATATGTGTGCATATATATATAAACTATTCTCAGCCAGTGCTCACTGCCAAGGCACAAGCTGGGTCAGGAAGGCTGGTACCTCAGGCTGGAGGAAGCACAGCATGATGGCAGAGAATCTGGTCACCTCCCTGGGGAGCTGGAACCCATACAAGATGAATTCTTGCTTTTTAAATTATTACTATTTATTATTATTTTGCAGAGAAGGCAAGACAACAAAGGGTTTCCTAACCACTAGAATCACTGAAGCTGGCAGCAACCACAAGACACTGATGTGTGGGGGATGCTGGATTTCCTGTACAAAGTGGTCATACAAAGGCTGGTACCAACCTGACGCAGGGCAAACAACCCTGGGGTAGACAGTCAAAGAACAAAACAGGCAGTAAAAAAAGCCGAATAAAATGAAACCTCTGCCCTTGCCCGCTCTGTGGATTTAAAGATGGGGAACCCTGTTCATCCAGCTCCTTCCTGGGGAATGCAGCTCATTTATTTTAGAGGCAGGCAGGCAGGAAAGCTACATCATCTGGTGGCTTTGGCAGAGCCAAAGCAGCACACCACAGCTGGATAGCTGATCTGTGTCTTTCGCCGCACTGAGAGGCCTACCACATGCTATGAAATGCTTTAATGTCCCCTTAACATGCTGTATAAATAATTTCCGTATTCATTCAGTGGTGCTCACATGTGGTCCTTTGAAAGAGTTAAGTAAAAATTACAGTACCAATATATCTTTGAGATGAAACAATGACATTTATAGGTCATTGTAATCCACACATTAATTAATTTTATTCCTTGCCTTCCATATGATGCCTCTTCAGTACTAAATTTGGCGTACAGAACTGTGTTTTAACAAAACGGTAAGTTTTAAAACCGGACTTGGAGGAAGTTTCTTAGTCACTAAATATTTGAGCTAGCTCAGGAAAGGCAGGTAAATAAACTCACATTCCTACAGCGGCCTTCAGAGCCCCTTCTTGTGGCATAAAAAAGGGTGAAAGAGTGAGCCCCTCAGTGTCCAGCCACTACCATGAAACCCAGCCATGCACCATCAGAGAAGAGATGTTCCTCCAGTTTCTGCAGCTGGGGCTGGAATGCACCAGTACCTCCGCACTTTATGTCCAGATAGGCCTGCAATGTGCAATGCAGGAAGGCATGGGATAAGGAGGAGTGTGGGGCCATATGCAACAATTCTCTCTGCTCCCTGGGAGGTAAAAAGCACCAAGATGGTGCTCTGGAGGAAATGGTGATGGTGCCACTGTTCCAGCACCAATGGGATGCAAAGCTAGTGCACACTTTCTCACGGTGAGTATTAAAAAAAAAAGGTAAAAGATGAATCCCACCAGAACTTACTTTTTCATGCCTTCCTCCTTCTGACACTTCCATCTCCAGCCACATCCTCCATCCCACCTCAGTGTCACCCACCTGATGCCTGAGCCTGTCCTCAGGGACAACCTTGGATTTCTGCATTTTACAGAGGTCCACAGCACAAGAGAAGAGAAGGAGCATATGAAGAGGAGAACTTTCACTTGGTAACAATTAAATGTTTCATGATTTAGGGGTTTATTCTATTAGTGATAAGAGATCCCTGATGTGATAATCTCCAATTAACAGTAAGACGTGCATAAATCACAGGATGTAGCAATGGCAGTAAATTAGTACACTGGATTTTCTCTTCATAAAGTTAGGTTACAAGTCCTGCTGCAGAAGGTGTAGGTACTAAGGAGTCTTCTGATCTTCTTAGCTCTGTTGCTTCAGAAATATTTACAACTTCTTTACATGCCTAAAGCACAATTTCATAATTTCGTATAAAACTGATAGAAAAGCAGTGACCTCATCACACACCAAGACATCACTAGGCCAAACAACACCATAAAGAGGAGGTTTCAAGGCAGTACGTCTTTTTCAAACTGTGAAGCTCTATGTTTCTGCATCCTGTAGCAAACCCATTTAACAGCATGAAGTGCATAGCCGGGATTACAGGCTGGAGCATAGCCTGTGTGCAAACCAACATACGGGTATTTTTTTTGCCCTCGTTTGAAAGTCGCTCTCAGGTAATCTGTTAAAAATAACACTCATGAAATTCCTTAAATGCCTCTGTAGAGATATAGAGAAAAATACAGGTGGGGTTTCCTGAATCAGCACATCAGAAAACGTGATAAATAGGGCTGGATCACTCAAGTGTAGGATGACGGAGAATTGCTGTTTAGTCTAAATCCATCAAAATCCAATCATAGTGTAAATTTCATGGGTTTCTGTTGAACCATGTGAACAGCACTGGTGGTTCTCGTGATCACCTTAGTGGGACTTTCTACTTTCAGTCGATGGGAAACAGGCACAGGGTGTATACTGCCACACAAGTAAATGCTCCATTAATAGTAGGAAAATAGCACAGCTGGAAAGCCAGTCCAAATATTTTCCATCTGCTTAAAGATTTTTCTTGCCATTTTTACAGCATCCATTCAACCTGACATATTTCACATCCAGTTTAGTCTGTGTATGTGTGCCCGCATGCATGCAGTTATATAGGGAAAAAACCAAACATGAACTCCCTCAACTACAGACATACACATGAATAAATTAATGCTACAAATAAGAGAAGGAAAAGTTGGATGATTTGAAGACTATTTACCTTGCCAAGCAAGAAATACAAAGGGTTAGATCCTCAGCTAATAAAAACTGGCTGCAAGGCCAATAGAACTGCCACAATTTAGATCAGCTGAAAGGTATGACCCAGAGATCTGGAAGAGTGTGACATTTGATGAGCTTGCTGGGAAAGCTTTTTGAGCACTAATGGGAGATCTAGATACCTCTGTTTCAGAGAATCATAGAATGGTTTACGTTGGATGGGACCTTAAATATCATCTAGTTCCAGTCCCCCTGCCATGGGTAGGGACACCTCCCAACAGACCAGGCTGCTCAAGGACCCACTCGACCTGGCCTTGAATACTTCCAGGGATGGGGCAGCCACAGCTTCCCTGGGCAACTTGTTCCAGTGCCTCACCGTCCTCACAGTAACAATTTTTTTGCTTATGTCTAAGCTAAATCTACCCTCTTTCAGCTCAAAACTCTTACCCCTCATCCTATCATTGCACTCCCTGATAAAAAGATGCTCTCCAGATTTCTTTTAAGTATTGGAAGGCTGCTAAAAGGCCTCCCTTCTCTTAGAGGGTAAACAAGCCCAACTCTTTCAGCCTGTCCTCATATGGGAGGTGCTCCAGCCCCCTGATCATCTTTATGGCCCTCCTCTGGATCGACTCTACAAATCCATGTCCTTCCTGTACTGAGGACTCCAGAACTGAACGCAGTAAGTACTCCAGGTGAGGTCTCACTAGAGCAGAGTAGAGGGGGAGAATCGCTTCCCTGGACCAGCTGGTCACACTTCTTTAGGGAATGCAGCCCAGGATACAGATGACTTTCTAGGCTGCAAATACACATCACCAGCTTCTCATCCACCAGCACCCCAAGTCCTTCTCTTTAGAGCTACTCTCAATCCATTTTCCACTCAGCCTGTAATTGTGCTTGGGACTGCCCTAACCCAAGCACAGAACCTTGAACTTGGCCTTCTTGAAATTCATGAGGTTTGCACAGGCCCACCTCTCAAGCCTGTCAAGGTCTCTCTGGATGGCATCCCTTCCCTCTAGTGTGTCGACCACTCACACAACCTGGTGTCATTGGCAAACTTACTGAGGGTACTCTCAATCTCACTGCCCATGTCCCCAACAAAGATGTTAAATACCACCAATCCAAACAATGACTGCTGCAGAACACTACTCACTTGTCACTGGTCTCCACTTGGACATTAAGCCGTTGACCGTAACTTCTTCATCCAGGCAACTCCTTGTCCTCTGAGTGGTCTGTCCATCGAATCCATGTCTCTCCAATTTAGAGGCAAGGATGTCATGCAGATCAGTGTTGGACACTTTGCACAACTCCAGGTTGATGACGCCAGCTACTCTTCCCTTATCCACTAACTCTATAGCCCCTTCACAGAAGGCCACTAGATTTGTCAGGCATGATTTTTCCCTACTGAAATTGTTGGCTGTCACAAATTACCTCTTCATTTTTCATGTGTCTCAGCAGAGGTTCCAGCAGGATCTGTTCCGTGGTTGTTCTGGGCAAAGAAGTGAGACTGACTGGCCTGTAGATCCCCAAGTCTTTCTCTTTTCTTTTTTTAAAAATGAGAGTTATGTTTCCCCTTTTCTACTCAGTGGGAACTTCATTAGACTGCCATGACTGTCCTGCTGGCTGGAGACCCTTTGTGTTTCTCTTTAGGTGCTCTCCTGTTGACCTGTATTCCTTCTCCAGGCTCTGGGTACTGACACCAAACTGGTAGGAGTGGGATAGATTGAGGTTCCCCTCCTACAGCAACTTTAGTTTAAAGCACTTTTCACCAGGTTGGCAAGACTATGACCAAGAATGCTCTTCCCCTTCTCCAACAGATGGACTCCATCAGCCCCCAGGAGACCAGGTTTCTCCAAGTGAGGTCCGTGGTCTAAGTACCTGAACCTCTGACTGTGGCACCAGTCCTATAGCCATTTGTTGATTTGCTAGACTCAGATGGCCCTTTCAAACACCACCCCTTTGACCAGGAGCATTGAGGAAAAAACTACCTGCATCCCATTTCATTGAAAAATCGGTTGGGAAGTGGACATCCAAGCACTCATCACCGTGAGTAGGAAAAAGTCATTCTTCTGCTCTCCAACCTGAATGCCCATACATGCCATAGATTTCTTGACTTACTGGGAGAAAAGGAAGGCAATGGTGTCAGTTAAACACTTTGAAGTACAAAATAATATTTGAAACATATTTCAAAAGCAGAAATTTGAAAAAAAACCCAACCATGCTCCAAAGGGGCTGCCTCTGGGAGAGGCAATGTAATATTAGGTAAGAAGATAACAAGTATCAGCAAAATACAGGGCTAGTCCATGGTGCTTCTCGGTTTCAGAATTATTGCTTTATATTTCCACTTTCTTAACAAATTATTCCATTGACACTACAAAGCAAAGGACTGAGAGTGAAGGATAATACACAAGAGAGCCCCTAGGCTGTTACTTTGGATTATAAGTATCTAATTTCAGTCATTTAAAGCAAATTCAGTTTTGTCAAAGGCTCCAGTCCAACCTATAAAACTCAGGTCCGGTGAGCATGACAGCATGCCTTGGAGGAACAGAGCTCCAAAAGGGAAAACAAACAGCTCCATTCAGCTCCTTCAAAGGCCTTTTTTCATCTAACCATAAAGTTAATACCAACCTTCTTTGATTATGTGTACTGTAAGAGAGCAAGTAGTTTCAGTTACAAGTTGTTTCTTACACACCTCCTAGTGTTCTGTGGGTTTTTACACTCCCAGTAGAGAAAATTCCATAAGTGAGCCCAACAGAGCAGCCAAGGATGAGAAAGAGAGAGAAAAAGTAGTAAGAAAGCAATTTTAGTAAAAGATGCTTAAAGTCTTATTGCAAGTATGTGCCATTCATACTTGCACATATCTATCATGCAGCCACCGTGCCTATGTGAAAACAGAAAAAATAAACCAAGTCCTGTTCTCCACTGCACTGGGAGTAATTTGGGGTTACTCCTTTATTTCAGGGGACCACTTTAAATTTCCTGCTGAATTTGTCTCTCAACAGTGATAAGCCATCCATAGGCCTTGGATAGCAATCAGTATATGAATTCCCTGATGTTTAGCTGCAGAAAGTGCAGCCTTGACTAAGTCTCCTTCTACTAAGGTTCATAGATCTTGGAGAGATTTAATAAATCTGGGATTTCTGTACTTGGAATTGTGCAGTTCACCCTCCTATACACTCATAGAGTTGGTCATTTTGGAAAGCAAAACATTCCTCTTTGCTCTGGTCTAAGAGACATTCCCCAAGTCAAAATATGAAGAGTGGCGTTTCAACCTGGATACACACAACAAAAAATCTTAGGCTACACTTTCACTGCTTCTGACTTGAGCTAATCAAGGGCTTCTCTGCCAGGAGAACATGAAGGGTCAGAGCCCTCCCCTGGTAAATTCAGATCAACTGCTCTGTATTTCAGCATTCCTGGTTTTTCAGGGGAAACAAAAATGCTGAATAACATTGGCTTACTGCCTGTATAAAAGTTAGTTCATAAAGATGGCTTCAAGAAGCAAAAAGTAAGGAACCACTGAATTATTAATAAAATAAAAATAAAAATAAAAATAAAAATAAAAATAAAAATAAAAATAAAAATAATAATAATAATAATAATAATAATAATAATAATAATAATAATAATAATAATAAAGGGCTTCTCTAATTATAACAACTAAATAGCATTTAATCCTAAAGACTGGCAAAGAATGACAACCTGCTCAAGCAACAACTCCTAAGCATCTGTGTGCAGAAAGTTCTGACTTCCCGTGCTCAGATGATAACATGGTTTAGTGACTTGGACTTAAAGAGATTTGGAGGTCTCCAAAATAGAGTAGACATTTAGATGGATAATGAGAATTCCCATGGCTACATAAGATAATATTTTAACAAATACATCATACATCAGCCAAGTGCTTGGGACTTTATAAAGCAGAAGTCATGATGGTTTTAATCAAGAAATGCACTAATAATCATTGATTATCAGCAGCACAATTTGCCTACCTAGAGGCTGATTTGGCTGAGAGAAGAGAGGCAGGTGGAGCAGGCTGCAGTGATGTAAGGCCATAAAAAGTCCATTTGAAGCAGTCTGGGGTCATGTTAATTCTGAGGCTGCAGCCTGTGCTGATGAGGAGGTGGTTTTACGGCATGTTTCTCCGTCTCGCCTGCCTGGCCAGGGCTTTTCTATGGGAGACATTTGTTAGCATTGATGGGGTTGCGTCTGATCCTCTTTGGTCAGAGGTGAACGGATGCGTCGCCTGGCCAATGGCGAGGGCTAAGGACTTTGCCCTGTTCTAATACAGCAAGTCCTTTGGCTGACTACATGTCTCCTCACTTGGATGCTGAGAAAGGCCTACTTAAAATAAAAAAATTAAAAAAAAAGAAACAAAAAACCCCAAGCATTTCCCATTTGCTGTGTCTTCATCTTCTTCGCTGCAAGTTTCCCAGCCCTCATGCTGGGAAAAAAACAAGGTGCCTCCCCCAAAGGAAGATAAGAGCTTCTAGCTGCAACGTGCTGTCAAACTGTCCCAGCACAACCAGCCAGGATCCTGGTTATAGTCAAGTGTTCAAAAGTTGCCACTGCCTGTTTTATTCTGTGCCAGTTTTCTCTTTCCTCCGACAACAAGAAGCCAGTCTGAGCTATAGCTACTCTGCCTCTGGCAGGGGAGGTGTGCCCCCAGCATGAGAACATTTTGCCAAGGAAAAGAGCTGGCCCTGCAGCACTCACATTATGTAAACAAGATAAGATGTCCTTCCAGTCCAGCCCCCAGGGCTTGTGGCTAGAGCAGGGGGAAGGAAGCTGGCAAGAGAGCTGCAACATGGCAGTTCCCACCATATTTGGGAACGAGGAGGTTAAAAGTATTCCTTCTTCCTCACCAGGACAAAGATCTCCATCTCAGCTGTTCCCACCACAACCAGCTTCTCATTTGGACAGTGATTCTGGGCAAATATCACGCTGCAGAACCTCAGGCTACCTTCTCCATGGGTCTGGAGGGACCTTCCTGTGCTCCAAAATGAAACATCATCATCTGCTGTTTCCTGGTGTAAATAACATGTTTTTTGCCAAACACCCTCCATCTCAGCAGCCTCCTGATGGCTCCTGCGCTGATGGATGCCTACAGCAGTCCTGTGTAGCTCTGCTTGTCAGAAGGATCTGTAAAGTGCCAATGCTCTGTTCCAGGCAGGCATCAATTAGGATATACGTGGCAACGCTAGAAAAAGGGATTTGTTCTGTCGTAAGTCTGAACTGCACATTTTGGTCACTCCCTCTCCACAGTTGCAAAGCTGAGCCTAAGACCACAATCACAAGCTGCCTGAGCTTGTGGCCTGATATTTGCTATCCTGGGAGAGGAGACCTCTTAGATATTCAGGCTGCTGTGAGACAGCACCCTCTACTAAATGAGTATATGGTGGCACCAAAGGAGAGGTTGATCACCACTCAAGCCGCAGCTGCCAGGTTCAATAGAGGCTCAAGGACAGATGCTAAATGAAGCATACTCCTCACTTTTCAATTTTGGCTTGTAGCCTGTTCTGGTTTGGGGGGAAGGACACTGACGTAAGAGAAGAGCTGGTCACATTTTGGCAAAAATCCAATGAAAAGCACTCAATACCTTTCAGCATTGTCCTATTGAAATGCAAGTCCTGGCTCTGATTCAGTGGCCAAGCAACTACTCAAGCTCAGCAGAAAGTTAAATCTGGGTCCAAACCCGGTCCCTGCCTCCTCAGCATTTCTCTAATCACTGCCAAAGAGCATCAGTGTAAGTAACAAATTGCTAACAAGTTCCAATAGAGAAAATATTTTGTAAGAGGAGAAAGAGGTTAGCAGGAGGACTAATTTGCCAGGTAAGAGTTTTTAGTGCCATCAGGGAAGATGTTGCTGATCCCCTCATTAACAAGGCCTATTGTTAATTCTGCTCTGGGTAAAGAGATTTTAAGATAAGGAAAAAAAAAAAAAAAGAAAAAGAAATAAAAAGCAGTCAGGTCAGAAGAGATTTTAAGTTATGGTTTTTATTCCTGCTGTAGTCTGGATAGGGCTCACAGCAAATAAATACAAATAAATTCTCCCATACTGGAACCCAAGGGGGCTGAGAACTCTGCCAGGTCACCTTCATTGCCATGCATCACCAAAAAAATCCCGTGGAAAGCAGCTGGAAAGAGGGGTGAAAATCCTACTCATAAGGCCTACAAAAGCAGCATTCTAAGAGAAAAAAGGCCTGGTTTTTCATCCCCAGCTTGATGCTCCCAAGAGCCCGTGGTGGCCACACAAACCTTGAGTAGCAACCCACCTCAACAAGCTGGCAGATAAGAAAGCCAACAATCATCTTCCATCAGTGGAGAAACTGAGGCATGCAATGCAGTTTGCCCTCCTGTCAGGCAGTATTGCCTACGCCTGGTTCTGTGTCACCCAAAAGTGCCCTTGGAAGCTGAAATCCCATTGACTTTCTGTTCAGATTGTGCTTAGACACTTAGATACCCTGCAAGAGTAAGGTGGCTGCAACAGGCAGAGTGATGATTAGCACATCAAAAGGCATTGAAAAGGAAAGTATGCTGTTAATTTACCCTGGCAAAAGACAGTGACAAGCTGCGGGGGAGTTTGTCCTTTATCTCCATCCAGGACCCCAGTGGGGTGGGGAAGGGGTTTTGAACACAGGGGGCTTTGCAGGGGGTTTCCCAGGCTTGGGAAAATGTCTCTGGCTGAAGTTTACTTTTCTGGTGTTGTGTGAGTTATCAGGAACCGATTAGGGGCTGGCTGAACTCACCATGGCTAGATGCTGGCCAATACAAAGGATCATCGCACCTGCCTGCACACACTGCCTTCAAGCCATCATCAGCAACTAGCCGAGCATTTCGGTAGCAAACCAACTTTTATAGTTCTAAAAGACACTATAGCTTCTGAAAATACTCTACTTGCATTGGGCCTTACAAACACTTTCGTCCCTGAATCATAAGCTTCTGAGATTTCAACCCCCATCTGAGCCTTGTTCTCCTCCACCTCCTTCCCACATGTACAGTTGCCCAAGCACTTACTTTGATCTCTGTACAACATGGATGTCGTGCGGGAAAAGTTATAGGGTGAGTCATTGGGCTGGGATCAGCCATCAGCTTGTCCTCCTCCAGGTAGGCTGAGGAGCGAGAGGCACAAAAGCTACCCCAGGGATTAAACTAGATGAGCCCCTGAAGAGCAAATCCCTTTATTGCTCCAGGGTCTGTAGTATCTTCACCTGGGTTTGCCAGAAAAAGCAAAGCTGAAACTCAGCAGCTTGGCCCCTGCACAAAAGAAAGAGTCTGGGAACGAAGTTGAAGGGGTTAAGCTGTATATAAACCTCTGCAGTATGGTGGATTTCAAAAAGCAGCCCTTTTGCTTAAAAATTTGCTTCTCCAAGCTAGACACAATAATTTGGGAGTGGGAGTGAAAACCTAAACCTTGTCTTGAACTGCCAGCTGGTGAATTCCCCATAGGCGGTATGTATCGTTCCCTCCTGGAGATGAAAACATCCCCCACAATCTTGAATAGCCACAACCACAGCAGAACCAGACCTGAAGTTAGAACTGATTCATTTCTATCGCTCAAGAGGATGTAAGAGTTAACGGAGCAGTTTAAGCCTCTGTTCCTGCTAACTTTAATTCTCCTTTCTGTGCAAATGCATTAATTTTCCCTAAGCACCAGTCCCGCAAACAACCACTCGGGTGACTGGTCCGTTGACACTTGAGGTCTAAGAACTCTGCCTTCACACCTTAAGAATTACCATTATCGATAACGCACAGTCTCCAACAGGAGGTACAGCTCGCATAACATCTCAACATCTATTAGCATTGCTAAACCTAGATACTTTCCTAACTTGGCAAATGTTAAATGCACTGGGTTTACTTCTGTGAACTCAATTCGAGATAGCAGGAAAAAAATATTTAAATATGTAGTTGCTGCATTGAATGTCACACCCAAATAAGCAAGACTTACACTTTCACAGTTTGTTTCTGCCCCTGCAAACATGTCACTGGAAAAAAAAAATAATAAATAAAATCGGCTCCAGTGATTATGTATTGCCTAGAAATTGAAATAGATTGAGTAGACTAATAAATACATGCCAGAAAAAATACAAAGAATGTGTGGGAATGCCTATACTTTATCTTAACATTTCTTAGTGAAATAACTTGCTTATGGTGTAATCAAAAACGGAAAGCCAACACCTAACTAAATTAAGTGCTGCAAACGTTAATAATGGTTAAAATTACAATTCAATTTATTTTTATATTGGATGATCTTCAAAGTTGTAGACTGAGAATTGCTGAAACGTTTTAGCGACTTGTTTCTCCATCAGAATACCTCAGAGAAACAAACATTAGTTTGAATTTTCACATCTAAAATTATTAGCAAATGGAAATAGATGTATTTTTAAAAGAGGAGGGAAAAGAAGTAAAAAAAAAAAAAAAGAAGAAGAAGAAGAAGAAAAACTTTAAAAGTTCCCCTGGTAGTTACAGATGGTTTAATCTTTGGAACCTATTATGTGTTCATTTTCCCTTCAGCATTAATTATACATAATTACCACCACTTTACCCATACCCTTTCGGAAACGAAATCTGTTTACATTTTTCGCACACGTTCTATAAACGCGCGGTTTTTAACGCAGCCCCGCGAGGAGCGGGGGCTCCTCTTCACCCTCCGAAGGAGAAGGGGAGCCAGCGCGCGGCGAACCGGATTCATTTAAAGTCCCTTTAATACGGCTTAATTACTTTTAAACTCTGGAAACGATTAGGTTATCACCCTTTGAAGTGTGACAGACGAGGCGAGGCGCTGGAAGGAAAAGGCGCGGCGCTGCCCGCTGGTTGCGCGGCGCGCAGGGGCCGCGCAGGGGCCGCGCAGGGGCCGCGCAGGGGCGGGGGATGCTGCCGGCCGGGCGAAGCCAGGAGCTGCCCGAGAGCTGCCCTTCTCGCGGGGGAGAGCGGCTGAAGGATGGAGGGGAAAGTACAACTCACGTTCGGCTGGGAAGAGAGGTCTAGTTAAGGCTGAGAGCAGCCTTGATGCTCTGAAAGGCAGAGGAGGGTTGTTAGCACTTTTCAACCTTATAATTTTACCCTGCGTGCAAACCACGAAATTCTGACTCTTCTCTCTCTTTCTTTTTTTTTTTCTTTTTCTTTTTCTTTTTTTTTTTCTTTTTTTTTTTAAATTTTATTTTTCCCCCTCCACCTTCTTTCTCTGTTTTCCTCCCTCTCCCCCCAGTCGCGGCTCGCTGGCAGGTGTTTATTTTCCCGGCCCCGCAGGGATCAAAGCCCCGGGATAGAAGCGCTCGTTGTGGGGCTGCGGCACCATCGACCCCAACGGGCACCTCGGGGCCGCTTCCAGCCGCGAGGGGCAGTTGTCCAAGGGCGCAGGAGAGATGTGCCTTTATTTATTTATTTATCCCCAGCTTTTCTCCCCGCTGTTTTATCTCTGGGCTCTCCCCTGCGGGTGCTCCGGAGCCCCACACGCCCCCCCACCCCCGACCCCCAAACCCTCCGCGCCCGGCAGCCTCTCCTTTATTTTGCATGTCATGTTTATCACCTGGTGGAAACTAAGACTGATATCCGTGGTCTGGAGAAGATGATTTTCACCTCTCCGGATCACTCTCTTAAATAAAAAAGAATTGACCAGCTATGGGCGTAAGCATTTATCTTGAGTTTGCGGTCATTATCTTTATTATATAGCCTCGGCAATAAATAAATCCGGTAGTTACTAGCCCACAATAAAACCGTAGTATATGGGACACCTTACTATTACTTTCTTAGCAATCTGCCACCTCTTCACCTCTAAATCTTCCCTGTCTGCCCGCACAGGTCGCTCCCCGCCCGCAGGTGCGGAGCCTCCGCGCCGCTGCTTGCCCCGCCGTGCCCTCCGCCGCCAGCCCTGCCTCTCGGTCCCCGCGGGTGCCAGCCCTGCCCCCGGGCTGCCCCCGGCCACCTGCTCCGGGTGGGCACCTCCGAGGGGGATCCCCTGGGCGACTGCCCCTCCGCGGGCGTCCCCTCGAGGGGGGGACATTTGTCCCCTTACGGGCAGCCCCTGGCTGGGTTTTCTTTGTGTACGTGTGTTTCCACCCCGTGGGCATCCCCGCCTGAGCCCCCACGGCCCCGAGGGGCGCATCCCCGGCAGGTGAGACCTTACCCCTTTCGGGTATCCCCCCTGCCCCCCGCTAATACGCTGTCCCCCGCTAATAACCGCAGCCCGGCCAGTGGGCTGTGTGAAGGGGGGGCCTACGAGGGTGCTTCTCAGCACCTTAACTGCCCTTCTTCTTTTTTTTTCCTTTTTTTTCTTTTTTTTCCTTTTTTTTTTTTTTTTATGTGGGTAAAGAAACTGTTTTACGCTGAGGACCATCCGCGAAGAGAAGCGCTGCTGCTGCGCCAGGAGCCCTCCCCTCCCCTCCCTGTCTCTCCCTGATTTTATTTTCCCCCTATTCCATAGGTAAATGTCCACTCAACAACATTTATTTACAGTCAGGATGCTGCGCGCATGTTTCTCTTAATTGTGTTTTACCAGGATGATTCCTTGTCGCTTTTAAAACAAGCGGCTTAGGAAAAAAAAAAAAAAAAAAAACTCCCATTTGGGGCGAGGGGTAAGGGAGACGAAAAGGAGGAGGGGAGCATTTTTATTTATACCTTTGACATTTAAAAAAGCATAATTAATTTGTCCTGTTTGCATTAACATTGTAGAGGAAGGTTTCAGAAAGCTAACCAGCAAAGGCGAGGGGGGAGGAAAAATAGAAGCTCGCCTAGAAACCTTAGTATTTTTTTTTCTCTTTCAGATGTGTAATCAATCATTCGAGTAGGAGGCAGCAAAATTGTAAAGATTCGATAGATTAAAATGCAAATGAAAGGTAGAAAAAGAAACATTAACATGGCAATCAAAGATTTAATAATCGTAAATCACAGTGGGGTTTTTTTGTTGCAGCTGCAGTTTGTGTGTTTTTTATGTTTTAATCATGTTCGTTCTATAAATAAATAATTTCTGAAACGAGACTAATTTTTCACTATTTTAACCGTGGGCCATGGCACTAAATATTATTTTTTTGTTAAAGTATTGAACTCCAGATTGCAGACTATCAAACCAGAAAAGGGAGAAAAAATAGCTAAGTTGGATTAGTTCGCATTTGAAATTTCAAGCGCAACGTCTTCGCCCCAGCGCTTCGCGGTGCCAACTGCTTCACTTTCCAATTGAAATCCTTATAAAGTTTATTTGGAAACGTGGATGTTTATGTAGAAGGAGACAACAGGCGTTTCTTTAAAGGGCTAACGGTAGCGCCAACCCTCTTTCCTGGAAGAAATACAGAAAGATACACACACACACACATATATATATATATATATATAGGGAGAGAGAGGGAAGAGCAGTGTCACTTAGGCTGTGAGTCTATTACTTGCAAACTAACGCGCCGCTAAATTTCCAAGGGAGTACGGGGGAACCTGGGGGGAAAGCCGGGAAACGTGGGGAAGGACGAGCTGGGGGGGGGTTGCCTTCTGCCCCCGGTTTAGGGCTGCGCGTTAGAAGGAGCCCCCGGGGTGGCTGAGATGCCTGCGACAAACATCGTTTCGCCTCCAGGGCTCTCGCAGGCTCCGGTTGGGCATCGGGGAGCCCCGATACCCGGCTTTGGGGTGCACCAGTTCGTCCTCTGGGAAAGTGGACGGGAATATAAATGCTTTTAACTTTTGGGCGCCGCACATGGAGTTCATTTGCGCGGCGAGGAGGCAGGGAGGGAAAGGAGTTAATCTTTGCTTCGTCTGTAAATCTTGATAGAGCAGGAGCTGTCGGGGCGGGGGGCGGCGGGGGCGGCTCAGGTTTGGGGTTCGCAGCAGCGCTGCCCTCTCCGTAGAGCGCTCGGCGCCGTTTATGAGAAATAAACCGGCCAAAAGCAACTCGATGCGAGGACCGAGCGGCGTTTCTGCGGCCGCCCCCCCGGGGCAGCGGCTGCCGGGGAGCGGACCCCGCGTCGGGGCGGCGATGGGGAAACTCACCGAGCGCTCCCCCCCCAAAACACACCCAAATCCTATTAAACCCGCTTTAATTTTCCCCTCGGTGGGGACTTTTTTTTTTTTTTTCTCAGCAATCGGGTGTCCCAGGACGGACCCGCCCGGGACGTGCCCTTGTCCTGCCCGCTCCAGGCGCTGCCCGGGATTTGGGGATTTGTTGTGTGCCAGGCGGGGGCCGGGGAGGATCCGGGGCTGGGACGGTGGGGATGCGGGGGTCCTGCGTGTCCCCCCGGCCGCCTCCCGCAGCCCCTGACCCCGGCGTGCACGGCGCGGCTCCATTGATCATCCCGGCCCGCCACCCCCTCCCTTTATGAGATAATGCAATTACAAACATCAATAAGGAGCTGCGAGGGGAATCATTATGCGGTGACAGTGATAAATGACGGTGCAGAAATAGCATGCTTTTTTTTTTTTTTTTTTTTTTTTCCCTAACAATCCAGGGGCTTTGGGGGCTGAGCACAGTCACCAAGGTAACAGATGACATCCAAAATGGCACCAAAGGAAAAAAAAAAAAAAAGAAAAAAAAAAAAAAGAACAGTCTTTCTTTCGCCTTTCACTCTTTCCCCCCCCCTGCTCTTCCAAAAGAGTTAGTTGGGGCTTTAGAAGCAGCTGCCACACAGGCACGCAGTGATTTCCACACGCATTAAGGGGACGGGGAAGGTTTGCTGGCTGTCACACACAAAGCGGCTGCCCGGCCCGGAGCTCAGCGGCCACCTCCAGGCAGCAGCGGGAGCGCGCACCCCACGCGTGACCGCGCCCGGGACACCCGCTTCCCACGCCCCCGGGAAGCGCCGCGGGTACACATACACACACATCATATATATGTATGTGTGTATATGTGTATGTGTGTATATGTGTATGTGTGTATGTGTATATGTGTATGTGTGTATGTGTATGTGTGTATGTGTGTATGTGTATGTGTGTATGTGTGTATGTGTATGTGTGTATGTGTGTATGTGTATGTGTGTATGTGTATGTGTGTATGTGTGTATGTGTATGTGTGTATGTGTGTATGTGTGTATATGTGTATGTGTGTATGTGTATGTGTGTATGTGTGTATATGTGTATGTGTGTATGTGTGTATGTGTGTATATGTGTATGTGTGTATATGTGTATGTGTGTATGTGTATATGTGTATGTGTGTATGTGTGTATGTGTGTATGTGTGTATGTGTGTATGTGTATGTGTGTATGTGTGTATGTGTGTATGTGTGTATGTGTGTATGTGTGTGTGTATATGTATATGTATATGTGTATGTGTGTATGTGTGTATGTGTGTATGTGTGTATGTGTGTATGTGTGTATGTGTGTATGTGTGTATGTGTGTGTGTATATGTGTATGTGTGTATGTGTGTATGTGTGTATGTGTGTATGTGTGTATGTGTGTATGTGTGTATGCGTGTATTTCATCGTGGTCGGGGTAGCAAAGGCGAGGGATGGGGGTAAACACCCCGCAGCTTCCCATGCGGAGCGAGACCCCGGGCAGCGCAGACTTTCCGCGCAACAGCGCCGGGGTTGGGAAAAAGCCACCGCGTGTCCGCAAAGCGCCGCTTCGGAGCCCCCGCGTCCCCGTGGCTGCGGGGGGTTCCTCGCGGGGGAGCCTTTAGCCCGGGGGGTGAAGTGGGGGGGGGGTGTTCGGGGCAGCGCCCGGCGTGGGTTTCGCCATCGATGCCGAAAGCGCCGGGGAATCAAACTCTCGAAGACTCGTTTTGGAGTTTTGGAAAGCGAGAATCCTTTACCGGGAGCGGGTAGGCTTGGAGCGGTCTTGTAGAGACCCATCCACCCTCCCCCCTCGAAAAAAATAAACCAAACAAACCCTGGTGGGGTGGCTGCCCACCCCAGGCGCAGGGCAGGACCCGCGAGGCGCGCAAATACCGCGCTGGCTGGTGTGTTCCCTCCCCAGCCCTGGGAGGGGGGAGAAGAAGCAAAGCGCTGCGCCGGTTTTGCGGGGCCCTGCGGGGGCTCTGCGCCCGGAGTGGGGGGTTGGGGGGCAGGAGGCGGGAGGGAGCAGGGCAGGACGAAAAAGAGGGGGGGGGGGGGAGGGGGAGAAGGGAAATCGAGTCTGCTCCGAACAAGAGCGGAGGCGTGCGCCCCAAAATCTGGGCTGTGGGCGCGCAACTCCCGCGGAGCCTCCCCTGCCGCTGCCCCCCCGGGGCGGCACTCTCCCGAGCCCCCAAGAGATGGCAGTCGAAGCCGGCTTTCCTCCTCCTCCTCCTCCTCCTCCTCTTCCTCGGGCAGCTGCAGGACGGCGGGGGGGGCTCGCACCCCCCCAGCTTTCCCCCATCCGCGCAGCTCCGCGCGGCGCCGCGCAGCCCCCGGGGCGCCCCCCGAGCCCCCTCCCGGCGGGGTGAAAGGAGGGTAGCTAGGAAACCGCCAGCGGCCCGAAAAGGCGGAATTTCCAACGTGTAAAATGTTCTTAACGGAGCCATTGAGAGAGTGCAATAAGGCGTGAGGGGGAACTAATCTCCCCATTTAAATGTTTGTGGCAATTTTATCTAAATGAATTTTAATGCTAAACGAGGGATAATTCCCTATTTGTAACCCGTTTACTTCTCTTTCCTGTGCCTCCGAAGCCGTCTAACATCACGCGATGAACAATAACAATAAAAATACTGTCGAGGCATATTCTGCATTTTAAACGTGTTATAATTACAGCTGATTAAACGTCTTGGGAGTGGGTTTGATTTGAAGTCTGTGCCCTCCCCCCAAAGAAAAGGTCCGGTGGAGGACGGTGTGTGCCCCGCTTCTCCGCGGCCGCGGGGAGGAAGGAAGGGACGCGTGTGCCCTCGCAAGCAAGAGGGCGGTTTGTTTTTGTCTTTCAAGAAGCATTTAAAAAAAAAAAAAAAAAAAAAAAGAGGACAAAAACCACAACAAAACGCGCGCACACCAAAAAAAAAAAAAAAAGCAGCAGCAAAGACTGAACCCTGTTCATTCACGTCTTGGCAGAAAAGTGTCATTATTGCAAGCTCACAAAGCAGGAGCTGGGGATGCGCAGCCCCTTTGGCGGCTCCTTAAAAAAATAAAAAAAAAAAAGGGGGGGGGGGGAGAAAACACAGTTAGAAAAGGAAAAAAAAACCAACCAACCAACCAAACAAAAAAAGAAGAGGAAGAGATCCAAGCTGCAGGGTCGGAGGGGAGAAGACGCACTTTAGTGGCTTGATTGATTTAGGAAGGTGTGCGCTGCCTGCCCCCCCGCCCCGCACGCTGGGACAGACACACGGGTTCTGATGCACAGAATGGGACGTGGCTGAGGGGGTGCTGCATGCTTTGGCCTTCATGAGGATACTTGAATAATTCTCTTACCCTCGGGAAAGTCGAGGATTTTTAATACGTAGCTGCGATTTTCCTTGAAGAAAATGCTACGGTGACAGAGCCTTGCCAGGCTGCTTGGTGCAGAAAGTACACTTGTGCGAGGAAATTGGCTCGTGAGGAGAGGAACGGCCTGCACCAGCCTCCACCGCAGAGGTCCAGCAGCCCCAAGCACCAGCACGTCATTTACTGAGAAATATGCGTTGCCTGAGCAATGTTTTCCGAGTTTTGTTATCCTCCTTCCTCAATATGTTCAGTTCCAGAAAGAAATGTAGCCTGTCAGCAGCTCAAACTATTTAACATATCAGAACAGTCATTTGAGGCAGGGGTTAATACTGTTTACAAATTTCTGTCCAGTAGCGCCCTACAATATTCTATTTATTAACAGGCAATAGTTCCCATCCTGACAATTTACAGTGCAAGTTCTGAGAAAGTTTCTTGATGCAGCATAGCATTATTTTTACATTCTTTAAATATGAAAACAATATTTAAATAGCAAGCGGTAGGTCCACCTCTGGAGCTAGCTGAATTATGTAGCTGGTTGGCTCCAAACTGGGAATAGAACAGCTACAAATACTGAAAGGGGGCAGGAGACAAATTTCGCAAGCAGTGGAGTCACCATGACAAAAAATAATTTGTTTTTATTTTAGATTCAGATTTCATTACTGCACTCAAACTACTACAACTGGGCTTTGAGTTATTATACAATCCAAACTGTTTCAATCAGAAACTCTAAGACTCAGTGTGCAATGATTATTATTAATAATAATTAGCTCCTTGGTTTCTTGATAGAAAAAGGCTATCAACAAGCATTTGTTTAACCACAACAAAAGTATAATTAGCTTATCCCACTTAGTAAATCTGTATGCATGCCGACTCATACCAAACTGCTACTTTTACAAAAAAATTGCAATAATACAGATCGTTTTTCCAGTCCTTTTTGCACAAAATTTATTTACAATGTATACATAAATGCTCCATGATGGGACTATGGAAAAAAAAATGCACACATGACCGATGTCTTGCCCAGAAAGAAAGTCAACATATTAAAAATAAATCTTCAGTCCATGTTTTGAGCTGCATAAAACAGGAAGTGATGTACAAGGTGGTTGTTGCTGCATGGGGACAAGGATGCTCTGATGTGACAATTAGGCTTCAAATACACTGCCTTTCCGTTTCCATGCTTCCTCCTACCAGTCTCCTTAAGACACTGCCTGCAACAGCTGATTAATCATTGTTGATGACTGCAGTTTTTCCCATCCTTCCCGATTTACATCTGTTCAGGCCAATTCAAATATGGTGAGTAAATGAATTAGACATGCAAATTCACGCCCCAGGCTAGAAAGAGAGAGAGGGAGAGAGACAGGGAGAAGGGGAGAGAAAAGGAAGAAAGACAGACAGAGAGAGAGAAGAGGAGAAAGGAGAGAGAGAGAGTGTGCATGGCTGAAATCCTAGGATAGAAGAAAGATTCTTCTGCCTGACATAGTTATTTTAATGCTCTAAAAATCCCGCAAATAAGCCCTTTCTGTCATTTGCAGGATAAGTGTAAGGCTTCTTTTTTTAATGTAAGGAGGCTTCTGGAGGAAGTGAAGAGCTATGGAAACAACACACATAGTGTGGAAAAATTTCACATTTTTTTTAAAAAATCTATAAGAAACAACGTAATATGGATAACAGTATAATAGCATTTTACAATATTTCACTCTTTGTTCTCTTAATGTCTTATATAGGTATTTAGCACGTCCCCAGAAGTTGACTTCAGTTGGTGTTCTCCTGCTTTTCAGGGTCCCTGTGAAGAATCGGAACATCCCTTGGTCCAAAGTTGACGCCAAGAACTCCATAATCATTGCAGAAAGACAATGTTTGAAATCTACCGTCGCTGCAGACAACGCGTATTTCCCTTAAGCTACTGAGCATGAATGTCCATCACTTGTCCGCTCACAGCCGGCTCACCGGTATGAAGCATTGTGGGGCTTGATGCTGACATGGGCATTCCAGGGTGGGGTGGTCCTCCATGCATCATCATCGCTGGGTGGTGAGGGTGTCCAGGAATGTAGGTATGCATGGGGGGGCCATGACGCAGCTGAGCAGGATGAGGGGGCATCTGGGGTGGGGTATAGCTTGGCTGTCCCATATTGATACCCATTGGACTACCCCGAGACACATAATCCCCTGGCATACTTTGCAGCCCTGCGGAGAGAAAGAGGTGGTGGTGAGTGGTAGGGATCAGCTACTGACACTGGGCCGTGAAGCTCCTCCACTTGGGCACGGGTAAGCCAGGCTTGAGCCCAAGGTGGGATGCAGAGTCATGGGCCCATGAGTGCGGTTGCTTTTGTGGGATTGGAGTCTATGTATGGACTCCCAATGGTGGCAGTGGGAATGATTCACGGGTCAAAAAATCCCACAAGAACATCCTCCCCCTTCCAAATAGAGTTTTGGGAGATAAAACCGCTTTCTACTTTTAGGAGTGGGAAAATATCAATGGAGATGTTTCTGATCTGGAAGCGTGCCCAAGGCAGAACCAGCCCGGTGATGACTGACGTCAGACAGGGTGGTGCCACCAAGCCGAGGAAGCCCTGTGAGGACTCTTAGGTGGGCTCCATCCCTCATGGCCTTGCTCCAGCTACCCGCTTTCATCCCTCCGCTTGTAAAAGCACGCTGGGAATACAAAGCGGGGAATCTGTAGCAGTTAATGAGAGGCTTGGGAGGAGAGATGGGTTAAATCGGTGTCAAGATTTATCAACAGTTATTTATTTAGCTCTCGAGCCCGATCACTTGGAATCTGTCCCAAGTATTTGTGCCATTCAAGCAGATGCTATACAGCAAGCACATACATCGCTGAACGAAGCCCTCATATGAAGCCGAAATTGACAGGATTACTAAGAATGACTGTTAAATCAAACCTGTATTTTTAAACACATACAAAAATTAAATAAAATCAATAACAATTATTAATTAATTATTTCCCCCTGCTTACTTCTGTCCCCAAAAAATCAGACGCACAACTCAACCAACATTTCAGTGTGTTTGGGAGAACAATAAGAAAAAATTGGACCTAAAACAATAAAACCTCCTGCTTTCTGTGGGCCTCTGCCTTCTGCTTGGTTTGCTGTAACTGATGGGAACTGACAGGTGTATTGTTTCGGAGAGCTATAAGCTCCATAATCATCAAGGGTGAAAGGCATACGCTATTGCTAAGTAGGTTCAATTGGCTTTAGTTCTAAGTAAGAGTGCGCTGTGAATGCGCCGAACACCTTGGAATCAGGTCTCAAGGCTCTAGCAATGAATAGCTGCTTAATCTAGCCTAAAGGAACAGTTTTGAACTAATGAAAATTGCTTATAAAATATACTGTACTCACAGCTCTTTAATCAAAAAAGATGATAATATTTTTTGTAATAACCTATTAATTTAATTGGTCACGAAGCATAAAATACATCATTTAAATTTAATTGACCCAGAAACTAAGAAACAATATTTAAATTAACTAAGCTAGAAATTTCCATGATGAGGTAATAAGGCTGTTGCATTCCCAAGCTCAGAGGAATGTTTTCACAGCTAATTGTTAAAACTTAGTTTTGACTTGGGCCCAGAGAAGACGACTACGAAACACACTTGGCCTGGGTAACTTCAAGCCCTATGTTAATATAGGCCGGGGGCACAACAAAGATGCCGAAATAATTGCTTTCAACTTCAGAAAGAAAGTGAAAAGAACAGAATTAGGCACCATTTAAACATGGTACCGGTGCCTTGGTGTTTCAAACTGCTTTAGTCCTTAAAAAAAAACCAAAAAAACAAACCACAAAAATTTGTATAATGTATTTTCCTCTACAAAAAGACAAGAGGGAAAAAAAACCCTGGGACAGTTTTTCTAGGCTTTCTTCACGAGGCCTGCCACTGAAGATTGCATTAATGATCTCTATTTTTGTATACTGAATAAGTCAAATCCATTTGTCACACTGCAAGTGATGGCATACTTAATTTGGATATAGTCAATTAGCCTGGGCTAAGCTCCATAGCCTGCTGCGCACACCTCTATTTTGTATTCTCTCTTTTTCCTTTGCCACACGTAATCCCATTATGATGGACAGACAAAGAGAAATAAACTTGAAAAAAAAAAGGAAAAAAAATCAAAGTTTTGTCCATCGCCTTCCAAAACACAACTAAGTGAAGCTGCTGTTTATTTTTTTTTACCTACGAGAAGTCTCTGTTTGGCTTTTTGGTGTCTTGCAGGTTAGCGGGAGAAATGTAACTCATGCATCAACTGCGGTTAGACAGATTTATGACACTTTGGGGACATGCTCTTTCCTCTCCCTGCGCTGCTGCAGACCGCTTACATTTTGCAAATCAGTCTGTTGCCAAGACGACGGGCTCCCCCACCTCCCCGGCTGCTTCTTGTTTTGTCATGTGCTTGGGGATGGATAATAGCATCAATGTATGGCGGCGTCGATGTACTGTGGCGTCAATGTACGGCATGCGCGCACACAGGGGGTTTGGGAGCTTGGAAAGCTTGAGCTGAACCAGAGGGAAAGAAACCCGAAGGAGCCCAGGCGTAGGATGGATGGATGGAAAGGAAGGAACAAGCATGATGCTATGGGCAGGGAGAACATAGGGAAATGCAAGGAGACAAATATCCCTCGGACAAAATGAGAACAAAGACCCCATTTGTACTTACTTCCCCCTGGCTTTGCCATTGGTTACCTAGGTGAAGGTTACATGTAGTGCCACTGCCCCTCCATGCCCATATTCATGCCCATTCCACTCATAGGTCCTAGAGGGAAAAAAAAATCCAAGAAGATGCCAGAGAATGAGCAAAGTCAACAGATAGTGCCAAAAGCCCCTTTCCAAAACACAGCACAGCAGAGGGTCCAGGATCACTCAAGTGAGAAGATGCCTGGTTCCTCTCAGTGATGTTGAAGGCAGGCAGAAGACAAGCAAGACAAGGCAGGCGGCTGAGACAATGGCAGAGGGCAGAGGTGTGGTTACCTTGTGCTTAGTGTGACCGAGCTCACCCATCAGTGGGTGACGATCCCCTGGGGTCTTACCTGGCGCTCGGATGCCCATGTGCTGCTGGCCATCCATCACAAAACCTCCCATTGGCTGCCCATCAGGGTTATAGGGTGTTCCTTGACTTACTGGAAAAGTGCAGAACATTGCTTTTTAGAAAGAGCCAAAAGGGTCACCTCTTTGCACGGCATCAAGACTCAACCCCTCCACCCACAGACTGCATGAGACAGCTATCAATGCCTACTCTAAAAAGAAGGAAAACTGTCTACTGTTTGAATTTAGTGGCCTGGCTAACAAGCCTGCTTAGTTTGGGCTTAATTTCTTACTGAGAATTTGGAAAATGAAGTTAGCAATCCAAAATCTCGAGACATGAGGAGCCCCATCTACAGCTGTTGCTGCTGCTGCTGCTGCTGACGTCAATGCAAAGATCTGTACAGGAGCTGAATTTTATGGCTGGAATAGTCACACTGAAATTGCAGTGTGTTAAATTACGCCCTTTTGCCTTTCTAAGAGCAGGACCTGAACACGTCCGTGCCAGATATTTACCTCTAATGGCAAAATAATTGAATGTACTTGAGAGGAAGCGTGGCCCAAAGGCATCTTGGACAACAACGAATTTGGATAGTTTGGCAGCAAGACTCAACTGACTGGGAGTAACAGGCTATTCCTCGAAGGTAAATACCCACACAGAGCTGTGAGCCAAGGTCCCAGACAGAACCAGCATGTGAAAACTTAAGACTTTCTGAAAAACTAAAATAAAAAATAAATCCTCCCAAAATAAACCTCAAATACTCAGGAATCCCAAAAGACAGCTGCTAAAAAGAAGAGACAAGGAACAAAAGCACCCTATACAAATACTACTACCTGAACTCGAAGTTTTAACTGTACATTAAAAGCTGGCTTCAGAAGTAAGCTGCCTTGGGTTATTAAAGCACATAAAGCTCTACCTCATTGAATGTCTTTGAACTTTACTGAGTCCCACAAGTGATTCTGACCCCTTTGCCCTTTTGACAGGTAATAAAGTTTACAGCAATTCCACACCAAGCCATGCACCAGGGACTGGTCACAGGAGCAGAAATCGCTGGGAAATAAAAACCAAAACAACTACTAAAAAAATAAAAATAACTTTAATTCTGAACTTGTATGGGAAGTCCAGTCACGAAGCCGATTATTTGAGTTTCTTTTTTTGAACTGTTGATGCCTTTTTCCCAAAAAAGTTGTAATCATGTTAAAATTATTAGGGTTTTAATGAAACAAAGCTGGTTTTATTTTAATTGTCAATCACTCCCAGCATTCATTTCTCATTTATTTACCAGGTAATGGACCTCCTGGTGAATGGCTTGAGGATGGTTTTTGCCTGCGTGACTTGAATACAGTTACTATTGGGGACTTGCCTGCTCGATTGGACTGGTCTATCATGGGCTGAACTATTCTTCTTCTGGCATTAATAAACCTAGAAAAAAGAGGAAAGCAAACAGTTATCGAAGGCAATGATTTGCACCCATCCTCAAGCCCTCTCACCCCACTGCGGCACTCTCCGTTGGGCTGTGTGGGGATGCAAATACTGCAAAACCTCTAACCCTGATGACCTTTCAGAGCACGAGCTTGGGGCTTCCGAGCTGATTTATGTTTGCCTCCTTTTTACCACAGTCGGACACTTCCATTTCATCTTTTCATGGGGGAATTAGCCGAGTTTTCAGGAAACAATACCGGCAACGCTCTTCTCAATTCAGAATGAGGCAGGAAAAAAATGGGTGAAGCCTGAGCGATACTCATGAGGGCATCTGCTACCTCCTCCTCATTAGTGCCATTTCTGCCTTATGTCCTCTGACTTCTTTTTCCAATTTTTTTTTTTTTTTTCAAAACCTGCCCCTACCTCTTGCAAACCTAATTCCCTTTTAATACCCACTATTAAGATAATGAACTGTGATGGCAGAACCCCATCAAGTGAGGGAACGTCTGGAGTTTTATCACTGCTAAGTCACACTGCTGGGGACTTCAGAGCTGTGCATTCCTCCTAGCCATTTCTTGGTGGGCTTTCCCCCCTCCTCTCTTTATGCAAAGTCTGAGGGGTCAAGGCGAGGTCATAGCTTTACAGTAATTGAATTTATAATCCTGTTTTCTCCAGCTAGGCCTGACCATTTACAGCAAACATCTTGTTAAACGGTAATTACTGGACTACTGAAAATTCCCCCTGAACAATAGAAAGCAGATCTTTGGAAATAAAAAAAAAACCCATATGGTCATTTTTAAAAATAGCCATCTGCAACCATACTCCTTGCAGTTTTTTAACTCTTTGTCTCAGTTGGTCTTGCTACGCACATTTGGGAAAGGAATATTCAAAGTGATTTGGAGCTATACAGAAGGAGAGGGATCACAAGTGCCCCAGTCTCCTCAAAGCGCTGAAATCAGGAAGCCTGGAACCATGGCTGGGGACCTGTCTGAAGAGCGTTAGAACTTCTCTTGCAGCTTTACTCATCAGAAATCTTATTTGAAAAACATTTGGAAAACATCTCTATTGAGATTGAATCAAGGCAAAGCCTCATAACCAGACTTTACATTCTTTACAAGAGAGAAAAATAATAAACCCATGTATGCCTCAATATTTACTAGTAAAGGAAGAAGCGTGAGCATGTGTAAAACCACACTAGGCTTGTGAAACACAACAGGAGAGTCCACAAAGGCCTACATGGTGCTTGGTTTTGTTGCCTTTGCTTGGGATGGATTAGGAGGAGCTCTCCACCACGGAGACAAAGCCACCAGGGCCTTCCTTCAGGAATCAACTCTGCCCACTCATTCCCCTACGCAGTGCAAACCATTGCCCCGCGCTGCTTGGTTTGCCTTCATCAAAGACCAGTACACTGATTCCAGTCTCCTCCTATCTCCTGTAATCAACTGACTCCTGTTACCCTAACTCCTGCAAAAATTAGTCAAGTTGTTGAGTCCGTATCAAATCTATCTCAACAAAATGGGCTCAAAAGCATCAATTCCAGGTGCCAATCAGAAAACTGCACACTCAAACTAGGTCATGTTTTGTCAACAACAGTATTGGATCAGTTTTTCTACACATTTCCAATAGAAAAATCCTCAACTACAGCAAACAGTGTTGCAAATCCGTTTATCATTATCTTGTACAAACCATGAAAATTAGAATCATGTGAGCAGAAGGTTAGACTAATTTTCCTTTCTCATTATAAGCACAGGTGTAGCACAAACACCATGCGAAATAAGCAATTAAAAAAAAAACTGGCTTTTTTCCCCCATTAGCTGCCTTAGCTCCATGACCAATTAGAAAATTGTTTAATATCTGTAATCTGCATTTGCAGAAAGCAATTTTCACAGTAACTCTCCTAAGTAAAGCAACACCACAAAACCCCAGTGCCCCAGCCATTTCTTTCCGCAAATCTGGCAAGCTCTTGCTGTGTTTATTCCATCCTTTTCCTGTCCCATTGCCAGGACCTGTTAACTGCATCAGGAAGGAGCGGGGTTTGGTAGCCATGAGATTGACTGGTCACTGAAACCTTTATTTGCCAAAAGCTTTTATCCCAAAGAAAGCCTGAGCAACATTAAGCATATGCACCCCAACTTCACAACCTTCTCCTCCAAACTACAAGCGCTTTTACTAAGAAGAGCGGTCTCATAATAATAAACTATACAGCTAGAAAAATAAACAACATAGCTTGAATAATACAGTATATAGCTAGAATTTCCCAATAATTATTCACAAGGCATGCCTACAGTAAAACATATTCTCACCTGTTTGCCCCATGCTACCGCTTGGGATGTCTGCTTTAAGAACATTTTACACACAAGTACTTAACAGTTATCTTCTTACACATTCATATAAGCATTTTCTATAAGTAGAAATTCTGCCAAACAGCCCAGTGTTCGGATGTCTTCAGGGGAATTCAGATGCAAGAACATTTTCCTTCTGGGCAAAGCAATAAAATGACATTCTCGCTCCTCCCACTAGAAGTCAAACGGAGGTCAGCTCCCCATCCTTGTATCTGTTTAAATAAACTGGTCCAGCTGTTTGTTTCCAGCATGCCCTTTAACCTTCTGTCCCATCCTCCCTGCCTTTGTAACAGAATGCTTTACTTTGCATTATAGTAGACTCCAAACCGCTATGCATTAAAAATAAAGAAGAAAGTATTCACTTCCAAGTTTCTTCCTGCATCCCAAACCTGGAATTAATAAGAATGCATCAGATTAAAACTATTAATGTGGCTTGCCTTGAGAGAGCATAGTGCAGTGCTGTTACATTTGTAAACCTCATCTGAGAAATCTTTGCAAGTGAAATTGCAAATTAGCTGTTGCTGCAGAAATATGTGGACATGGGGATAATTTCTTCATACTCTCTGTTTTCTCCTTGATATAAGGGCCAAGATCTTTTGATCACTCTTCAAATTTCCAAAGAGCCAGACTGATATGACACCAGTAAAAATTATGGAGCAGAAAAGTCAAGACAAAAAATCTCACTGTCTCTCTTCCCATATGTTCACATTCAGCTGCCAAAGACAAAGAACCCCCAAATCACTCAAATTTTTAAAGTTCAGAGGAATCAGAACCTAACCGAGAAGTTTAGGTACGAAGTGCTACTCAGATGGAGTGTTGTCAAAATATAACTCAGCACAAACCCTAAGTTAATGATGAAGATGGCTGCGTAACCTCATTTGTGTGAGTAAAGACTTGCAGAGGAGGCAGAGATGCATAAAGTATTTTCGCCCATACCACTGCTCTGTGCACAGGTACCATTGCTCCAGTATGGAAGGGGTTTTTTGTTTTGGTTCTATTTTACCCCGAAAAGCAGAACAACTAGTGGCACAAACAACACAAGATCCCACTGTGTGCAAGTTGTACTCATCTCTCAGCCCAAGGAGAGACAGAAACTATGCAAAACAATGCTTTGAGTTGCTTTTTTTTTTTTTTTTGCCTTTTTTTTTTCTTTTTGTTTTTAACAAGGGAGAGGATTGGACCTGGAGAAAACACTTGAACAGTTAGGGAAACACATAAATTTTAATTATTTATTATCTTTTTCAAGCTAATTTCTCCTTGGCCTGTTGTATACATGAGATAGTACTTTCTGTTGTGTCCCAAAAAGCAAGAAGAAAACAGCTATTCCACCTGCGCCACTCTAGAGAGGAGGAGGAAACCCTCCTTTCTCCAATTTGCATTTTACTAGGATGTTTTCCCTTAGGCTTCTTCCCCGGGGTCTGTCTCCAGAGGTCACTGACAGTCTCCCAAGTTGGTGTATCCCTAGTCCCATGAGTGAGATCTAGCCTCAGCCCTGGGGATGCAGCAATCTGCCTCTGCACTCTGACCTTCAGCTTGGCTGCCCTCGCTGCCACGCACAAGTTTTGTTTCTTCTCAGCAAGAGGCGGCATGGCTGGTGATGACAAAAGACTTATTTTAGTTGGAAATTGACTACAATAATAGCAGCCAGAGAGCAAGGATTTTCAGAGGGTCACCAAAGCATCCAAAAGGCATAGCTTGCCAAGGCTCAGGTTACAGCTCAAGTGACATTTTCTGCACATATCTGTTCTTTCTCCCTTCCCCTTGTATTTCACTTGTCTTGAGTGAATAAAACAAGACCTTCCTCCACTGTCACAAATTTCCAAAGTTACCTTTGCTCAATAATCAACAGAGCAATTGTGGGGACTTTCAGTTTGCAGTCTTTGAATGAAATTTTCCAGGACTAGCTGTCTGAAAGGAGATGCCGAGCCTAAGTAATATATTGAATTTGTCTCTCCCCCAAGCCCTCCCAAATAAGAAGAGTTTCACACAATTACTGCGTTTTGATACTTGGAGTTGCAGGCAGTTTTGCCTCAATACTGTTTTGAAGTGCTGCATGCCAGGAGTTTGTGTATCACTAGCACCAAGAAATTCCCCAAAATCCCTCTACCTCATTTTCTCCTTGAGCTCTTTCTAGCAAACCAGGCATAAGAAAGCGAACAGTACCTGCAAAACCCAGAGCTAAAATCTCTCTTGCTTCTTTGAAAAAAAAAAAGCATCCCTCTCAACAACAATCAAATCATCATTTTTTATAACAGATGCCAAAATAACCAGAGCCCTTCAAACTGGCATATAATTCACTTGTAAAACCAACCATACTCTTTTCTACATACTGGGATCCTTAATTTATACAGCAGTGAAACAACTGTCTCTATTCAGCACTTAATTCCTCAACGCTTAACAGGTTTATCTCTAATAAAAACAATTTAAATGGAAAGTGTGCTATAAACCAGGATTATTACACTTCAGTAACTACTTTATTCCTTATTTTAACAGGTTTTTATTTTTTTTCCTGTGTATTTGTTTTCCAGAGCTTTTCAAGGGAGCAAGTTAAAGAAAAAAACATCCTAGAAATTATTTCACCAAATACTTTCAGATGTTTTCAAAACAGCCTTAAAAATAGCAAGCTCCCGTGATAATTACAAACAGAAAAAATAACTGCAGACTTTTGAATGGTAATCACATCTCCCCATCCCTAAAATGAGAAATAAATGTTAAAAGAGTGCTTACTGCCATTATCAGAAAGTTCTGATCCTGAAGACGGTTAGTGAGCTTAATGACCTGTAACTACCAGTCATTAGCAATCCATGCTTTCTGTACTCCCTTTATTTGCAAAGAAAAAAAATTTAAAAAAAATTCGAGACACTCAAGAAACTTTGTTCAATTTAAAGTCAAACCTTATGAAGTCATGTTTGGCAACTTTTCTTGCTTTCTCCTCTTCCGAACTGAAGACAGTTCAGGACTGCCATACATCATTTACAACACTAAATGGAGATAGGGAGGGAAGAGATTACGTGGGCTGCTAACTACCCACTCCAGACATGTAATATTGGAATATTTTACAAACATAGTGAGTCCATCCATCAGGAGGATCAGGAAGGTCTCCTGAAAGCTCTCCTCTCCCTCCCTCTTTCACTGGCAGCACCAGTGCCAGGGACTGTGTATAGGGCTGGAGGTGTCATAAGACAATATTGACGAGTAAACAAATAAAATACTATGCAAAAACTAGTGGTGAAAAAACGTTAATTATGTGACAAACTTGATGTAAAGCACTAATGAAAACCATGTGCAGTTCTGCAATTTGGTATTTAAAATAGCTTCTGACTTCAAACTTTACTATGGGACTCCACCGACAGATTCATATCATGCATTCAGAAAAGTTGCTTTAAAGCATTAGAGTGCTATTGAATCTCATGCAAGCCAGCCCTGCCAATGTAGCGAGCATGTCAAGTGCAAAAACAGAAAGCAGGGAGATGGGATCAGGGATGCACTGCTTGTACGAGAGTCAGCTATGCCCTACATTCGCTTGGCCTAAGTGCACCAACTCTACCTTTAGCCACCTCCTGTGCTTGTTTTTCTCCAAAGTCCTTAACCCCACTTCCACTCCTGGCCCATACCATACTTCTCAAACCACTGTGGGATACATCCTGCCTCCAAATAAACAGACTGGATTTGGGGGAGCATCCTGCTGCCAGTCCCATGGGACACCATGCAGCTGCATTGACCAGCTCAAGGTGGCAGCAAGTCCAGATTTAGCTTATGCCCTTGGTGCAGGCTGATGGCTTTCCATCAAGCTCCGTTGGCACAAACCCTCCCCTAGTCTCATCTCTGCACAGGGCTCACATCTGGTCTTTCTTGGTGGGTCTTCCTAGAATAAAGCTGGGAGAAAACACTTTTCCCATCTTGCAAAATTTTCTCTTCTTCCCAGTAGGATGGAGTTAAAGCCTATTTGTATTTATTTAGCTAGTTCTGAAGGGAAAACAAGGGAGGGACTGACTAGGAAGGAGTGAACAGCCAGTATGCCCAGGGAAGGGCTGCCTTGAGATGCTCCTCCCTCGTCTGCCCATACCCAGTGCCCTCCCACATCACAGATGAGCTGCTGCTGGCCTTTCTGGTATGCTCTCCTCCTTCCCCTCCTCCCCTCCCATCCACAAATCCCATTCAGTCCTCCAAAAGGCTAAGTCAACATGGAAAGTTTCCGGTGAAAATCCGAGTCTGGCATCTGGGTGTCTCCCTGCCAATGCTAGGGAGCTGGAGCAGAGGCCGTGCTGCAGGTCTTGGCTCTGCCGGGGAGGGCTTGCAGCAACCTCATTCCCTGACACCGCAATTCCCTCAGGGTGCAAAGCAGATGTAAACTCGCCCTCGGCAGCCAGATGATGTAAGGGGAAATCTTTACATGGCAAAGTGCCAGCAGAGCTGACCTCCTGTCTCTTCCCTGCTCCCAAATCCCAGCGCAGCTGTACTCCACTGATCTCCATGTGCCACAATTAGCCTTTAAGGAATATGGCAAGGATTCATGTAGTAGAATAGCACTAAGGCTGCTCCCCACTCCTGCCTGGGACAGCACTGGACTCCATACACCTTTGCAGTTGGGTATACAACATGGTATCAGCCAAAATCTTGCCTCCCACAAAAATGCTTTTCCTGCCCAAGGACTGATGCCGCAGATTTGTAGAGTGATTTATCTCAGGTTCATACAGTGCAGTGCCTTTTATAGAACAGAGATGTATGTGCTTGACCACGCAGATGATGCCACAAACCCCAAGATCTCTGAAATGCTCATGGCAGAGGGTGCACAGGCTCTCCACAAGTTTTGAGAGCACATCTCTCAGCTCTGGGTTTTCTCCCAGCTCTGAGGGAGGTCTGAACCTCAACTTTCTACCCAAACCTTCAGGAGACCAAGTCTGGACTCAGGTGCTGGTCTGGTGCACGTCGTCAGTACAACCTAGCAGCTTGTCTTCAGCATATCAGTGCAAACCAACAACCTGAGTCCTGCTCGGTGACAGTTACACTGGAAATGGGCAGGGATTGATCACAAAATACTTGCTGCTTCTTTGAAAATACTCCTTGCTTCCAGCATTTCCATGTCCTTTGTCAATTCAGTATAAACTCTTATTCAAGCCAATGCAGTGCTTGTGAGAGGTGCCTGCATGATCTCTGAGCTTTCTCTTGACGCACAAGTGGTCTAAACACAGGGGTCCTCCTTTAAGGTCCAAGGCTTTTCTCATACATCAAGTTAGGAGCCCTGTCCAAACAGCTTTTTCCCTGTTTACTTCTATTGATAATGCATAAGGCATGGGAGCTGGAAGCTGTGCCCAGTCCTCCAGCCCAAGAGAAAGCAAAGAGATGGCTCTCACATCTGCTGCTGTTTTAAGTGCATTCCCACTTACTGAAGGATGTGAGAAATGCTCTGTCTGCACTCCTGGATGGGTAGCCGCACCTCCATCTCATCTCCGGAAGGCCACTTAATAAGTATGGAGTAACTCTGCACCCTGTCACTCTATATCAACCAACTTCTCCAGCCTCCGGTACAAGGAGAAGTAAACTAAGAGTGGGCAAGCCAAAAGCCCTGACAAGTGTCTTAGGGGAAAACACCCCCAAAGCTCCCAAAGAGAAAACATAATGAACCCCTATATTACACCTGTGATTCATATATGAAATAAGCTTTGACACCACTCTAGTTGGTTGCCCACCACATCAGCTAAGGGTGTAGCAGGGAAGATGTGATTCCTGTGGTTGGGTCCTCCCCACTGCTACAGAGATAACAAACAGCAGCACGCTGCAGTGTTTCGTGTGATGTGGGCACCTGCAAAACTGGTTTGACTTTTTTTTTCCACAAACCACAAAAGATACAACTCTGAGTCACAGCCAACCAGAAAAACAACCCCATACTTCTGGAAGAACAACCCCCAAAGCCATCCTGCTTCAAAATACTGGTTTTTAACCACTACTAATAACCTACTTTGTAATCTACTTTATCTAAACATAATTTCCCATTAAGTGAAGTAATTCATTTTGCTTATAATCCTACTCCTGACGGCGTTTTATTCAAGGGAGGAGAAACATCCTCAGAAAACCAAAACACATATGGGGAGGTCAGAAGAATGTCAAAGATAAAAAGAATTTGTAAGACTCTGGGGCATAAAAAGCTTAGAGATCAGCCCTCAGATGGTACAAAACCACCTTTATACACCAGGTGAGAAGTTGGACATCTCTGGGATAACTCTGAATTAAAAAAAAAAACAACAAACTATTGCTATTGTGCTTTATAGTTAGCCAAAAAAAGCCACAAGGACTACGGTGCCTGGGCAGGGAAAAAAAATAATAACCCATGAAACTGTTACATGACCTAGATTTTGTTGAAGAATTGTGGAAGTACTATTTTTTTAGCAGCACCTGCTACGGTTTCTTTTCTTTTTTAGAAATAAAATAAAAGGCAGAAGCCTCGTTAGCGCTAAGCTGGTATAGTCAGCCATACACCATTTACACCCAAACCATTTCAGGGCAGGCAGGGCAAAACACACACCCTCCAATGCACGTCCTCGCTCTGTGCCCTCTGGCTGTGTTTCATTTTTGAGAAGAGAAAATTGGTTTAGCTAAGAAGGAGGCAACATTTGCCCCATTTTTAATATTTCAGGCTGACTTTTCAACCACACAGTTTGTCTTATGCAGGTGCAGCCTGGAGGTAGCGCCTGATGTAAGTGTGTGCGAGCGAGGGTCTCTGAGGGCACCTTTCTGCACGTGCTGGTGTTTTAGTTTGCAATGGTTAATTGCTCTGCACCAGCCTCAGCAACTGTTGACACAGAATAGGTGGAGATCAGGTCTGTGCAAGCACAAAATACCAGAAAAGCAAACTATATGTAAACACATTTTATGACAAGAATAGACCAAAACTTGACTCACAGAGCAATGACAAACCATTACTCTTCCCTTCTCTCTTTTTTAACATACGAAGTCTATATAATTTTTATTTTATTTTTTTATAAGTTGTTTGTCCTTTTGTGCACTAAAGAGAAACCAAGCCCTGATAACTGTATTCACAGAAGACAGTGCAAGAAGACACTTGCTTGCAACACAGTAATTCCACAACAGTGTCCTAGATAGGGGTTTTTTAAAGTCAAACTTTTGTTTTGAGATGGTGCACACCTGAATCTCAGCTTTTAAAATAAAAAGTAGCAAACAAAGCCTTCTGATCCCTACCGTCATCCTGCAGAGCAAAGCTATGGCAAGAATGGAGAGAACAGCAAGAGGAGAAAGTTTGCACAGTGGTGTTTTATCTTATTTCCCTAATACCTGACAGTGGATTCGTTACAGAATATTAATGTGCCAACTAAAACAAAAGTTTTTCAGATACAAAACCATCTCAGAAGAGGATGAATGGGCCAAGAGTAAACAGGGGAGTTTTGGGCTGCGTATTAACTTTCCAAGTGCCAAGTGCCTTTTGTTAGTCAAGACAAATGGTAGGTAAACCCCATTTGCACTGTGCAATGCTCTGCGATGGGAACTGACATTTCTTCCCTTCACAAAAGCATATATGTGAATAAAATAACCCCAGTTATTTTACTTGCTCAATGTTCAGGCCACCACTAATTACTCTGTTGGTTCATGCAAAATCATTCCACATTTGCTCTTGAAATAAATGGAGTTTCCTCTGCTGGTTTGTCCCAGCCTGCATCCAGTGGATGCCAGAACAATGGTTAGGGGAAACATCGTCCCTTGGTGCTCCCGGACACAGTGTCCCCTGTTTTGGAGCAGTTTGGAGTGTGTGGACACTGCTAGGGTCTATCAGCTCTCTAGGCTGAATACCCTTCCTCTGGTTCATCTGAAGTCCTGGAGGCCAAGGGGACCATTTCCCAAAAAAAATTCCCTTTGCAAAAACACCTGTGTCTTTTGCCAAAACTATGTAACTGCTTCTTAAACCCGTGTGTCGAAACGTAGTCCTACACATTTAAACCACTGCTCTGTACTTTTAAATGGCTTTACTGAACTGACCCCCCCCCCAAAAAAAACCAGCCTAAAATCCAGTGATACAACAGTACCTGATGGCTCTAAATTCACAACTCTTCCCCCTGCAAGCTATTTGCTCAGCTTTTCTAATAATACCTTGGCTGCTTGGCAGCTCTCCAGGGCTGTCTAAGGCAATATGCAAGCTAAACATTTTTTGGTCTGATTTCAATATTTTCTTATGAGTAACTATACAGGATTTTATCCAGTAACTATTCCTGATTACTGTAATTTAGGAACAGAGAAGTAGACTACAGATGTAATATTATTATTACAATTGGCATTCAAGGTGAAAGGCATAACAATTAGCTAAGACTTAGTGAAAACATAAATGTAAAAATCTGCTTTAAAACCCCAGCACATGCCACATTTAGAACAGTTAATTTACTGCACATATTCCAAATTGCTCAAATGGTGTAACAATTCACCCAGCAAGATCGATTTTTTAAAGTTTTCTTGGGGTTTTGAGGGGTTTTTTTTTGTGTGGGGATGATTTTCATGTCACAAACATCTACTGTCTTACTTTAGTCTGGAATAACAAAAAGTACGTATTTGTTAAACCTGAAATATATAGTCTTTCTTATTTCCACTTTTTCCTACTTTTGCATGTATTCCCATTCAGTGTTTAAATATTATCTGTATATATATTTTTGGATCATATAAAGAAGTAAATAGTTTCCAAAATTTGATGGTTAAGTTTCTGCTGCTGAAGTTGAGAGGATAATTTGTGAATGTTTTAACATTTACAAGTAAATAAGTACTTGTATTTACTGTATCTGATTACTGAGAGAAGTATTTATGTTCTTACACAGATTCAAATTGCATCTTGACCTTTTCTCATTTAATCTGTTTACTGCAACAAAAGCAGTAATAGATACATCTGAAAACAAGCAGATATTTTACTCATCTAGGACTAAAAAATCTCTGCATGCAACATGCTCTGCAAAGTGGCAAACCAAATAGCTTGCCCATTTACTGTAGCTTGAGATTTGGTAGGCAGTGAGGGTGAAAATCCACCCCAGTATAAGACCAGCACCTGCTCTTGCTATACTCCCTGTCTTCTGCCAGCCCCCTCCCCCAACTTACACCCTAAAAATAGTGCTTAAGTGGGACCAAAGTGGTGTGTTGGTCATGTGCTGGCCTTTTGCTCAGCATGAGTATCACCCTCAGTGAAGAAATTGAGCCAAGCTGATGTCTACATTAAACACCCAGTCCCGTGAGGGAGACTTTCCATCCCCTCTAGGGGGTTGATGTGGTGCTCAGCACATGATAATCACTGGACAACATTATTATCACTTGGGTCTGATTTTTCAAACTCATCCTCAGGCTGATCTTGGGGGATTTTTTAAAATTTATCCCTTATAAAGTTTCAGCAAAAACTTCAGCTGTCTCCAAGTCTGAGATTACAGAAATTTACATTATTTGATTATTTTTTTCCAGTAGGTTTGGTTGGTGTTTTGGGGTCTTTTTTTGGTGGTTTTGGTTTTTTATTTTTCTTTTTCAAGCCTAGGAAATTATACACAAAATTGACATTTAAAGAAGCCAAGATCATAAAATCAAGAACTCAAGAGTTATGAAACCATATTACTAGAGCTGCTTGCACTTTATTCTTTACTCGACTTTACATGCAGACAGTTTGGTTATCAGCTCACCATACAATTTTTCATAGGACTCAAAGCTTCAACGACCCCAGTGACAGTTCTGTTTGTTATAATAGCAAGCCAAGGCACTATAATGCAGAAACACCGATTTCTACAGGAAACAAACTTTGACAAAGCTGAACGAATAAGGGAGCAAACAGCAAGAAAAATAAAGCAGTCCTGGCTGAAGCAGCTGAACGCTACACCAGAGGAAGTGATTTTCAGTTCTGTGCCTGCATTTGACTGCTTGGGAGCTACTGAGGAAGGCATAAGACTTAAATTTTCCCCAGCAATTACTAGTTTCTTATGTCTCTCCCCCGTGCCCAGCACTGGAACTTGGTAATGTAAGATGCCAAGGCATTAAAAATTTGGAGTTTCCACTGAACTTGGTGGTCATTTGACCTTAAATGCAGGTAGCATAGTGTCATTTTGAGTCACCTCACAGTCCTAGACCAACTCAAAACCTGTGACTGTGCTGGACCTGTATCTCCTTGAGCCTTATGTCTTCACCTGTGAATCAAGACACCACCATTCTCTCTCTTTGCAGAGGAACTACAAAAATATCACGCAGACCCACAACCTTGTACACATATATAGGCAAGCAGAGATTAGGGAGGGATTTGGGTATTAGAGCAATAAGTGCCATAGGAAAGCCCAGCAGTAATTATTGTCTACAAGCACTGATTGAGTACAACTCAACAAATGAAGCACTGAAGAGTAAGGGTAAGAAAATATTGACTAGCTGCTCCATCATAGTCTGGGCTGTGCCCTAGACAGCACAAGGGTATTTTGGAAAAAGCAAAATGCAAACACCTAAGAAAAGGCTGGGGCTTTAAGGATTTGAATTTTCAAACTTAATCTTTTAATGTCGTTTTAATGCAGTTTTATGCAACTCTATTTAGAGAGAGAGTCACACATAGACATGCATATATAGAGAAGTTATATATAAGGTACATATATAGACACATTATTCTACAAATATACAGACATAAATCTGTGTGTACCTAGACTTTCCTAAAGCATGAACAAGTGTCTCACACCTAATGCAGTTCTTGATGAGAATTGCTCTCTCTTCTCTGTAGAGTTATACTAGTAATTATTTACCATTAGTTCTTAACAAGAAGAGATTGAGCTGGGATGTAGTAAACAAGAAAACTGTGTAGATTGTTCAGTATAGCCTGGCCACCTCTCAGCTGAGGTAAAGTGATTGGATCATACCTCCTGGATATTTCAATCACAGTTTTTATCACTAGGGAAAAGCATCTTATTAACCTGCACTTGTTCAGGTCCCTTCCACTTCAGTTCATGCTATGCTGTCAAGATCACACAAGTGCCCCTTCTAGTCTACATCACCATGCTTCGAACCCTAAATTGCTGCAGGGTTAAACAACTAACAAGACAGAGACCTGAAGGGTTCATTTAGAAGCGTGACTTCTTGAACTCCGCTACCTTCGTACCTGCCACAGATTTTTTAATTGCAACAGGGTAAGGGCTTCCTCTTCCCACAACAGAAACACCTGACAAGCAAAAAGATGGTCCTCGAGGGCAACACTACTGATTTGCAAGGAAAATCAACTTGTTAAAAAAAAACGAAACAGGGAAATCCTCTACATGGATTATTTCATTATTTTAAACAAAAAATAAACCATTCAAGAAAACAGGTCAAGTTAAAACAGGCATTTTTGAAGATGTGCCCTACCATTGATACATTTCCTGGCACGTCTCACATCATCAGTCCATTCTTATTACTCGTCCACCATCAACAGGAGTTGTGTGCAACAACCCGGAGAGCCCAAACACCAGGCAAACCATATGTGAAAAGCACATTTTTATATTTTTTTTTTTATGGCAGAGAACTGAAGTATGCATCTAGCACATACAGTAAAGGCATTCAAAATATGACCAAAAAAAATTGTTCAAATGCTTTCAATCTGCAGAAAACAAATGCTCTCTTCACTGACTGCTCTGTGGCAAACTTCTAATTCCATTCAGAAAATCCAGCATTCCCAGTCTGGGCTAACAACCATGCTACCAGACATGAGTTTATGTTTTTCATGCACATTTCATGTATTCCCACATGCTGTGTTGCTGCCAATAATTTATGACTGATCTGCACCCGGCCTGCCCTTCAGCATTTTATTTAATCTCTGCAACAGTGATTTACAATGACTCATCATTAATACAAAAATGTACATGTGTGTTAACAAGTTTGGAAAAAATCTAAGGAGGAAGGCAAAATTCTTTGCCAGTCGTGGCTGAATGAATTATGAGCCCACTGAAAAAAAGGCAAAGCTAACCAGAAATGATACGTTAGCCCTTCCCTGCAGCAAAAAAAATTAGGCAAACAGAGTTTCTTCTCCTGCATACTGCCTTAAAAGAAAAGGCATTCAGGAAAAGGTTAGAAGAGGATTGCTCTGTAACCCCAGGATTTGGGAGGGGATGAGCAGCTCATTGGTCATGCCATTGCCGTGCGTTTCCTGAAGATGCACAGGTGTGTGTGCAAACTGCACGCTCAGCCACAGGTTCATGGGCTGCTTGTTCCATAGCACCCGTTGCAAAAAGCAGAGGCTGGATTATCATGTTTTGGCATCTCTGTCAACCGCAAATAGATACCTGTTACTTAACAAAGCCACTACCATCTCTGTAGTATTAAATCTTCGTGATGCTGGGAAGAGGAATTGTCTCAATAATTTATACAATTGTGACACCACAGCAGAATTACCAAACCAGCTCAAGCAGAGGAAGCCTGCCCTACATCCACAAGACTCCAGTTATAATGCATTTTGACCTACATTTTTTTTCCCTTGCACATAATGAACTTATAAAAACACATCTGACACCAAGCCAAAGTAAAAACTTCTCAAATCCAAGGTGAGATGAGTACTGAAAAACACCCCAGAAAAAATCCCACCAGCTTTAGTTCAAAGCATCCTGTGTTCATCATCTCAAACAATTTCTTTGACAGACCATCCTAAATCGGCATAGTTGCCCATGCTGAATCCTATGCTTTTGGGCACTCCCAGGCAGTGTGTTTGCTCCACCCCATCATTAAATAAGAACCCTGACAAACATACACAGCTTCTCAGCTGACCAAAGCACCTATCGTTAAACTGACGGACAACCGTATAAATTAGGGTATTGCCTGGACCAGGGCTGGAGGATGTAAAGCTGAAGAAAATACTAATTGTTTCTGGTTGAGCCAAAATACTGCAGGTTATGTTTCCTTATAACACATTATTTAGGTTTAGTGCCTTTTATTCCTCCATTTTAAAGTAAGTATCTTGGAAGCTTACTTCACATAATACTAAGTATTTGGCATTTTCCTTTATTCAGTGTCTTAAAGGGCTTCAAAAAAATTGATCTCCCAGGGCTGCTGTGGGGTCACAGAAATTGATAACCCTTACAAGCTATGCTCATGTGAGCCTGCCTGTGTCTACCAGATAGTGCACTTTGTAAATTAATCCTCCAAAGGCAAATATATTGTAAGTAGCTTGTTATCTCTAAAGTACTAAATTGAAGAATACACGGGATTATATTGACAGAAATTACATTTTCTGTAATGGGGTTTAATATATCTGAAATCTCTCCCATATGCTCCTACTCTCTTTAAGAGAGGAGGGTTTGTTAATGTGGGTGCAATGGACATCAAGACCAAATTTATTCACTAAAATGGATTAGGCCATGTAATCAGAGCTTCAGTAATATTAATCTCTGACACTTATTGAAAGGAAAAAATACTTTTGTCTGCAAACTGGCATTCCTCTCTCCCTTCTCCCCAGCAGGCTTGCCATTTGCCTTGGCCATTTTCTGGGTATTACTTCAAAGAGGATAAAGTTTCCCATCATAAACACTAATCTAAAAATATTAGGACAATTAATTAGATACACTTAGTTTTACAAGGTATTAGATTGCAATACACTTCAAATATGACACTTGTTCTGGGATAGTGGGAGAAACTTGCATTTCAATGCAGTAACAAAGGGCAATACATCAAACTTTTTTTTAAGGGTGTTTTTATGGGTTTACTATTGTGTTCTTATACTTAAATCATGAGTAATTTTCACTGGTTGCCTTCACTACATCCTAGACAGTTAGCAACCCAAAATCCACTGCAGAAACAGCACAGTTTGCTAAAATCACTGCTACAACAGATCAGGGGCTTCAGCAACCCTTAGCTGGAACAAATAAACAAAATTGCTCTAGACAGTACTGCAGCAGCAAGGAGCCAGACTGCCCTGAAAGCTTAGTCCAGCCTTCAAAAACTAGACTGTTTAAAGAGACCAGTAAAGAGATGGAAGGATGTCAGTCAAAAAGAAAAACCCCACTAACAACATTAAAAAAAAGGATGACAGCAGCTGAAAATAACAACATGCTCTGCAGAAATGGGGCCAAAGCCCCTTTTTTTCATCCAACATCTCAACCTATTCTAAGACCAAAGTTCTCAGAACAGCTGTGGCTTCCAACTGAAGAAGATACATCCTCAGCCAGAAGGAGGGCTGGTATCCAAGTGTGAATACACTGAAATCTCCACAAGCAATGGGAAAATAAATACAACTTGTTTTCTGTGGTAGCAAACCTCCTTGTTCCCATAACTGAAACCACACACCCGGCTACATCACTTTTGCATCAATAAATTGCTAGGGGGGAGCAGACAAGGGCAAGGTGTGTACTCAAAAATGCAAAGCATTAGCTGGAGGGTGCCAGCAACCATATAGAAACTCTAAGAAAAATTACTTACCAATTGTTGACTTGAAGTATAGTGAGCCCTGTGTCTTGTGCCAACTGCTTTTTCTGTTCTTCTGAAGGGTAAGGGTGCTATAAGACACCAAAATAAATATACACATTTAAAACAATGCTTTTTTGCCTAATTTGTATTTTAAATTTTAAAAAAAGAAGAAGAAAACAGAAGCATGACATGTATTATTGAAAGGTGAAATGCTGAGGTGTGTCACTCTTTTATAATTATTAATGGGCTACTACATCACTTAATTAATGTCAGTAAAAGACAAGCCAATTACAAAGATTAGTGAAGTGGAGAAATAACCACTTAGGATACTGGCAGTACCTTGATACTCAAGAAGGATATTTGTTGCATTAGCTGAAAGTTTTTGTGCTTGTCTCAAATGACCGATTAGAGTCAAATCACAGCTGTTTTTTTCTCTGTATTTCACAGAACAATAAAGTATGCAGTGAAACCCTTCTCTGTAAAAATAAAACATGCTGATGTTTTCTGAGAGAGTGAAGACAAATGTTGCCGGTGCCCCAAAATAATTTGCAAATAAGATCAGCATCCTGAACATAAACAAACGCCCGGGTTTTGAACACAGGCCAGTGCAAGGTCAGTGATCAGCACATTTTTGTCTGACATTAACATAGCTGTGCTGCACTAATCCTAAGAGACAGAAAATAAATACCGGTTTAATTGAAGATAATGTTAAAATTCAATCATAAGTTAAGTTTCTTGTGAGAACTTGATTGCTTTCTCAGAAAATTCACTTCTGCATGAATAGAGATTACTTAATAAATCAACAGCAAATAACACATCCAATTAAAAAAATACAATTTCTATCCTTTCCCTCCTAGTAAAACTGTCACTGTCCCAAAAGGAAACAACCAAATGCTGCAAACATAACAATTCCCAGGAAACCTCTGTTTTGGGGATCTGCTCGGCTCCTAATCTGCACACCCAAGTCTCAGTACCTATCAGATTCAGATCCAGTCTGCTGCAAAGTACTTAATAACATTTCAATAAAGATCATTTGATTAGTTGATAATGTGCTTAGACCTGTCTCAGCATCCCACATAGGAGCTGGTTGTCAGAAAGTATTTGCTGCTACACACACATCCCCTTTTTTTTTTCCTGAAACATCCCATATTCTTTGGATGCATTCTTCAGCATATTATACAAGACGTAATACGAAACCTTGTAAAGTGGAAGAATTTAAAACCTCATAAAATTCTGCAATTGTATTGGTATCGTAACTATTTAGCAGACTTTATGTATTCTTGTAAACAGCATAATCCAACATCTAACAGCTGTGTTACATGCCTGCATCACCTCAGTTTACCAAACAGGAATTTTTGTTCTACCTTGAGCAACTTCTCTTTTCCCAACATGCTTATTTCATTGCTATGGACATGAGCTCCAAAAGATACAGTTTTAGTCTCACAACAATGGTGTGGATTTTCCTATTCTTTTAAAAATACTGTTTTCTTGACAGAAAGCCCACAGATGACCTGCATACCTGTAAATGACCCCCTGTATTTTCTGTATGTATGTACAACAGCTCCAGAACTGCATTGTGGAAGACATAGGGAAGGGGATTTTGCTTCTTTTTTACAGGTAATTTTCATTTTACACATGCAAAAATATAGCATGAATTTTACAGTCCCCCTCATATACACTTGAATCCACAACAAATAGTTGTACTTGACTTACGTCCATCTATCTGAACCTAACATTTTGCTTTTCTTGATAAAAAAAAAGATACAGAGATGATTTGTAACATTTCATTTTTAGAGTTTACTTCACATTTCATTACTTTGCTATGAAGCAAGGATAAAATTATTCTTTTTTTTTTCTTATTTTGCTTTGCCACCTTACATGTGATCTAATTTTAAGTAATTGAACAAACTGTGTCTAATTTCATGCAGCAAGTAATAATTACTAGACAGCCTCTAGCTATTGGAATTGAGAACTCTGTCTCCATTAAGCAATTTTCAATTGTTCTGGACTTTTTTTCCAAATAGACACAGTGGATAAAATTAGCCATCAGAATAATACTGTCACTGTAAAATTAATTGCTTTAAAAGACCAAAACCCCAAATTCCTCAAATTGCAGTATGTTTAAGGTCATCTGATTTATTTTTTTCATAGCCTAGCACAGGATAAACTTTTAATTTCATGATAAATCTATAATTGCCATAATCACATGACAGCCAGGACTTCATGTAGCTAATCCCTCTTAGCTAAAGGTTCACAATGCGGCAGGCTTTTTAACAATGTTTCAGTGTGGTTTAAAATATCTTAAATGCTGGGCATCCTTATTATATAAGCTTTCTGTGGATCATACGAGTTGTTCCTTTGTAGGCTAAAAAAAAATAATAATAAAAATGGCTTGACAAAGAATCAGCATGCCACAGGCTAGGTTGCTATAAAAACATTCAAAGCCTTGTTCCATTCCCACCCACAGGGCTAGGAAGGCTGGTGCTACAGGCAAAGGCAGACATCACATTACAGCAGAGAGAAAGGGGGAAAGCCTGAGAACTGCCATTTTATAAGAAATAGGAAATTCAGTTAGAACTGTTGCTGCTGGTCTTTATTTCACATGTGTGAGAACGACAGGTGCCTTCCAAAAGCTTTCTAATGGTTGTATAAAGGGAGAAAGCCACGTGCTCAAGGATATGTGTATATATATTTGTACACATGTGTATTTTATTTGTATGTATGCATATAAAATACATATAAGTATATACAATATAGACATCTATCTCTTAGTCAAATCATTTAGTTTTAGGTAATACTGCAAGGAACAGGCAGTTGGACTTGATGACCCTTATAAGTCCCTTCCAACTTGAGACATTCTATGATTCTATGAAATATCTAAATATCTAAATACATACATATATAAATATATAAATGTAAATATATAAATATATATGGAAGTGTGTGTCTAAAACCACAATGCTGACTGCATTTGGCAAATCCACATATCACTCTGGATTACTTTGGGATATCAAAGCAAATGGTACCACTGTTCAATAAACAGTGACTTGAGACTTTTACTTTGTTGTGTACATTAGCTTCTACCATTATCTCTTAAAAGCTTAATTATTTGCAAACAATTGATCAAGATGGGAATTGGAGAAAAGAGACGCTAGACCACCGGGAGAGATGCAATGCATTAGGAGAGCAAACAGAATTACCTTTAGGTCTTATAATCAGAATTAACGATTGGAACCGTAAGCGGGGCAGTGCCAGAAGCTGTAACGCTCTAGCTGGAGTGTTTTCCATTTGATCTGCATTAACACCTCGCGTGAAAGCCATAAAATGGTGATTACAGATGGGAAGGCTGACCCTCCTTCCCAGAACCAGCCCAGCTTGTGTATACTGGAAGACTGCAGACAGGGTTTCTTGCCAAGGCCAGAGGAAAAAAAGGGCAAATCCAAGGGGAAAAAAAAAAGTAGGAAGCAGGCAGGTTAAAATATATATATATATTTGAAAGAATAAGGCTGAAAACAGATAAGGACTCTGAGTCTGGCTCTGCTATTTTCTGGTCATGCCTGCTTCTGCTACAGCACTATGGAGCAGCATCTACCAAATGGTATGAGACCTACTACTTTTCCCTTCCCATAAATCTAGTGCTGAAATGTGGATTGTTTGGCACCATTAATGTGTTTTTGAGGCTCTGTGGTATTACTTTTAATAATGACTTAGTACAGAAAGTGATTGCTTAATAACACCTTCAAAGTCTGCATGCAAATGAAAATTATCCTTAGGGGATTTGCCCAGGGTAATATGAACAGTTAAGGAACATTTGAAAAGGTAAAAATAACTATGCAAAATATGAGTCAGAACAGTCATTTTAGCAGTAACAAAGAAATCAAAGTGACAGAGAGAAAAATGTAACTTTCCATCATATTCTCTCGTCACTGTTTTATGAATGGTATTTAGAGAGCAGCAGTCTTACTAAAAGCCCTTTTTTAAATGCAGCCAAGACAATTTTTAGCAAAACAAACAATAAGACTTTTTTTTTACTTTTTGCCACCTTTGACTACAGCCAGTAGTCAAAGCTTGCAGTAGATACAGGTGGAAAGCATCCAAGTTTGTCTCTTAATGGTATCCTTTGTCCAAATGTACTCCTTTCTTAAAATTTTCTGCCCCAGGCTGCAAATGTTGGATGCCAGGTCAGTGACAGACTTTATCTTATCTGTAACCTGGTATCAATAACCCTCCCACCCTGCCTCACCCGCCATAGCAGTACATCATAATAGTTACAGAAAAATATGAAAGTACTGCTGCCCAGATTATTACTGCTGAGACAACAGGAGGTAAAAGCACCCCGTCTCACCCCCCAAATTATGAATTCCTTGTGGCACCAAACTGCCTCAGCGCCAACACTGCCAACCAGCCCCATCACAGCCCAGATGTAGAAGCAATCCCCAAGCAAAAGATTGCATGTTATGTTATCAGGATGTCATGGCAACTGTCCAGCATCACCTTTATCATAGCAGCACCATCACATGGCTGACCGTGCTAGGAGAATCATTTCAGAAGTCCTTTTATACCCTTCCTCCAGCCCTTGGCCTCCTCCACAGCTCAGCATAGTGCACCAAGGCAAGATGAGCTTGAGCTAAACTCTGGTAGGTGATGGAGAGAAACTACCCTCCCAAATTTTATGCCCTTGGGATTGTCTATTTACTGTTTTCTAACCTGAAAATAAAATAAAAAAAAAAAAAAACCAAACTTCCAAGACTATGTTTTTCTTGTTTCTGAAAAGCAAACCAGTCTACATCTGTCTCAGTAGCCAGAATAATGCCCAAGGTTCAGCCCTTCACTGACAAACTGCACATCTGTTTTATGCTGAACTCCAGATCCTTGCTTTACCCAAACTTGTTCAAGGTTAGCTAAGACAGCAGCACAGCGTTTTGGGTTTCTCCCCTTCCCCTACTTCCTCCTGGTTTGCATTTGAACTGTTTATATTTGTGAACAAGTTGAACTACAACAAATTATTATTTTTTTAATGTCCATAATGCTTTCCTATTGTCTCTCTACTTTATGAATTAGTTTTACTGTTGCAGTGAATGTTTTTTTTGTCTCCTGATTGCACATTATCAAAGGGACACTTTGTGCCTTCCATTTGCATTACAAAAGCTGTGCATGGTGTAGTCTAAGAACAGAGCTTGAATTTATAGCAGATCCTCACACATCCTGGCCTCCAAAAGAATAACAGGGTTTCCTGCATTCACAAAGTAGCAAAAAAATGGTTGGATCACTATCTGTAAAGTCATAAGATTGCAACCTGCTTTCTTCGTTGGCCACCAGAGAATTTAGAGGAAGCGATAAAGAGAACTTGAGTCCCCTTGCCTGTTTTGCAGGCTGCATGAATCAGTTTGTAGACCATCCTAGTGACCTGCTTTATATTCAGGCGAGGCTGTAAGAAGTTGCCAAGTTGAGGTGAGCTGCTATGGAGAGGAGGAAAAAAAAAAAACAACTAGGAAACTGCAAACTCAATCCTGTTTATCCCACGGGACTGGCTTGCACATTGGAGGAAATACTAAACACTGAGAAGGAAGTTGTTATATTAGAAATACATCTACAAGGCTGGGAGGAATAAAGCCTGTGCAAAGTCTGCACAGACTTTTCCTTGGCTGAGAGTAGTGAGTCAGCCTGATAATGCTGTTGAAGTGTGAGCTGGCTTCAGCATTTAAAGCTCCTCCTTGCTTTTTCAACGCAGCAAGAAAACGCAGTCCATACGACATGGTCATACTGCAGATAAAGCCAGACTATTTCTTTCTCAAAAGAAAATATTTCCTCAACTTTTTATAATAGTTTAATACCTCCACGGTTAGATTTTTTTTCATAGCATCGCTGTTAAGAAATCCTGATGCTGCCAGTTATTGAACTGCAAACTATGAACACTAAATCAACAGGCACACTTGGTCTTGTAAATTTAAAAATGCATCAAAATATGCAAGGTAACAAGATGCTGCATCCCTGTATTGCTATGGCAAGGTCATACTCTGCTGCTCAACTTCTTGCATCCGCCAAACGCTGGGAGATGGGGCTCTGAGTCACTGCCCATCAACTCCCTTACAAAGGGTTTTGCAGACTGCTCGGGCAACCTTGCCAAAAAAATAAAAGATGAGGAAAGGAGGCAGAATCTGACACTCCTAAGGCAAACACAGGGTGTAAAATACAAAGCCAATACCCCAGAAGTTTTAACATCTGAACATGTGTTCACAGCACAACCTGATTAAACAGGGGTTGGATTGGTTTTGCAGGCAGGGGGTTGGAAAAGAAGTTTTATTTAGGGGGGCTTAAAAGAGAGGAAAGAAGTATTGGCATCAGCAACACTTTTTAATGAAGGATCTATGCCAGAGGAAAAAAATGCTCTGTGCTTCTCTCTTTCCCGTTTCCCCTTTTTGTAAATAATTTCCTTGCAAGAGTTGTCTGTGAACAAGTTTTGGCACTCACTAACGTAAATATCCTTTCCAAGGCTGATGGAGAGACATGGTATAGCATAGGATGCGTTGCCAATACTTCTCTGGTGGCCCCATCAAATTATTCATATTGCGAGGAGTCATTAAGGGAAAAAAGTTCAGATCATCCCTTATACAGGATATTACAGAAGTCAGAAAATGGAAAAACCTTTTAACTCATCTAATCCATCCCCTGGCTGCTACAATATTATTCCTTCCATACCATATATTATTACCCACTGCCTTTTCCAGTGGAGCTTTAGCAATAGCGCTTCTGCTGTTTCCTTTTGGAGACACTCTGATAGACCTCAGTGTTTGGAGCTTACTCTGGCTCCCACCAGCTTTCAGTTTAAGTCAAGTCTATGCAGACACTCCCACATCATACCCAGGTAATTGAGCAGAGCTTTTCCCATGTTAAACATTCTGTTAGTGCCTCTATGTATATGCATGCAGAAAGATAGTTGCACATAGTGCTTGCACACACACACCTTAAGTTTTCAATACTCTTACGAAGTGATCTTTTGCTCTAGCATCCAGATTATTTGTGCTGATTCGACACAAGCCATGAGCTTTCCCATCCTCTGCCCCATTTTTCTTTATTATTAATAGTTTTTTGCTCAATCACAGCCTAAAAATAACCAAGGACAGGGCAATTAAAGAAAAATTGCATCCGAAGGATCAGCAAAACTCTTTTCAGCACAGCACATAGCCAAAAACAATTAAATAGTACATTCAAGTGACACCAAAGGAACTGAGGAAATGTACCTGTCTTCCAATCATGTTAGAGCTAAAATTCAGATCCTTGAAATGTGGCTTTTCAGTTAAGCTAGTGTCTTTATTAAATGTCTTTGGAAAGGCAGGAAGGTGAACTCTATCCTCTCACAAGTGACCACCTTCTGGGAAGAAGGTAAAAAATATACCTGTTGTGGCACACTTAACAAAATCCTGACTACCTGATAGCTCCATAAACCGTTGCTGTTGTTTTTAGAGCCAGTCTAAGGCAGATTAGCTCAGGTAAGTACCTCTTAACCAGAAGCCTTTTCTCAGTAATAAGTCACTGTCCTTATCCACCTCAAATGACTTTCTAAACAGTGGGCTTGGAAACAAATCTGCAGTCCCTGGGAAACGCCTGCACCAGTGGTTGTAATCCCACAGAGCTTAGCTGAAAACTCTAATTCGTGCTTTCTGCTCTCTTTTTCAGGCTGCCTTTGGTATGTCAGGAGCTCCCTCTGTAAGCAGGGAATAAAATTGTTCCCCTAAACCTACAGGTTGGAGTGACCAGGGCAATAGAGGGCTGCTGTATTCACCCAGGTCCCTAATATCCACTGCATGATTTAGGATGGAGTAGGAGCTTTAGGCAGGTTTCCTAGGGCAATAGCACCCTTGGGAGCATCCACCAGGCCATTTGGGAACCTTCCTGCCATGAGCTCAGCCACTTTTTCTCATGGAGAGACCAAGCAGTTGAGTGAAGAGAGTTCAAGGCAACAACCACATCAAGGTGCCCACCTTCAACACCAAGATAAGGTTTTTTTTACATCTGAACATTTTCTGTTTGGAAAAAAAATAAAAACACCACCAAGGAAGGAAATTAAAAGATAAAGCTGCTATTTTGCAACACTGCTTTGTTGGCATGGAAAGTCCTTGAACAGATGCCCTGTCCACCATTACATATTCACAACATATCCTTCTAAAAGAATAAAGCCCACTCAACTTATAAGCAAAAATGCAATGTGTTCTTCATAAAAAAAAAGAAAAAAGGAAAAAAAAAGATGCATTTAAAGATGTAGGAAGGTTAAAAATGAGAAGGGATGAAAAAAAAAAATACAAGCTAGCAAAACATCACCGTTCTCTGAAGAATCAGAGACTCTTGGAAATAGCATGCATTCTCTGGCGTTAATTTTCCCACTTAAATTACAGTGATGCTGTAGCCTCATCTCATTAGAGATCATTGTCCCCAGTAGACAGTTGTGTTTATGGGGGATTCTTGCTGTTCCACACCTGCTGCTCAGGTTGCTATGTGATAAAGCCTGCATACAAACAGCAGTCTTGAGGTTGCTGGACTGCAACTGATGAGCCCGGGCTAATTCAGGGGTGATTATGTAGTTTACTGGACCACTAAACCTCTTTAAGCTTGTAATTACTGCCTATTTGAGTAAAGAACATTCAAAAGCAATTCACTGCATCATGCCTGCCACAGCTGGAAGCAGGCTGCCAGCAGTCTATGGGGACATTAAAATCTACAGGGACAGGGATTTGAGCACAGCTCATAGGCACTGACGGCAGCAGCAGCCAAGTGTGTTCACATTCCAGCTCACCTTTTCTGACCAGGCATACTATTAAAGGTGAAATGAAAACTATAGAAAAGCAATAAAGATGACAAATACTGGGACATAATTGGAAGAACTGCATTTTAATGATTCTCCCCCTCTTCCCTCTCCCCTTATTCTGGCTTAAAAAAAAAAAAAAGCCTTTTTTTGCGACAAGGGAAGGAAAAGAAAGGGCCTTTTGCAAAAGGGGAAATGTGCTGCATCAATGTGAGTGCTTCTCTTTTGAAAGTTAGAGGCTTCCTTGTGTTTGGAATTTTTAGAAAGAATACGTTTACTTGTAAAGTGAATGCAGAGTAAGTCTTATTGCAAATTTGGCAGCAATGACAGCACAGAGACATCTTAATCACTGAATCTTGATTAAATCCTCCTCACTGAGTCTTCATGAAAGCCTCCAAGAGTATCTGCAGACCTGGAACACATACAAACCCACCTCTCACTGCTGCATCACTTGCAAGCACTGGGAAATGCCCTAAAACACCACTCCGCAAAACAGCTCCACCCCGTGCAGCAACACAAAAATCAGGTTTGGATCCCTACTACAGAGACAAGGGCTTTATTTTAATAATAAATAGACATCTCTCTGATCCTATTTGACTTTTGAGTTTTGAACCACTTGAGTCCTCCCTTTCAAGTCTGCCCCTGCAGCTTTCAGTGAGTAGAAAGTTATTACAAAAAGGTACTTTTTTTTTTTTTTTTTTTTTGCGTCATTAGCAGCCTTTGGGAGGAAGGTCTGGGGGAAAAAGAGCAGATCAAATGGGACCTATGACACGGGCAGAAAGGCTGGTAATGGGGATTTTTACAAGTGGGTAGATGAAGGGCCAGAGAGGATTGCTCCAGTGGAGCTGGAAAAAAGCACTGGCAAAGTGGAGGGAAGTTGCCAATGTGGCTGCTGAGTCCCAGTGCTGCGTTAACTTCACCAGAAGCTCTGGCGAGGTGGCAGAGTGGGCTTGTGTGGCTCCAGCTGAAAAGCTGGGTCCTGAAAGCCCTCCCATCCTCCAGTTGCTCCACAACACTGTCTCCCTGTCATTATCCTGCCATGTGTAAGGTCCACACCGATGGACGTAACGAGCCGCCCTATGAGCTAACTGTATGAAATGTACTTTAAAGTCTCACAGGATGTTTGGAGAACCAGAATTCATCAGTGTAATTTCCCTGTCCCACTAACTGCTGCTGCAGCTGCTTGGGAGAACAGGGTAGGGAGAAAAAGCAAAAATAAGCAAGGAAAATAAAATAAACCATTGTTATCAATATAACTAACCCTAGACTGAAGGTAAGTGGAGTCTTTTTCTCTCCTTATGTAATAAACTGGCTTTTTTTTAAAAAACATGGACATCTCGTCTATAGTATTGGTCTCACTATATATATATATAAAAAAGAGGGCGGGGGAAGGGAAAGGGAAAAAAGAAAACCTCATGCATGCATGAGCATGCCACTGTTAACAAACATCAGGTTTTAAAGGAGAATATAAAAGCATTGGGGAAGTTTATTCTTAAAAAGTATGTAAATTCCCAGCCACAACAATCCTCCAACTAACCCCACCGAAGCTCCAAAGAGCCACAGGCTTATATGTTATCCAGCTATCACTCTTATTAATATTCATTAGGCAGGTCTACTTGCATTTTCATAAGCTGCGAAGGTGGCAAAAGAAACAATCAGAATTCTTTAACACATAGGCATTATCAATTCAACATCTGCCAAATAGGAGTGCATACAGATTTGAGGTTGGAATTCAAATGCAATTTACCTGGACTAGAGCTGGGCTTCACTTCCCAACACCCAGCAAGCTATTTCAGGCATTTTAGTTTTATCCATCCCAGCTTTTACATCTCCATAAGTTCACTCTCCATTATTTTCACCTTTAAAATGAAAGTCCCTTGTAAATTACCTCCTTCATTCTTTAGCTTTAATGAGTTCCCATCTGCTAAAATAGCCCAAGTTTAGTAAGATCACATATATGAATAATACAGTCAAGTTTTAACTCAGTAAACTTGACTAAGCAATTCTGCTCTCTGACTAGAGAATTCATTTATCTACACCCATTTAGTATGTGAAATCCTTTAAGATGCAGACCCGTAGAGAAAAACAGACTTTCTGACCAGCCTGGACTAAAATCTGACACTGAGAGATGAATTAAAAAGTTGCCAAAAGAAAACAATTGTTCTAATTAATTATTTACCCTACTTAGCAAAGTAATCTGGCTTATAAGGCTAATGAATTTAAGAATAAAATAGACGTGTGTTCCCAGGATGATGTTAATATGCACAAGGACGTGCATCAAAAATTGCACAATTTAGATATCCTGAGAGCTAGAAAAAAGCACATCCCAATTCTTCCCAAATCTCATGGTTTAACCCTAAGTTAAAAAGCATTTGCCCACATGTTTGCTATATATTGATGCCTGTCCTTATAAAAACCTCATTTAAAAGGCTTGGATGGTCTCAGGATGTGCTTCTTCCCTTTGGCAACCTACTTGGACTGAGAAGGCTACCCCATAAAAAATAACCTTTTCCCTCTCCAAAGTCAATGCAGCCCTCCGCCAATTTTGCCCGGCTTTCAAAAACCTTTGAAGACAAAACTATATCCTCCCTCACAGAGGGTCAGGGGTACCAGACTTTGCATTTCAGTAGGAATATTCATGGAGCAAGGCACTTCCCAGGGCTAAGCATTGGCCAATGCTGGGGGGACGAGCCCTGAAATGGCCAACCTGTCTATGCCTGCATAACTTTAGATATGGAAATGAGCCGCAGAGAACTCTGCTGAAGCCGTCATCTTTGTAAGAAAGACAAAACCCTCAGTGGGTGTCTTCTACAGGATGATGGATGGATGAGGCCAGGACAGTGGTTTTTGGAAGGGGCTCTTCAAAAACCCAAGAAGAATCAGCTACAAGAAACCAGTACCCACCCCGCCTCCAGCCTCCATCCTCTCCTGCCTAGTCTCCTTCAAGGTCTGAGGACATCAAGCATCATGCACATGTGGATCCCTCCACAGGTACTACTATAAAAAAATCAACATATTTGGAAGCAAAACTGTTGAGATAGTATGTCACTTTCAGCACATTTATGATGCGATGGCTATTAGTAATTCACGAGGATAATATATAATCAATTTTTCACTACTGTAATAAAAATCTTTCTTTCTGCTTCCTTTTCCTTTCTGAACAAAACTCTACGTTTATTTTAGAAAGATCAAAATGAAAGTAGTTAAAGACCAAAAAAAGTCACCATTAACAAGTCATAAAATAGGAGACCAGGCACATTTGATCTTGTTCTGTACATGAAGGTCTCTAAGATGATTGGTCCAATTACAAAAAAAAAAAAAAAGTTAAATTTATAATTACAATGATACAAAATTATGAACTTGACTATTACATGCATATATTTTGTTTAATAGCTTCATTTATTTTAATAACAAAGAGAAACTAGATCTTTACAGATGAAAGCTTTATTTCATGGCTTTGGTGCAACTGGGATTTTTTAAATCTGTGATGTTAACCAAAATGTGATAATAGATGTTCTCAAGGGCCCTATTTTATAGCATTTTATGCAAAGCCAAACTATATGCGAGACATTACAAACATGATGTTTAGCCCTATTTTAAGCAAGCAGAAGTGGCTCTGGTGTCAGAGGCCCCTGTAATTGTTTTCCGTCTGCTTCTTGTTCCTCTGAACAGTTACTTGTGTAGCAAAGTCTGGCTGTAGAAGTACTGTGATGAAATCATTAGCTCTCTGAAGACTTGTTATAAAATGATATTGAAAGGCAAGATTTGTGGGATTTTGGCTAGGAGGGGACAAGAGCGACCACAGTGTAGCTACTTTATCTAGAGCAGGCTGCCTCGAAGGGTCTGTGGACATCCAGAAGAAAGACACAAAAAAGATACTAAAAAAATTATGCTAACTCTGCTACCATTTTTATGTCAGTTAATTCCTAAAACAGAGATCATCAGAAACACCTCATCAGACTTGATCATGCTCTTAATCCTTCTGAGGAACTTCTCATCTACTCCACTGTCTTTTATTTTTACATTAGTAGATTGAAAACAGTTCTTTCAGACAGCGACAGCACTCACGCATACGCAGCATGAAGGACACTCTTGTTCAATAGGTTTTTATACACAAACATATGTATTTACACATGCAGAGGTGTGCGTGCACGTATGGGAGGGTCGATGTAGTTTTGCATACTGCACCCTCCACCCCTGACCACTGGTTTTGAGAAGGCAGCTCAAGATGGCAGCTCATGATTAACGGCTGTATCATCCCTGGCTCAGTGGCGGCGAAGCCCCAGGTCTGATCTGCCAAACATCCCCTTCGTCTGCAGCCGATCAGCAGATGTAAGCACATAGGCCCTGTCAGCTTGACATGTCATTCCTACAACGATGTCAACGACTATTAATGTTCAATTATCTGTCCTAGAAATAACCCTCGCCTTTACGCATTGTGTAACTGGGCGCGTGGTACTGCAGTAATCCAAACGACAAGGGCAGAGATGCCCGCGCTCACCCATTCGTTGTGAGATGGCTTCCCAACATTGTGATGACATTGCCTTGCGGTAGCGCATGGATGCCTTCCTCCTGCTTCCTCTCCCTGTTTGCAGGAGTGTTTCTTTTTGAAGGCATGTTGCAAGGACCCCAAAGACCTTTCTTCTGCTCCTCTCATGTTGCATGTCACCGCCAGTACTACGGATACATGCTTGGAAAAATCATATTTTGAATTCACTCCCATGCAGAACCACAAGGAGTTTGTTTGTTTTCTTTTACAGAGGGCCATAAGCTGTCTGTTACCTGGCAGCATCTTTTTATGTCTCGCATGCAGGGATGGGTGTGTGTATATATATATGTATATATAAAATTTATGATTAAATGTAAATGTCAACAGTGGCTTCTTCTAGGGCTGTGTCTACACCAATTCAACCCCCAATTGCAGGACTGGAACAATTTGTCCACATGAAACATTACAGCTTCCCTTTGTTAAAGCAAGTTAAAAATAAGAGCCCCAGTAGAGAGATGACTTGAAGAACAAATACGAATTCATTCCCGGCATCTTTTACCACTGTTAGGACATTAAAATTATCAATCAGGCCAAATTCAAATAGGGCTCTTGGAGCAAAAAGTTTACCAAGTATTTCTTCTTTTAAATCAACTTTACAGTCCAATTGCCACTCATTTGAAAGGGCTGTGATGGAGTTTACTTGATTTTTTTTTTTTGTTACTATGGCACAGCTTCCTTGAACTAACATTCAAAGGTTATCAGCTGTAAGTTATGCTTGCTAAGTCTTCTTATACAACTCACAATTGGAGGGAGGGAGCGGGAGGAAGCATTGTGATAACCAGTGCCAGCTTTGAGATAAAGCCTTCCACCTAATCTCTGTTTATTTAGACAACCATCTAACCGCAGCACTGGGTGTAAAAACAAGCCAGGTGTATGGCTAAGGGAATTTCTCCGGCCTTATCTTCACTGTATTATATTTTGGGGCAAAGGGATGCAGAGTCTTTATTCGTTTTTTCAAGATAACTTTCAAAATTTAAATAATCTTAAAGTTTGAGGTTTTGATGTTTGGATTCACTCGGCTGGCTGGGCTTTTTTGCTTTGTTTTGTGGGGAGACAAGTTGACAGTAACAAAGTACTTTTTTTCCATTCTTTTGGACTTCTGGAGGTTTGGGCAAAAAGTGGTTTTGCTGTATCATTTGAAGAATTAAGAATTAACCTGCTTTGAAATATTTCCTACCAGATGGGATTCAGGTGGTTTGGAACAAATATATGTATTGTGGGATCATACTGAGTACTACTGAGTAGTACTGTAGATGTATTTCACCCTAAAGAACTGACAGAGGGTCAGGAACCCAGCACACCTCCACAGCAGCCATGCTGAAGCTGCTTTTTCCAGTGCAGGTGCCAAAATAGAAAAGCTCTTGCAGATCAGGCCATCAGAAGCAGTACCATAAGAAGTCTGATTGAAGGATAACTGAGCCTTCCTTCAATTTCAGCAGCAATATTAAACTGTCATGGGAAGCTTGCACATCAGCCAAAGGCTCTGTTTCTCCTGCTATATGAGCCCACAGTTGCCTCCAATGTTTTCAAACTCTTTTTCCTCGTTTTTTTTTTCCCCCTCTGATAATTCACCTCATCATTTACTCAATCATTTTAGGTAGGGGGAAGTGATGAATGTTGCTGAGTGCCAGGTTTTTTGGTGCAAGACGAAGGAGCAACTTACACAGAGTTCCAGGCTCCTGTCAACCCTATAATTGATGATGTTTTCACTGTAAGGGGTGGGGACTGGGACACATTAAGACTCAACAGGGGAAGAAAACAGAGTGAATTGACTCAGCAACTATGCATTTTACCGTGGCTTCTAATAAGGATAAACTGATTACTGCAAATGTACTTTAACGTCACGGGGCTGGGGGGAGGGGAGGAAATAAATCAATCTGCTCAAAGGAAATAAATGTCATACTAAAAGTTTTTTCCTAAATTGAACTTTTACATTCAAAAGTGTAGAAGCATGTTTCAGCAGAACATTGCTGCTGCTTTCCAAGTTGCCATTTGCTGCTAAGCCAAAAAAGAATTTGTAGCCTTAAAATGCATCTTTAGATGAGCGCTGCAAAATGATTGCTACAAAGCCAACGCATCTTATTTCTAATCTTGTTCTCAAATGACTTCAATAACAAAGAGGTACATGGTGATGCTCACATTGTATTTTAAATGCCAACTTTATGTCAGCATCTTTTTACAGTGACTGGGAGAGTGGATGCTCAGCTTCTGCACCAGGCAATGGGGAAGGCAAGTGGGAGGTCGCCCAGGTTGCCAGGGGTTACTATGGAGTCAGCAACTGCAGGATCCAGCAAAACCTGCCCTGACTGATGGCTTCTGGGTTCCCTATGACCTTTGATCCCTCCTGGTTTGGTTGGGAACAAAAGAGCCCGTTCACTGGGGCCCCTTCTGCGTATATTTAATGAAAGCAGTCATCACCTAAACTCTGATTAATATGTTTGCTTTACATGTGGTGGGAGGAGGACCACAGCCATCCTGTACTACCACACAGGTAAGTGCCAGGCTGTAAAAACAGAATATATCCTAGCTTGTGTGTCACACAAAATAAATCAAGGAAATCCACCACGGGGCACATAAAAATGACTAGAACGGGTAAAGACAATTTTTGTCACTGATGCAAGAAGTTGCCAAGGCTGGTGACAGTGCTAGAAGCTATTTCCCTGCATACCCAAAAACCTGCAAGGAGCTTCTGTCATTAGAGATTTGGTGCTGCTCCGACACCAAGGGCCATCAGCAGCTCAAACGCGCTGCCGCAAAGATGCTGCCGGCTACGGCAACCATGGAGGATGCTGTCCAACTCTCAGCAGCAACTTTCATCGCTGCATATTGTCACCATAGCAATGAAGCTGGATGCAGGCAAATGACAAGGGTCTGTCATCACTCAGCCTCGGCCTGACAGCCTTCACCACCAGTCGCTTTCATCCAGTCACAATACGCAAATACGTCCTTAGCAGGCCCAAAAGTAATAATCTGCCCTTCTGCAATGTCATCGTTTCGCTGGCACTCCCAGTACAGCCCTTACACCCCATAAGTATGCTTTGTTTTATTCCCCAGGAATTCTTCATGCTTTAGGGAAAGGGACAAACAAGGAAATAGGGAACCAGAAAGGAGACAGTGGTACTCACACTTCAAGTATCGCAATAATCAAGAAATAAACAAACAAACAAAAACAAAAGGAAAAAAATCTGTCACATAAATTGCAGTGAAACATGAAATCTGACATTTGAAAGGAATACAACAACTCTTTCTATGTAAGGTTTCTTCAGCAAGGAATAGGAATGTTATTGTGAATGTCTTAGGCTCCCTTTAACATAAAACACAGATGTCGTACACAGGATGCATCCTCCACTGATTTCATAGAAACAGGTTTTTGGGATGAAGTCAGGATAACTGGCAAGGTATGGTGGGCTGCCACTTACAGCAAACACACTGTTCTGCCTTCACACCAACACCAAAATCAGGGGTCCCAGCTATTTTCATGGTCTCCCGGCCAGAGGTGTCACCAAGAGACAATTAACTTGGTTTACTTCCCTGCTGTCTTGGTGAAAGTACAGTAGAAGTGACGGAAATCAGAGGTGGCAAACACTATCTCATCTAGAGCTCATCTGCCTGGTTGGATTAATCATAACATCTCTATTTTGGGAGAATTTCTGTGCGGGGTCAGTTTTTACTCATGCAAAGTCCCCCCTTCCAATCATGGCACATGTAGAAGATGGTGAGAAAGATCTAACTTAGCTGATTACCTTACTTAGCTCATCTTGACTACGCATTTCATATTTTACTCTGTGTTTAGTCATACAGAATAACCTGATTTAACAGCAATCCTACGTATCACACACACCCTCTCACCATTTAGAAAGTTGATTTTAATGATATTAAATTTAGATTTGCTTATATGCTACATTTGCTAATGAAGACATTGGGTACACGGCTCTTATTTAACACATTCGCCATGTCCCCATAGCATGCAACACACTCGGCAGTCCGTGGCAGCCCTGGAAAGACAATGCTCTGCTTGAATATTTCTAAACCTGATTTACTGTTCCAGAAAAACAACTATGTAACTAATCTTCCAGGACAAATGTAATGCCAAAGAATAACTAAACTGAAACATATAAATTTCATATATACTTAAAAATATTATTGTCTGTAATTTAATATAACAATATTTCTAGGCCTATAACCTTGCACGCAGAGGCAATTTCCCAAGCATTAATACTTAAATGGGTCATATGCACCACATCTGTCATTCTGTCCTGAAGTCTATGAGGCACAACCAAGACTCTGCAAGCCTATTGATTTTTCTAGCATTTGCTTTAATTTACTTAACCATTGAGAAATCCATCAGTACATAAAGGGCAACTGTCCATTACTGCCTCATTTGCAGACATTCTTTCCCCTCATTTTTTTGGTAAATATTTCCTCTTAAATCGCTGCGTGTTTACAGTATAAAAACGAATCCAGAAAATGCTCACACCTGTTTCTGTTCAGTAACTGCTGCACTGAGGTATATGTAATGTGTTTAAAGATAGAATAAATATCTAGACATTATTACGTCTGTGTGCAAAGGGTGGTAAATTAGATCCTAATTACATTAACAGGGATTCTGCCTCCCAGCTTAAATTTTACATGAGCACTCTGTAAAAATCCAAAAGCTCTGCTGTGGTTTCTTTATGAGCTGGTGATTACAGCTACTTCCTATGCGGTCACTAAATATTCTGTTTACAAATAAATGAAGAAGCTTTGAGCCAACTTGCCAGGGTAATAATCCATGGTGTTTCTTTTTTTCCCCCCCTCCCTCCCAACAAACCTTTACCACATAAGCATGGCAACAATCAGAAGCCCTAGCTTCATCTAATTACTCTATCACATAATTTCACAAATTGCCTTTTCACTGGGGAGCCAAGTGCAAAACACGCTCACAGTGGGATTTCAGGCAGCAGCTTTCATTTACTACTCATTTCTTGTTAAATTAAACACAAAAACACCAGTTGTGCAAAAAAAAAAGTCAAAAAGAATGCCTGCAAATGAGCCAGACAAGTGTATCTTATATTTATACCATTTGCACAAAATAGCTCATTGGCAAGCTGGATTTTTAATGGCACCATTATTGCCTTTAACCCTTTTAAAGCCTGTCTCAAGGCTGGTAACTGGATCATCTCAACCAAACTCGACCTTGGTGAAACAGCACCGGGCAGCACATCGCCCTTATTAGCCAACATGACATCCTTTAGCTAATAACCAGTAAGACGAAGCATCTACCACTAGTGTGCCCTGACTTCACCTCCACACAACCCCTTTGTCTTCCAGGGGCTTTAATGGAGAACAACCAATGGCAGAATGTGGCCACAAATTCCTCAGTATTACACCCACCTAATATAAGGGAGGGATGGTCCTACAAATAAAACAAGCAGGATTTGTAAACATAATTCCTTTTTCACTCTGGTATGGGCCAATGCAGTGCTGGGGAACCAGAGGGACTCGGGGGCAGAGGGACCTAGAAGGCCAGACCCCTGTTAATTATCTGAGCACTAACAAGGCTGAATTTCAAGCTGCCACTGAGGAACAAATATTATTTTGAAAATAATTGCAGCCAGTGTACCATCACTAGTGAAGTGAACCAGAGGTTACGCTGCTCTAAGATGACATTTTTACATCAACAAGTACAAAACTAAAACACGGCCATTAGTAATTAAAGCTGTTCCTTTCATAGCACCAGAGCCAGTAGGTCAGGTACTGTTTTACATCAGAAACCAGGACTTGATGGCTGTGGATTTGCCAGCATTATCTGCACAGGGAGAAAAAAATCCCAAAACATTAAGAGCAGCTGTCTATGTGCCTTGACATTGAAAATCCTATTCATACAGACAGGTGGAGTAATTTAAAAGCCAATGTGGTTCAATTTTGATGCAAGTAATGCCACTGTTTACTAAAATGCTGCCATTACCACTGTTTATGAAAACATTACTAAAATTGCATTTTATTCATAAGAATCCTAAGATTCAGGTTATTATCAGCTTCAAAATTATTCTGCCCCCAACTGTGGCTTATGACCTTTCAGGGTTTACAACTTGCTTCACCAATGGACACGTGCTCAGGTTTCAATAATGAAATCAAAGGTTTATTCTCTTTGTCATTTCCCCACAAACACAGTGCAACTCCTGGATCAGCACAAAAAGCCCACAGCAAATAAGATAGTTCTGGAAATGAATCTATTCATTAGCCATTTACTTTCCTGAAGATATCAGTAGGAAACCCAAAAGCTCTGGTTGACATGAAGAAAGGTGGTCTAGGAAGAAGAGTTTTACTTCAAAGCTGACTTAAATAATGACTAGAGCAAGCCACATAAGGTAAAGTCACAACATTCCCCCTCCAAGTTCAAAGAAAGTCCTTGGAAAACTTATCTATATCATGAGCAGACCTTCGGTTTTACTGGTGTGACTAAAGCAACATTTCGGTGCCAGTGACTTGACTACCTTACTGCTTGTGTCGCTGGTACAGAGCATCATACTGGGAATGAGTTGGTTGTTTGTTGTGGTTTTTTTTTTTTTTCCTGTTGTTGGGGGGACTGTGTGGCTGGGTTTGGGTTTTTTACATATTTCCAAAACACCTTATGCTGTACAGGCCTGATTAGATAAGGTCAACCAGCAGCCAATAAAGGAATATTCATGCTGTGCCTAAAGTCTGAGAAGTATTTTCTGGGCAGATGTTTCTGGTCCATAAAGCAGAAGATACAGGGGTAGAGTCCTAGACCTTGCCTTATTAAAATGATGACCCACCGCTCAAGTGAAACGACTATTCTACTAAATACTATGAGTCTAAATCAGGCAATGATGCAAAAGGCAAGGTAAATTAGATAACTACATATTAACTTAAACTTTTTTCTGCCTGCTTGCCCTTCTCTGCAAATATATTTACCATTGCTAGCTTACAGGGTAAGGAGCTGGAAGTGCAAAGGTGAGTCTGATCAATAAATTTGTTCATACAGTGAAAACTGGGTTTTCAGCTGAGCATTTTGGAGGAAAGGATGCCATTACCCATGGAATATTTTAACTTTCTATCAACAACAACAACAAAAAAATCCCTTTCACAAGAAAAGTTTTCTGTGGGTAATTCTGATGGGCAGACAGTAAACAAACAGTTAAGAATTAGGGCTCCTTGAATATATGCAACAAGAAAAAACATGTAAGCTATAACAGTGCAGATTCTGCATAGCTGAACGTAAATGCATTAAAAGGGAAACAAAACTTTTAAAATGGGTAAAACTCAAACTCACTTCTCATGCCTGTCCTGGAGCAGCAAACACACTATATTCACCACAGTATCACTGTTTCGCTTCATTCAGACAAGAGTTATGTTCGCGTAAACAGATGTAGGATACTCTATGCCAAAGGAAGGGAATGGATCTTACTCAACTTGATGTACCACTTCCAAATGTGACCCCATTTGAAAGGCAGCTTATCTTACACCACAGATTAACACATCTCATCAGATATGCACCCAACGGTTTTGGTGTCTCATATTTTGGCACTTTACCTGATCTGATTAAGTCACTTGCTAGCTCACACCGGTGCGCTGTGAAACTCCTTCAAGCGTTAAGAGATTGCCAATAAAAAATTAACACTGGCACTTATATACATAAGCATATCTGAGATTCAATATAGGCTCTTTTGTAGCAACTGTGTTAAAGGACAAGCTAAACAAACAACTAATAATGAACAACTGAGCCCATGAATTAATCCTCATTTCCTGCTCACCCACTGCTTGCCAAAATACTGTTGTTGCCTTTGGTGTACTTTGTATTTCAAATTATTTGCCAAATATTTCCGTGTATACTTCCAGATTCACAAACCAGCAGTCAGACTTTTTCCCTCCCACTCTCCTTCAAAACATGATACTTGACTTTGTATGTCTGCTTCAACTGCAGAAGGCCAGTATGTCCCTTAACACATTTCTGTGCCTTGACTGAAGAATAATTTCAAAAACGAATTTGCACAGGCAAAATATCACAGCTGCAAATATTAAAAGAAAGGAGAGGGTGGAGCAGAAAGCAAAGCATCTATTGTTGACTTAAAAATTCTTATTACTGCAAACATTCTTGGTGGTAAACTAATTTCCCAGAATATTTATGCAAACAAAAGGAGTTCTAGTACAACCAGAGCAAGTGTAATTTAACATTTGAATTAATGTTTATCATGTTTCAACTTTTCAGTATTCCCTCGCTTCTGCTCAGATGTGAAATTCTGCTGGTTTGTAAATACTAATGTGTTTCAGCAGCTTCCAGATAATTAAAATTCTTTAATGTGTTGGTGGCTTCCACATCAGTACAACACTGCCTCCAAGGTAGAAACTGGGGCAGGCTGGAAAAAAGATAAGGTTGGGAATACACACTTTCTCTAAAATCTAGCCCAGGCTGCTGGCTACCTTCTGATTTCAACCAAAAAATTTCCTTGGACCACTGGCATTCCTGAGACCTGCAAGGAGCACAGGATGGGATGCTTTGTACCATATAGTTTAAGGCAATATGATGGTCGTCTTCATCAGAAACAAGACTGAATCATATATTGGAAAAAAACCCACATTTTAACTACATCACACTTCTGAACATGAGAACAGCCTGTGCGAGGAATCTGGTTTGCTTGAATCTATTGACTAAAGCAACCTATATTTTTCCTTTCTAGTCTAAAAATGAAGGTTTGTAGTGCAGCTCAGTGCTGGTAACTTAATCTACAGGGCAGCATAAGATCTGAGAACATGAGGCATAGGCTTTCCAAGAAATCATGAAAAGTGAGCAACAACAGCATTGCCAAGGTTATTTCCCAAGAAACAACAGTTTTCTTCAAAAAGGGCAACACTCACCAGCATTAAAAAATGGACCAACCGTTGGAGGCTGGACAGCGGGTCAAAGCAACAAATTTGAGGAATATTAAAGAAAATGCTGATGGTTTTGACAATCAGTGTCCTCCATCAAACTCTGGGAGTGCTGAAGGGTTAAGAAGTTAAATCAGTTACCTAAATCCTGTTTGTCCTCAGTTCTGGAGCTCTCGATTGAATTCAGACAGAGCCTTGGAATAATCATCTTCTCCTACAACAGCATTTCCTTTTTTCTCCTGTTGAAGGTACCTGCCACAGTACCTCCACCAGTAGAAGGGAGCATCTGAGCAACACCCCATCACAGATTACGTCCCATGGTTGCTTTTCCTCATCCATCCCGCTGCTGCTGGGAACAGGAGGAGCCTGGGCTCCCACCATCCTAGCCAAGGGGATGGTGGTGTATGGGCACTAAAGGCAAGCTAAAAATGCCTGTCTTTTCCTAGGAATTTGGGACAGCTGGCACTAAGAAGTCTTGCAGATGTGGAAGAAAGAGTTTTACAGCTTTGCCTACAATAAAATCAAGTGAAAGAGGAGACCTGTGTACTTGGGGTAAAGGGGGGATGGACACACATCCCTTCTCAGTCCAATCCATGGAAATATGACCCCTGCTACACAGATGAGCTCCAGAAGGCCTCTGGCATTTTGCAGAGCAAGCATCAGTTGGCACAGGATGGAGAGTTACTGTAAGTTTTTAGGGGCTTGTTTCATTTTAAAGCTTCCAAATCCTCTAAAGAGGCGAGCAAAGAAAAGTCTCACTGGTTTTAGCCAATTGCTTCCCCTTTTCATGTTTTTAGCAGCCTAGGTTTGTACCCATCTGCCCTCTCACTACATCCACTTCCAAAACTGGACAAACATTCAGCATGGAAGTAGGGGCAAGGAGCCAAATCCCAACCCCCTCCTCCCAAGGCAAAGTCAAATAACCACAGAGGGATGAGAGAAGACATGAAATCCACTTGCTTTAACCTTAAAAAGGTGCTAGTGTAAAATATTCATATATAAACAAAATGCATAGAATTAAGTGGTGCAATAGTATTTTTCTATCAGACTAACAACCCTGAAGCTATGGGGACTATTTTTCTCAACTAGATTCAGATATAAAGTGCCTCCTTCAAATGCCTGCCTCCAATAAATTATTTTATACAAATAACAGCTTTGCTAAGTAGATTGAATGTTGTTTATTACAAGTTTTCTTGTTTAATAGAATGGCAGTGGTTGATCAACAAAGCTTCAAAATCAATACACAGAACAGAAAAAAAAAAACTCCTTTCACTTTTACTGTAAAGTAACATGTTTTAGCTACATCTTCTACTTTCTGCTCAGTCTCCCATTTCAGTAAGATTTAACCTCTTGAGAAAATTGTTTCAAAAGCAGTTAAAAATAATGATTAAATTATGGGATTTACATGAAAGGAAGCCTTGGCCCATTCATTTTTTTCAAATAATGGTAATTTGTTTTTTAAAAGGTGTTTGAAGTCCTTGAATCTACCTCTTGGCACCATTAAAAAAAAATACTTTATAATCCTCTAATGTGCTTAAATAAAGCCTTCAATAGTTTAAATTGTTATTAAGCATCTTTTGGGATTATAATTTTATGGCTTTTTTTTTCCTGATTAGATGATGAACGCGAAGATCATCAAATACTCATCATATAACAAACCAATTACATCGTATAATCCCCAAAATGAGGTTTGAATCCCAACATTTTAAATTAAGCTGGATTTAAGGGATGTAGAGAATTCACAATGAGCAAACCAAACACAACAACACCCCCCAAACTCCGTTCTTCTAGTTTTGAACCAAAAGGTACCATTGCTGGGACAAAAGCATGGAATGGGTTGAAGCAGAAACTAATCCTGTTGCCACAATTAAATTTACACAGATCTCGCTGTAGGCAGGATTCTGCACCCCCCACCCCCCTTCCCTTCTTCCAAGCTTTTTGCTTATGTTTTCTCCCTCCTGAGGGCTATACATTACAGTGAGGAGGCTTACTTGAAAAATGGTGGTGAGATCTGATCCCTGAATGTTAAGTGATCCAAGAAATACTAAAAAACCCATATCAACAACAAAAAATATATCACCATCACCTCCCCCCTGCACCACCACACTACCTTCCCCCCCCCAAAAGGGCCTGTAAAATGTTGCCAGGCTGCAACACACCCTGAAATTATCCTTAAGGCAACATTTTAGAGTTCAGCTACAGCACAAGACTGATTCACCCCAATCCCTCCTCAAGACCTTGCCACGGTATTAAAGATATTTGATATTCATTTGATGCCAGCCTGTGAGTCTCTCCTCATTTTTCACTCAACTTTTATAGTTCAGGGGTGTCTTTACCGCTTCACCAAACTATTAGTGGGGTTTTTTTTCCAAATAGCAACAAGTCATTCCTTCCACTTCAAATTTATAGCAAAATCCTAAAAATAGTTTCACAAACCTCAAAATTTACAGGTTGGTGTCATAATCTACCATCAAAAATTTCAACAAGCTCCACGGTTATGTTTTGTCTAACTATTGGCCAACCTGGGCAGCTCTTCCAACCCAGACATTCAATCAAGATTAAGTCAGAAAAGCAAATGTTTAAAAATAAATCCTGTGAAGTCCTGAGTCCTAAGTCTGATCGCCACTTTTGCTGATATTTTAGTGGATTTTTTTGTTGTTATTATTCCAAGAGGAAGGAAAAAAAGAAGGACATTTTGAACGAATTCATTCCCTGAAGCGTTTCAGAGCATACTGCCTGCATATACAGAGGAGAACGTTTGCCTACTCTTTGGGCACACATCAACTCAGTTCTGCACATCAGTCAAAATAACGGGGGGCTGCAGTGTGACACTGCGTGGGAACTATTGCCTAAACACTTCAACAACCAGAGAGGCTATGGCCAAGCATTTGATTTTTTTCTTCAATAAAGAGAAAAATAATTTCCTCCTAAGCAGGAAACATAAACTAAGGGACAAACCTTAGGAAGTTAAGTCAGCACGCAGAGGAAGATTTTATACTCTTGGAGATAGAATAACTGCATAGAAAGAATTAAAACAGGTTCTACACTTTTTAAAAAAATGTTTTATCCCAACATTTGTTTTAAATCTTTCCGACTATTAATCATTAGTATGATAGACACAGCAATTACTGTCTATTTTGTTTAATTCCATGCCACTGGTATGTATTAATATTGTGGGGGAAAAATATTTGACTTTGTAGAGGAGGGTTCCCAACTAACACCCCAATTAAGAAGCACCAGCAGTCAAGGGGATGCTGTATTTCACGCTTAACTGTTGCTCAATTCTTCCCTGCCGTTTTCCAGACAGGAAAGTAAAAGCAGGTTAAGCACCAAGGTCAAAAGGGAGGCATTGCCTGCCCTGACGTGTCTCCTGCCTGAACAGAACTATCTCCCTGTCTTTCCTCACCTTTTGCTTTAGGGAGGACTTCGTATCCATCCTAGGGAAGATCAAATTCATTAATAATAAATTCAAAAATTACGTGGGATTTTCAGTTTCCTCAGCTGCTTCTCTGGATGATCTCCCTCCCACAATGAGAAACCCAGATGGGGACACTGTCATGCCAGTGTGTAGGGTTATAACAGCACTCTTGGTGTCCAGACAACCTCATAAATGAACTGGAGTCAGTTTTTTTCCTTCAGTCTCTCACCCTGCTACTCCTCAGCTTTGACTGCAGCCATGATTTGGGCCTGAGATTTTTTGCATAGAGGACAGCACCTCAAGCAGCTTGTAAATATGTTCTATTGCTCTAGCTCTAACTGTAGTGTTGACTTTTCCCTTGTTATCAACATGTTTGCCTGGAGGACATCATCCTCCACACACGTGGAGACTCATTGCTCTTTGGGATACATGAACTCTTTGGTGCCTTCTCACTCCAGCAAGAGCACTCCCAGCTGAAACGCATGCTTGGAAGAACCTGCAGTGTTGGCCAGACATGTTTTAGTGTGGGAGAACTGTCCATGACCCCACCTCGAGTTGATTTGAAAGGTCTGTCTCAAGGTCCTAGTTGGAGAAGGTTGAACTGGGTAAACCTGTTCTGGTTTATTGAACTGACCAGACAAACCTGGAGCTACCATGATGCTGCCAGAAGAAGACAAAGCTCCCCTGCCATAAATCTGCGTGCTTCTCCTGGTCGGGCTGGATCTGCACAGTGGATTTTTTAAAGCAACCTTTAGCTCAGTGCTGCAAGGTAGAAAATGCAGTAACTTCGTTGCACAAACCCTGGGGGAATTCTTTCTGTGTTTGGGCCTTCCAGAAGAAGAGGCCACCTTACAAGCAGATGTCCGAATGTCTCCCAGGGGCAGCTATCGGCACTGCAGCAAGCTCCACAGGCACTCTTTTGCACATCATTTCTGCACAGCAGATGAGTGAAAAGCCTCTTGCACCCTACACCTACTCTGGAGAGAATGGTAACAGGGACCATTCTCTGGTCCTGAGACTGTGCATAAAGCCAGCTGCACAGTCAGGTCAAGCCCATGTAGCTAAATGCTCAACCCAAGTTGGCTCCTGCCATGAGGTCTTTCAAGAGTAACCCCTGCTGTCTTCGGCCATTCGCCCAGGAATGGGGTTGGAGGGAGGTAGCTGGCCCAGGCTACTAGCGAGCTGGAAACTGCTCGAGCAGTTTACCAGGATAGACTGTCACATTCCTGTTCCCAGGCCTGGGTGGTGTTTAATTTACTAGCACAAACACAGCAAGAGGCCACCTCCAGAAAAAAAACCCTACTACTATTAGTAATAGTAACATATACTACTTAATTTGTAATTTCTCATCTGAGAATTATAGGGACTGACTTGCAGTCGCACAGTCACTCCTGTCCCTCGTCCTGACTGCAGAGCTTGAGCTTCCAGGGCATCTCCTCAAACCAGAACCTGAACCAGCCGTGTCAGGTGAGCATCACCTGCACAGCATCCCTGGACTATCTTGGAGGCAGATGTCCTTAAGCTCACAACTACCTGCAGATACACACCAGGCTGTCAGCTCTTTTTGGGTAAGGACATAGAACTGAGGAGCCACCAAGACCAAAGAGGACCTCAGCCTTTGGGAGCCATGTGCTGAATGCACCAGGGTCAGGACTAAGGAGCTGGCAAAGCTGGGACACAGCTGACAGAGGGCCAGAGAGAGAGATTAGTTCAGAGATATCCGAGGCCCTCTCCAGCCTAGGAGGAATGGTCCAGCATGAAGGTTCATTCATAGCAACCCCAGACTGCGTGGGGCAGGATTCTCTGTCTGATCCCCATGCTGACAAGAGTCATGGCAGATATCTGGTTTCTTGGCTCAGCGAGGGACGGAGGGGCGATGTGTGTGAGCACTTCCTTCAGTTTACAAATATGGTCTTGGCAGGGTTCCCACTGGGGCTAGGCAAGCTGGCCAGCTTCTGGTTTCACCCTGACCCTAACTACAGGCAGGAGAAGGAGTCAGCGGCTAGAATAGAGGCAAAAGCTGTTCTTCACTACCATCCGCAGTCCCCCAGCACCTCTCACCTGGCCCTTATCCTCCTGGCACAGAAAAGTTCAGACAAAGTCAGGCCCAAATCTCCAGAGTATATGAAAACAGTGACAGACCACCACAATTTTATGAAAACTGAGAATGGCATTAGAAATACTTTCCTGAATGCTAACATGAGAAGTTGTGGTACAAAATATGAAAGAAACTCCTGCACTCAGCTTAACCCCACACACACCCGTCCAGAGCTTTGATTTCAAAAATACAGATAACTATGGCAATAGAAATAGCTATGTATCCCCCCACACCCCTTTATAACATTAAATACAGGGGTAACTTACACTTTGGGAATGAGAATATCTCAAAGAAAAAAATATACTTTGCTATTAAACCAGATACATTCAGACCTTTCATTATAAAGCTTCTGATGATCTCTGACAAACATATGAATAAGGTCTTTATTGGCTTTTTGCTTTGTTTTTAATCTCCCCAATAATTTTCCACAGTTGTCTGGAGCACAGAACCAGGGGCTGAACGCTGCTCTCTCCTCCAAAGCAGCAATTCCCACATCAGCTAAGGGGAGCTGCAGCTGTGCCAGCAGCACGACAGGATAGGTCTCTGAGGTTATTAGTTAAGCTTAGTCACACTTTGTGGTGACATCCTGTTAACAACTGCAACTCAAACCAAAAAAAAAAAAAAAAAAAAAAGAAAAATCTAAAAGCAACACACACAAAAAAAACCCCCAAAACCATAAAAACATATGCTCCATGCTCTTCCCCTGGCATCTAGTAAATGAGGCAACAACAACAACAACTCTGGTCGGAAAAGTTCCCTGAGCTGCCTGTCAGCAACATCATTTGTATTTTTTGCTTTCTATGACTACTACAACTATGACATTTTCCATGTTTCATTTTGCATATGTTATCTAGAGTTCACTTACTGTTAGATGCTGGAACAGCCATGCCCTCATGATATTTGTGGCTACTTTGGGAAAGATGCCACGCTTTTTATGTCGCTTTTTGTCCTTATCTGGATCATCATCATCACCTGTGCTGGGGGAAGCTACACTGTTGTCCAAGCCGTCACCTGTAAATATAGTGAATTAAATTTTGACTTATGCTACCTTTATATACTTCAGCCGACGCCTGGCTTTGGGTATAAACTGCATGAATATTTAAATGAGGTATAAATTCTTTAACACCATAATTCACCAGGGGTTGAGGGGATGATGGGGAAGAGACATGGGGAGAGGGAGGGACTGTTGGCCCCATTCTGGTTTATCCTGAAGGACAGTGTGGCCATGTCTGCCCATGTAGCACACACCCCCCACCCTCCCAAAAGGAGCTTAAAAAAAATAAATAAAAAACTTTGCCAGCATCCAGCTTGCAAAAGTGGAAACAATGGCTTTCCTTCATACTAGGTCACTTCCCAAAAATTCATAGCAATTAGCTACTTTGGTTGAGATGGCAATTAGGAAAGTATTGAGGGGGTCTCATCCCCATGACAGTACTGCTCTGGGATGCAAAAAGTGAGGTGAATGCAGCTTTCTTGCAACATCATATTCTCCCTCCCCAAAATCCATAAATAACCAGAGGATTGTGGCATTGCTTATGTTAAGTCTTTTATAGACATCCAACTTCCCCTGGCTTTTTGATGGAACGTGGGCAGCTAACTAGCCTCCCCTCTTCCCAGCCCCAGACTAAAGAAATTCATACTGGGATAAGTAGGTACCAATTTGGCATACATCATAGGAATTAACACCCTGTTTTGTGCCGGTGCGCTATATTCATAAGAGGTGTCTTCACCCATTGAACAACAACTCATCCAGAATGAATTTCCTTAATGCAGAGAAGGTCTCAGATAGTTCTCATCACATTAGCAAAATATCTGAGGGAGGACGTAACCATGTGGGAGCCAACTTGGGTCTGGACTGAGAGGCTAGTTGTGAAAGGAAAACAAAAGTTGCAGTGCCTGGCCAGTTTGCATGCAATTTTTGTTTCAAACCCTGAAAGCAGTTTATAAACATGTCCACGTAGCAAACCAGTCTTTGCATTATCTGCATCCTCGCTTCCAAGGACACTGTATTTGTAGCAATATGGAATTGTGATGTTATTAGACAAGTGTTTTTTACACCCTCCAGGCAAGAATGATCAAGAAAGTAATCTGAATTCGGTTGAATCAAAACTATCTCTGTTAGGAACAAAAATTTTAATTTTTTTTTTAAAAAGGATGTAGACTGTCAAAATTACAATTTGTTAAACAGCTTTCAGCACACGCACACACACACACACACACACACACACACAAGTTATCGTTAGTGTTATATTTTTAGTATCTTACTGACCGTAGCAAATTTATAATTGTCCTTATGACTTGGCTTGTGTCTTTAATGAAATGGTAGCCTTGGGTAGTTACAGAAACAAACAAGATTTTTATGAAAAAATCAGATATCCAACAAATTCTTTGAAAGCCCAGTATGTAAAAAGGAGCTTTTATACAGAGAAGCAATTCACCATATAAAATAATAATTCATAAAAGAAACATGAGCAAAGGAAACAACTCAACAGCATTTAAAATTCCATGGGCTAATCCACTTTCTGTCTGCGAGAGGCAAACAAGAAAAAGAAAAGTATTACACATTCATTGATTAAAAATGAAAAGCTTCTAACCTAATGACACTGCCTTTCACCACCTCCCTGCAATTGTCCACCCACCCTCTCCCCCCTTCCATTTTTTTAAATACATTCTCTCCTCATTTCAAACACCCTTCAGATTAATTTAGCAGGCATCGCCTCATGCCTGACGGGAGGAGGACTCATTGATAATTTATGGAAATATCTACTATAATCCAAGGGAGATGACTTTTTTTCCAGCTTTGTGCATCAATAGATAATCAAGGCCTTCAAGCAGCCTTAGCTTCCCATTACCTCAGGCAAGAAAATTCCTGAAAGCATGCCTCCGGGGCACCTGAATTATATCCTCCATTAGGGGAGGAAAAGCTTTCTGCATTCCACCTATAACACTCCCCAGAAGCTTTCCTGTTTATTTCTGCTGTATGAAAGCAGAAGCATTAGGAACAGGATTTTTTAAGTGAAGACTTATGTAGATACAATGGAGAAACCTTTCAAGCGCGAGCCAGATCACCTCCTTCAATCCCTGGCAGTGACCTATCCCAAATAAAAGGTTTCTGTTACATCATTAGCTCAAGCCAAAAACAGCCTTGGCTTAATGCACAGTTTGTTCTTCCTACTGTTTTTAGGCAAATACTGCTACTTTACTCCCATCTGGGAGGGAAATTACACTGCTGGGCTGTAATCTAAGACAAGATTTTCATTGGAAGCAAATGCTTTCAATCCAGTGTAAATACTGGTGCATGTTCAGAAAAGCCTAAAACAATAAACCCTGGCCCCGTCCAACACAAGTCAGGGAAAGTGAAAGGCAGGGAGAGGATAAGAAAGCACCCAGCTATCCTAAGAGCAAATGCTTCTGTACACTTTTATAAATTGTTTAACCTCTTCCACTTTTTAAAATGGAAAATTGATCTCACAAAGACTGAAACCACAGAGAGATGCCTAAATGGTCAATTGTGGATTTTAGTATTTCCATCTACTTTGCAACTTGATACACTCACCTCTGTGAGGTCTCCAGAGATCTGCCCACCCCTATTCCCCCTTCTTTTTAAAGATCACTAAACAAACTTGAATCACCACTGACCAGCCACACGGTAGCAGCTACGAACCACATTTGTAAAATGTCAGCGGCAAGTCCGTTCCTGAAGTTGACTTCTCCTGCCGCCAAATGAAGGCAAACTGAAAAGGTGGAAATAATCATAGAAATGATGCTAGTCCATAAACAAGCTTACAGGCTCATTAGTATAGCAGGAGGTTCCACTGGGTGATTTATGCTTGTTTTGCTGATGCCATGAGGAAATGCCATAGGGCAACTTTAGCCAGCTGCTAATGGTTTCTGACAGCTTCTTAGCAACTAGTGCAAGCAACGCCGTGGCGTTTGCTAGTGACAGAAACCGAAAATGTCATATTATCTGCCCATGTGTCATGAAGTCCATGTGGCAATTAACTAGTAGGCCAGTGACTGAGAGGCCAGAGGCTCTTCAAAATGGCCTGTGGCTATTTGAGGGGCAGAGCAGGCGCACCGCTCGCGTTTACGTTGCACATATGCACAGCCATATGCATGATCCGCATCACGCTCCCTCCACCTCGATCGCCAATGATTTTGGTCCACATGGATTCTTTGTCTGTGAAAAATCTCCAGCTCACTTCCTTTTTAGGCATGGCATGACATTATCAGAGGAATTGCAAGTAATCCATCTTGATATGATGGTTGGGAATGGCACTTTAATTGGCAATACCTGATTCTCTGGTTTTGAGTGCTGGATCCAAAGGTGCTAGCTGTTTTTCTGCTCACTCGCAAATTAGTCTAAAAGGATTTAAAATCATTGAAGCAAACTCGTTGCCTGTCAAATTGCTGGGAGCACAGTGACTCTGCACAGCAACTAGATGCTATTTAAAAAAAAAACCCGGAGCCTGTAAGGAGCAGGAGGAGAGCCCAGGCTCCACACGCCCGTTCCCCAGTGAGCAAAACCAGGCGCTATATGTCAAACTGTCGAACCTTTCAGCGTGGCCATTTGCCCTTTCAAATAATATTTAAGAATTGTTTTTACACAATTTTTTATAGGCCATGGTCTAGTGAAAGAGGCCAACCAACAAAGAAAAGAATTTGTACTACAATTCGTCCATGGACGATTTCTTGCCAGACCTGGGCTGGTCCCCATGGAGCAAGGCAGGTGACCTGTGGCAGCTCCCCGGCTGTTGGGGAGCTCCAATTTCAAACACCCTCAACTCCAGTGTCCCAGAGTTGCCTATTTAAGCATACCCAGGCATTTAGGCTGTGCTATCTTGTTCCTTTCAAGAAAGGATAAAACAGCATTTATCGTATTCAGCCCCACTGAATGGGTCAGGCCGTGGTGCCAGCAGGGGCTCCTCTCCCTGCATCCCCCTCCTGGCTGCCATCGCCTCCTACTACTTCCCTTCCCCTCCCACTCCCCCAAAAACCGGAGGCAGAAGCAGCAAAGGGCAACTGGGTTTACAGTGGCTGCTTGAGTGGGTAATGCTCTTTTTGTCCTGGGCAATCTATTACAAACCATTGTTGCCAAAATAAGTGCTTCTGGAGAGCAACTTGGCACATGCGCTCGCCTTCAGCAGCAGTGGCCGTTGCAAGAATTAGGTGGCAATTCAAAGCCTCCTCCCTCACTTCCACACTGAACTGAAATGAAATGTCATCACCTTGCAATGTTGGAAAGGCACAGCCAGGCAACTTTCAGCTACTCAGTTCCTAAATCCATCATCAGACCTCGAACACAGAAGTTGCCCAGAGACAACCTAAATAGTCCCAATTCCAATTCCAGGATACGTCAAAGTTTGAAATTCAGATGCCCTAAAAGCTCCAGTCCTTTTCCCAACTAGAAAATCCATGCCTTTGCATGTGTCTCTTTGGACTAACATCCTCAACTGATTTTAAGTGACTACAATCTCAGTAGGAAAGTGCTCAATGTAGTTTTACTACAAGTATCTTCACAAGATGCAACAGGTTATTTCTCACTACACAAAGCCGTCTGCTAGGATCAAATCTGTATTTGGAGCACAGATATTTTTATATCAAAGCAAAAAATGCTATTCCTAAAAAAACCTGCTTCGCACACCTCTGTCATGAGATCTGAGAGAAGTTTTGAGGCCCACTGTTCATTTTGCTAGGAGGGGGTAAGAGGAGAGCACCAGCTTCACTGAGGTCCACCAAACCATGCAATGAACACCACATTTCTGCTTTTACAGTCCACTTCTAGATAAGAACTTAAATTCATCACTTTGATGAGCTCACTGAAGGAAATGTGAAGGAAACATTTTTTAGGTGCACACTGGACTGGACAGTTTCATTAACATGAGACTAAGTATTGTCCTCTCAAAGAAACAACACTCCTCAGGTTGAACTTATTTTTGTGTTTCCAAATTTCTTCAATGAAAAGCAGCTTCTGCCTCCTGGAAGAACTTAAAGGTTTGCACTTGTATTATCTCATTAAATGCAAAAGTAATTGAAACATCCGTTGTGTTTGGACAAAAACTATTGACTTTTGTACTAGACTTGCAATGATTTTGCTGCTATGAACTAAAACACCTAACATGGTGCCCCAAAGTTTGTGGGCTTTTGAGTAATGTGATTTTTTAAAAAAATCTATCATACTTTTTTTTTTAAAGCATTTAGACATGAGTTCCTCAAATTCCTGCCTTTTGCTAGCATGAGAACTCTATGTTACCTAAGCTAAATATTTAACTCTTCACTGTCTATCCACAGGTCCATTGGCTCCTTTCTCTTTCAGACCCTCCAAGAACATAAACCTCTTCAGCAACCTTTCCAGGTAACTAGAAAGCAGCATTCATTAATAACTTTTGAGCAACATAAAGTACCAGAGAGATTTTAAGTGTCACAATTACTTTCCTTAGTGCTCTGTGCTAATTTAGAGCACCTATCACAGTATAATTTCTACACTTTTACTTCTGTTATTCCTTATAGAAATACATCTCCATCTTGCTGGATTCCACACAATTAACAATGCTGACTTTTTGCAGAGCAAAAGTAGACCTACAGATGAAATATAATTTTGTTATGAAGTGCAAAATCGTGAACGCTCAAATAGTAGGTCCAAGGATGCATCAAGTTTTTCCTGTAAAATGTGACCAGAGAGAGCTAATCCACCACAATTGTTCACAGGACTTAAAACAAGGATCATCATTTCAGACCACCAGCATTGACTAGACTTGGGCAATCAAAGAAGAATATGAAGGTTTGGGGTTGCTTTGTTTTTTTTTTCTTTATTTGTTTCTGGCACAACCAGCTCCAACTTGGCAAAGGAATGTGATGAGCAAAAGTCACACCCAAATGACTCTGATGTGAGTCAGGGTGGCTATTATTCGTGCCCACAACCATATGAGGACAAGTTTACTACTCAGAAATTATCATTCCTCCTTATAGTAAGGTGAGGAAGAAGGCAAGGTGAGCAAAACAAGGGGTTGAGCGGTCAGGGATGCAAGGAGTGAGCTGGAAGGCACTAGTATAGTCTGGGGATGCATGCTCTGCTGGTAATCCAAGTCTTACCTATTTGTTGAGGAGAACTTGAAGTTTTGACATGAAAAAGCCCATGAATTAAGGCCCCAAAAATCCATTATTTTAAAATTTACATGCACATATGCATTTATATATTGTATACGTAACATAAACCCACTCTGATTGTTCTTAGCCTGCAATCCCTAAGCAAGGCACGTGAGCTGAGAAAAGGGCTACCAGCAAAAAAGTACTTCAGAAAGCTTAAACTAACTATGCAATTTCCTTATCGGAAAAAGCATTTTCTATTAATTTGGATCCATGATTAGTCAGATCTGATGAAAGCACCCACTCCAGGAGTTCCTCAGGTCAATGGCAATCATCTCGGCACACTGAACGGCCTACAGAACAGCCCCCAAAACTATTTACAAAGATGATGTAGGTCTGCTTGTGAATTTGAAACGTGGTGTTTACGAGGGACCAATTTTTTTTTTATTATTCCTTAAGGAAAAAGCCTTCTCAAATATACTTAATAAAAAGCTAATGAGAAACAAAAAGATTTAAAATGAGGATTAGCAAGGAACAAATACCATGTGTGTGGGTTGCACGTATTTCTTAAGGAGATGTGGTGCATGTTTCATGCAAGTATTCAGACCATGGTATAAGCAGTAGGAGGCTGTCAGTCACAGACTGTACCCATATTTACAAGATACTAAAGGAAATGATTGCACAAATATCCTACAAAAATATCCCTAGCTGGAGTAACCTGGACAAGCATAAATTACACTCTGGTACTTGACAAATTTTCAAAGTTTTCTTCGTGAAATCATTGTTCTTTAGAGACAGGAGCACCTTTTTCTAGTATGTTGATCCTCCTTCAGGTAAAGCAATGAGCAAATTGGCTGTCTAATGCATAGGGTAAAAGCAGCATTGATCAAAAGTGGGGGCAACTGCACAGACTTTACTAATCTTCATGTGTTCAGCAGCTTTTCACAGTAGAAGTGAAGAAAATTTCTTCTGCACAACATAGAACTTCTTAATGGGGTTCGGAGAATGCTGCTATTATGGGTAAGTTGTGCGATATTTCTGAAGCCATGCATCTATGCACAGAAAGACATATTAAAAAGAAAGTAATCCATTGCATGGGAAGCAAACAACTTCCTGCTGCCAGCAACAGAAGTTTACTTTGAGCAGTTGGAAGCAAATACCCTACAGAAAAGTATCTGGTTAAACAGAAAAACATACTGCTTTAACCAAGAATGGTAAAAAGCTTAAATAGCAGGGGTTTTTTTCCTAACCCAAAGCCAGCATGATGACCCCGCCGGTTCTTGGGAAAAGCTGTTTTTCAGTCATTCTCTCATTTTGTTCAAATACAGGTCTTTTTTTTGAAATCTACTTGCTCCAGCCTCAGCTGGAGAGCTGGCCCTCCCACCTATGGGTCTGACCAGTCACATTTTCCATAAGAAGTCAACTACATACAGTTGAGACGCAGGTAAATTCACTATTGGATTCAGTCATTCTGACTCCTCTGCAAAGCAGGAGCACAAATAGCAGCAGGAGCAGGATAGGACAGCTCTGCCATGGGGGAAATATGCCTAACTAATACCCCAAATGGCCACAAGGTCAACTTCTGTAAATCTCTATAGCTCCTTAACAACTGGATCTATCTTTTTGTTTATCCCGCTTCTACAATACTTGACTCTTGGACTGAGCACAAGCAGCTATAAGAGGCTCAAGGCAAAGATCAGAAGCACTTTATGTATAAACTAAGGGACACATTATCTATAGAAACAGTTTTTTCTAGTGGAGTATGTAAGTAGACTTCCTCCCCTAAACACAGTTAAATTGCCCAGGGCCTTGCCTGCATGCCTGCCCCAGAGGAGATGATGCTGTAGGTTTCATGTTGTACAACAGAAAATATGTGCCAAAACTCTGACACTGTCCAAACCATTAAAATTAAGTGCTTCTACTGAAAAAAAAGTTTTTTAAAAAATTAATTATTGGGCAAGACAAACCAAAATGATTGGGAAGGCTGAATCAAATTAAAGCATTATATTCTGAGCCATTTCAAGGCTAACTCATGCTGGCCCAAGCTACAGCCTGAGCTATAGTTCAGATGCTGTTTGCCCCAAATGTTTTTTTTAGGGCTGGATCCTGTATGTTGCGGGAGTCATAATAAACAGGAAAGCATTAGTTTAGATCTGGCTCAGGTAAGTCAAGATTCATGACCTACCAAGCCCATGTGAAATATTTCCATTTGGGAGTTCCCATGTTGTTTGTGTCAAGTGAAAAAGCTCTTGCTGATATGCAATCCATTTTCTTCTACTCCCATCACCTGTCCATTAGTAACATCAGGCAGTGAAAACCAAGACATGATTGAAAGAAAACTAACATTTAACTTCACTTTGCATGCCATGATGGCAACACATACTCTATTTCCCTCTACCCAGCAATCACTTTGAAACTGCAAAAGACAGAATTTAAAAGGAGGAGAATAAAATGCCTCCATCTTGCCCACCCTTCCTCTTTTGACAGTTACAGAGTCTCAGCTGCCACTGCCTATGCTTCAAAAAAACAGCCATCTCCCTCAACCTTATAAAGATCCACTTGCTGCAGCCACGACTCCCATAAATCATAACCACTGGAACATCTTCACTAGGTAGCTAGTGAAAAGACATCTGGTTTTGAACTTAAAGCACAAACTAATTATTTATTTGTACTTAAAACAAGAGGAAGACAATTTTGATTTGTTATGGAGTGTTAATCCAAAAACCCTTCTGACACAGCCTGGTTCCAAGACCCTGTATCACATAACATAGGAAGGTGGAGAACAGGGCTGGCCACATCCACCTAGAAGAACCATTTCCACAAAGTATCTTTGAGGCTCAATAGAAATTAGATACTCGTATGGTGGCTTCAGCCTCTGGGCAGAGCAGCGCAAAACAACCAAGACTTGGGAATCAGTTGGGCTCAAAACACTTAACCTCCTATTTTCCAAGCAAGTGTCAGAACTGTTTGCAAACACAGATGAACAGACAGCATTTGGTCTACACCTCCTCTCATCCTGCCCTAGAGCTGCCTGGGATGCTCAGAAGAAGCCTGCTTCACTCACCCAATACAAAACTTTATAAAGTAACATAAAGCACATAACTAGCTCAGGAAAAAACACTTTAATTACAAAATAAACAACCCTCTGTCAGACCTTTTAAGGAAAGGGCATAGTCAGAGTTAATAAAGTTTTTCTTATGCTGTCCACACTGCTCCTTGCTGCCCAGTGCCCTAAACCCACCGCTCTTGTTCTTCCAGCAAAAGCTGGTTGCTCCGGAGGGCCCATGACAAAAGCAGGAGGCTGCTTCTCAGGAAGGAAGTGCAGAAGCCAAAAGGAAATAAGTAGATTTGACAGAGCCAAGCCCACACAAAATTTTCTTCCACTTGAATGTCCCTCTCCAGCACAAAAGGCAAATCTGGTGTGATGAGGTGGTGCTTAAAAAAGGCAACAATGGGAAAAACAAACCTAAAGATGGACTTCAGAGCGAATGAGTGGTGGCATTGCTTCTGGTGGCCAGTGGGTAGACACACTGCTGCCACTCAGGTGGGTCCCGCTGCCCTCCGCTTGGCATGGTGAGCAGGACAGTGGTCTGCTTCCAGCAATCATGTCCCACTGCCTTGCCCGCGGCTCACAGGGGCAGGACTCAGTAAAGCACAACACCAGAGAGCGAGAGCACCCATGGGCGTCATTCTGCACTACTGAAGCACAACTGCCAGCACCAGCTGGGCTAAACTTTGCTTGTGGTCTTCTATACAAACTGGGGTTAGAAAGAACAGCAGGGGTTTCTGGAGAAGGGGGCTGCTCGCTTGGCTCAGACTTCCCTTGCTCTATTCAGCTGGGAGGAATCAGGCAATGACCACCATGGTGCTTAGGCCGCTAATTTCCCTTCAGCAACAGACACTTCCCCCCAGAAAGTGAAATCTACTTTATCTCCTCAGCTAACACTCCTTGGCTGCGGGGCTAGCATGTGGCACCATAAGCAGACTAGGATACAATCCCTGCACATCCAGGTGGCTGGTGACAACCCAGTCCACACAGCAATATCTGAAAACTCAGAGGATTTGGAGAGACCTTCAGTGAAATAACAGTGATGGGGAGGTCTTGACACTACTCCTCACGCTAAGGCACTGGCCATGGGGCTCAGCATCAAAGCTGATTACCTTTCACCTATTCCGTCTAGGGGCACACAGGCACTGCCTGCCCTTTCAGAAACTTCAGTCCTGCTAAGTTAGCACATCCCCTTCAGCTCCAGCTTAATGTATTCGTGTCACTGCAATGGATTTTTTTGTTTCCTCCAACTTTCTGTCACAGCTTCTAGTGTTTTGCTGTTTGTTTTACAGCACAGTTATAGGTTAAGGTGGTTTTTTCCCCAAATCAAAACAATCAACAAAACAAAATGCAAATCATCCAGGAACAAAGATGTCAGAGAGTCCAAAATATGCAGTGAAGGTGAAAATAAAGTAAGGTCAATGCTGGACACTTATAAATTTCCCCTGAATATCAGCTATATATACACATGTGCCTTATTTTCACCTCCATCTTCCATCACTACCTATTCCTAGACATCAGCTACTCAGGATTACCTTGAATAGGCAAACTGATAGGAGGAAACAGAAAAACTTCTGGTGCACTCCAGAATTTGAGTATTGCTTATGTCACTAGATCTAGTGGCATCAAAGTTGGGAAACCACTGCAAGAGAAATGAAGGTTGGCCATTTCCAGTTCATCTCTCTCTGACTCCACCCCTTTACATTAAGAGTGCTTAAGCAAAAACCCACAGAAAGCTCAAAGTATGGGGCACAGCAGAAAACCATCTGGTGTTTAAAAAAAAGAAAAGAAAAAAAAACCTAACAAACAATAAAAAAAACCAAACCAAATTCAAAAATCCTTCAAAAAGGAAGTAAAAAAGAATTCTGGTGTTTCTTTTTCAGTTCACACCATTCGTTATGATCTCTAATAGCTACAGTAGTAGAAATGGATAGGAAAAAAAACCCACCTACATGTTTTTAGTTATTTGATATACTTCAAAAGACACGAATGAGTAACCAAGGAAGTTAAAGAAAACCTCAGGTTCTGGCAGCTAAAAACCACACGCATCAGCTTCCCCTAGGCAGGTATAGACCAAATAGAAGAAAAATCTTGCTTTTCTGCTGAAGCAATTCATCCTTGTTGAAAGGGCTGAGGACCTTGTCTCACTCCTTCCACCCACAAGTGATGGAAGAGGACTCTCATCTGCCCAGCTCACCACTTGATCTACCTCCACCTGGGGCAGCCTGGCAGTGCCTACAAAGTCACTAGCTTCACCTTTTAAATGTTTCTGTCCAAGATCCCATTTCTTAGATAGTACCATCTCAGCTGAGGTTACCAAGGAGTATTTTTTTACCGTGCACCCCTTGCGCCATCTTCCAAGACATGCTTCTCAACTGATGTGCGAGGACACACTACGCACATGCCTACAGCTATCATTGTTCCTGGTTAAACACCAGCAATATCTCTGTGCCCTTTCTGCACGTGCACTCAGCCAGAAGGGTTTTATAGGTACTGCCTGGCACACTAAGGAAAAGACTGACTTTTCCAGGCATCCTATAAATGCTGGGAAAAGAGAAGAACGGAAAGGAAATAGAAGGAGCAACCTGGAAAGAAGAAAGGAAAAACAGGAGACCTTGGCTCAAAGGAGAGAGCTGACCACACTTTAAGCCTTGCCTTCATCTATAGAAGATGTTTGCTTTTATAAATCTTGGAAAAAATGTGATGTGTGAGCTAAGTTGGACCCTAGACAGATTTAACTTGTGTGACCTGAACTTACTCTGCAGCTCACCATAGTTCTCTCTGACCTTGGCAATGACACAAGGATCATATTTTCTCATGGCTGAATTACTCTGGAATAATTCTGCCAATATATTAGGCATAAATGGCCTTTTATTTAGCACTGGGCAAATACATTCTCTCTTCCTGCCTCTCATCTTCTCAGGCAAAATCTATTTATCGGGATAAGGAAAACCCCACCCTTCACTAATATCTTGGTATCTTGACAAACAGACAGAAGCCTGGCTGCTTCATGCTCATGGCAGTGTATTTCCAGACATTGCCTTCAGCAAGGTGCATTTTGGAGGTAACTGGCAAGATTTGTTGCTTTTGATTGGAGTGCTCAGCCTGCAAAGGAAGGGGAATATACAGAACAACAGTGGGAAGTTTCAGCTTTGACTGCCAAAACGGAAAACACGATCCTCGCTGTATATCTGCATGTAAGTGAGGACCAGCTTCACTTAAAACAGCCAAGCTGCACTGAGATAAGGGGGGAAAAAAAAAAATCACATCTCAGTCTTGCAGAAAATAGACCAGTCTGGAAGGAACAGGTAAACAGTGTGTTCTTGGACAAGAGTCAGCACAGTTTGGATGGTGCAGACATTTCCATTCAAGAGTTGCACTGGTTTTTGTGTCTGGTCACTTAAGGTCACACCGCAGAGCTCTGAGGCTGTGCAGAAGCCTTGCACTCTTCCTTCCCATGACGGAGGTGGCTAGAGTGGCTATTAAAACCAGTTGTTATTCCGAGGCCACCTGATTCTTAATTGCTAAATAAATGGGGACTGAAACCACAGAAAGGGCTTTCTGGCACTGGCTAAGGAAGTATCAGCTTTTGAGGTCAGTATAACATCCCTTAGAAATATGAATCAGAGTGGTCCTTTCATGCTGCATCTCGACAAAGGCAGGCAAAACACCAGCAGACTATTTTGATGAAGATAAGGATAGTTTTGTAATATATATATATACAGACACACACTCAGACATACATAAAAAGTAAACACTTGCAAATCTGTATTCAAATTATTTTGTGACAGTTAAATAAATCCTAGTAAATATTGTTTTCTGTTTTCACCGTCTCTCTGAACGAGAGTCTCTTCTAAGAAACCCATTGCATGTTGAGCGAAATGGGAACACAATTTTCCAAATGTTTGTGACTTGCTTGCTTCACTCATACACAAGTTTTGCTGTATGCCCGACAACTTGCAACCTGGAGGCAAGCGTGTCAGTCTTAAGATTGGGTCACCAAGTCTCTAACCACACAACTTGCTCTCTTTCTCATTGCTGTGTTGGAGAAACAACCACTGCTGCCAAAACTCGCAATTCTCTTGAGACTGGAAAATGCTTTCACAAATATTTGCCAGTTATCTGGGCAGTAGTCAACAATGCCAGACTCTGAAGCATTGCTAATAATGCTTCCATTTTATATGCAAAACAACTTTAAGTTTTGTCATTTATTTTAATTGTCTGACGAGCTTCACCTGCAATTTGTGGTTTATGCAGGTGAGAAGGGAAGAAAGAGATTTTCATCTATAACCACTGGCTGAAATTCAAAGTTCAGCTAAAAATCATTCTTACTTATATCTTACTTAATGGCTTCTTTGGAAAAGACTTTGACAAAACCCCCATATTGGCAATATATTTGATCTCAGCAGTGACCTGAACAAAGAAAAATACATGCGAAGGGCGCAATATGCTCTAGCCTGTAACACCATGTGAAGGCTCTTCCTTATGGTCACCACTCATCAGCCCAGAAGGCTTTCTGCCCATCTGAGATTGCACATGAACTTCTCACAAGAGAATGCAAGCAGAGAGAAGTTCGGGATGGCAGGTGCTGTACACGTTAGCTGAAAGACAACACTAGTTTCTATAACACATGGCAAGGAGAGAGAGGTAAAAAATGAGGCTGAAGTTTCCAAGCAGTCAACAAACGTGCCAGAAAGCCCATATTCCTGAGGTGCTGTAGGGATCTGTGCAGGTTATGGCTTCCACAAGGTAAGCAGAACAGCTCATGAGGAAGCTTCAGCAGGATATACCTGGAAGAACCTCACTCAGCTCCCTTCCCAAGGTTTACACTGGAGAGTCATCCCTCAAGATCCCAGATAAGGCACACTGACAAGGTGCTGAATGAAAGCCTGCACTGCCTCTGCCAGTAACCTGCCCTCCCTCCACACCCGCAAACCTCCAGCACTCAAAACCCAGGACCGTTCCCAGCTTTTGCACTCACAGCTGCCCAAAAAATCAAGCCCTGATTTTAATGTTTTTGGGGCACAGCAGTGTACAATCCACAGACGTTTTTCAGGACAACATCCAAGTGGACTTGCTCATTTCAATATGACAACAAGAGTTCAATATTCTGCATAGAAATAAATACAAACCCCTCCCTCTCATCTGCTATAGGTATTGCTACAAATGTGTCTACAAAATGAAGCAGACAAATGTGCCTTTTTGAATACATATTAGTGTGTTTAAATGTACTGAAAGTGCATCTTGTTAGTTTGGAGTGGAGGCAGGTTTAACTCCAGTTTTACATTCTAAATCAGACAAGGAAGGCACATGAAGAGAAGGCTAAGCAGCTGCCACGCCAGCAAACAAAGGACTCCACACCCAAACAGCACAACAAAGTGAAGAGCTGTATGAATGTGGCTGTTCCTGCATCAACTCAGCAACAGAATTTGGTTCAAGGCTTCAAGACCCTAACGGTGTTCACTTGAAAGCTGAGCAAAGCATTTCTACCAAGTTTCACAAGCCCATCCATCAGGTTTCATATTTAAGTCCCTAACTCAGAGTCATGTGAAAACCTCCCACTGAAACCACACATGCACTGATGAAGCAGTGAACCTCCCAACAGCAGAGAAAGCTCGAAACCTGGTCTCCCAAGAGTGAGACATGGGAATATAGACATTGCCTCTCTGCATAAGTAATATTAAAATATATATTTCTTTTATAATGCACATCAAGATTTTTGAACACTTCGTATTACTGATAGTGTCAGCAAAGACAGCAAGTTTCATGAGATGCTCAGGCCAGCACATTCAGAGCTGCAGAGGACACAGCCTCGCCTACACACACAACACTTCAGCCCACTCCCCTCACCTGCAGTTGTACAAAACTGTTTATTCTACTTCTCCATGCAGAGCAAACATTTCTTTCCTAAAGAAACAAGTTTTCGCACAGATTCATCCTGCCTTACTCTCAGCATTTAAGTCAGACTGCCACGCTAAGTGGCTGAGCAAGGCAATTAGTCCTCCCGAAGCCCCTCCACAGTCGATGGAGAGAAACAGAAACTCTACAAATGGAAATTCAGAATTGAGATGACTACAAGAATGTGTGCACTACTAGCTTTGAATATTGCACAGAACAGTAAAAACTTACAAGCAGCAAGGCTATCACAAGGAAAAGCTGGGTAATGAAGGCTGAACCTGCCCACCTCTGTTTCTAAACAAGGTCTGGACTTCAGGGCCCCTTCTTAAATTTCTCAGGACGGAAAGGCTGAATTTAGCTCCCATCCATCACCTTATCATAAGGATACAACCTCATGCTTCCTGCCACTGAGAATCTGGGAAAACGTTAAATTCTACTTCTTATCATCAAATCAGAATTAATTTCTTCTTCCTATTTTGCCTTACTTGAGGAAAAAAAAAAAGCCCTCCTTGATAGATAGCTAAATTTATGTCTTACCAAACTGAATGTAAATGCAAGAAACAGGAAGCTTTTACTTGGAAACTGGAATTTCAAGCACTCAGTGGCAAACAATGAACTGGAGAGATAAAGATGCAATGGCAATGGTAGGGGACAGACCTGCCAAACTTCCTGCCCACCCTGACTCAAGAGCATGTGTCCTACCACGATACGGACCAGCCACACTCCTTGCTTTTATTTTGGTAATTGGTATTTGTTCCTGTGAAGAAACCCCTATAAAAACAAGTCCGAAGACTGGACAATAGCAGACCTGCCATCTCTTATAGCCAAATCTTTTACTTAACACTTTAGCAAAAGATGTAATCAGTGGATCTTTGGCCATTTATACAATTCTCTCTTCTGCAAGAAGGATTGTATTACACTCTACAGCACCTGCCAGATCAGAGCATCCAGCCTTCCCCATCACTTCAAGAGATTGATCTGATACTTGAAAGCACATTTGCTATTATCTGCTCCAGCCCTTTGGAAATGACATTACACAGATACGGGGGGGGGGAGAGGGGCAGGCAAATATTGCAGCTCTTTTATTATTCCTGTCGTTCCCTTGCTTGTAATATCTGAGAAGTTCCCAGGTCAATGGGATTACTTTATCTTCTTCCCCCTTCCTTTATCTCCTCCCTCACCCCACAGGTATCCATGTCCAAATGGGACTCTTCAGCAGGGGGTTTGCTTGACCCAGGTCACTCGAAGGTCAAGCTTTTCACCACTTGCTAATGCAAAGCTTCCCCCCAGCCCTCTGCAGCCCCAGGGGTCCGGGGCACCCCCTCCTAACACAACCCTCTCCTGGCCTCGGGTGCAGATGGAGGAGGCAAATGCTCCTCAGTGAAGCTGCAGAAGCAAAATCCTCCCCATATGGAAACTGGAACATGTTTTGCATTTTTAAATAAACAAAGCAAAAGGAGTAGCTGATGAAAAAAAAAAAAATCAGCACAGCAAAGACTTTATTCCAGTACTAAACTTGAAGGATGAGAGGCTTAACTAGTTAAGAACAACTTGGACTATATTTTTGCCTACCAGAACGAAGATCAATTTTTATCTAGATTGATTTTAAGATTTACATGTGAGAAATGGATACAATTGGATCGAATATATACTAAAACAAATTTTTGACTCCCGTGAAAGTCAATCAAACAAAAACAAATTTCACAGATCTCATTTACCAGCATTTGAGATTTGTTTTATTTCATTATATTGTATACATTTATGAAGCAGAAATTTGCTTAACTCTTTTCCACTCTTCTTTTACTGAAACAACAAGACTCTCTGCAGAATATTTTGTACTTGAATATTATCACCAGGATAGCATATGGCAAACTAGCAGCAGGCAGTTTATCTTCATCCTCTTTGTAAGCTAAAATTAGCACAATGCTTTTATAAGTGTATGTTGTATTTAGACCAGTACGATATACCTAATACAACTTCAGATCTACCCCTGGCTAACCTCCATTTTTCAAGTAAATTGATTATTAATTTTGGCTGAGTATTAATATTCTCAGTATCAAGCTGGCATTTATCAACTTGAGAGGGACTTATAAGTTTAATGCTGCCATTTCACCTACACCAACTGCAGCAGTAAATAAAATCTGTGTATTAATTACACAGAGAATTTCAATTCATTTGTCTAAGGCAATTCTAACTTATATTAAAACATTATATCTGGAAATCCATGCTGCAAAATTGTATATTTGTGCATACTCTGCTTTTCAGTGACACAATATAATTAATCACAGTGAAAAGTTGGTATACCCCTGTTATGACTCCTGCTGCAACCTGCATTTCTGCAGACTGTTAGCTGGTTACTCTATTGGGATTAAATTCAACCAAGTCACCAACTCTGCATTTCCTGATAATGTGGTTGTGCCAGCCCTCTCTGCTCACCAGTCTGCTGTTCAGCCTGGTAAATTACGGCCACCTGAGGGTTTTTTTTAGCTGCATTAATCTGTGGTGAAACACTAATGTTAGCATCGCTTGCAAATTTGTTTCTTGTAGTTGTAATGTCAAGGAATTTAGCACAACGCTCTTTCTACAGGAAATATATAAGTTCCTGAAAAGCCACTGTACTTTACAAGACTGGTTATTTTACCACCTTTCTTGCCAGGTTCACAGAATAAAAATGTGTAATAGTGGGAGGTAGACACATCTAAGCATGTATGTGACCAAACACATGCTAAAACTATAAATATACTGATATTCAAGGATTTCGTGGCTCAGCCTTGGTGACCAACTGACAAAACAGGCCCCTACTTTATCACAGCCAATCTCAAAACTACAGCACAGGACTAAGTAAGTCTGTCTGACAGTTATTCTGAAATAACAGCAACAGGATTCTTGCTTTTACACAGCCAGCCTCATGCAGAATTTGCATCGATTATTCCGGATAGATAAGGGAAAAAAAGAAAATTGGCAAAGTCCTGCACCAAAACCTCTTGTAGGGCATCTTCACAGCCACAGCCAGGGATAGGAGAGGATAAATAGGAGATGTTTTACTAAGAAGGGACGGGAGGAGTAGTATAACTTTTCAACTCCACTTTGTTGCCTCTTTTCCACACCCTGCAACTATCCTGCATCTTACCCCCTACTCTTTAGCAAAAGATCTGCTATGATGACACATAACTTCAAGCAGTTCTGTTCATACCGATGGTGTTCTTTCCCCTACTTTACGAAGGCAGTTGATGTAGATGTGTATATGCTGTAACCTGGGGCCTCAAGCAGGAGCACCACAGTGAGCACACAGTGAGTGTTGTGCTGAGGAGGGAGGAGATACTCTTGTTCCACCAATGAGAGCAACAAAAGGTTCTCCACCCTACAAGCCCCGCTTCCATGACCTTCACTTGCTGGCCAGACAGAGCTAAGATATGCCTTCTTCTGAAGTCCATTGGGATGCTGCAGGCTCCTGAATATTTTTAGCATGCATCCACGTGACACTAGCTGTTATTCAGAGAGCTAAGGGAAGACTTAAGAATCAGTTAGGTTATGTCCACCACTTTTATCGCTTTTCTGAGGACATAGCTGGTACCTTCTAGTAGGTCTTCTCCTGCCTTTCAACAAAAGAGGAATTTACAGCCCTGAGATGACACACTGTATCAAGGTTTCAAGCGACACCACCCTCCTGTGGCACAGGATCAGACATGGAAAAAGTTGGAAAGGCTGACCCTACCACAGTTTTATTTATTGATATTTCTTCTTTCTGATACCTCCACATTATGCTTCAGCAAAGAGCAACCACAAAAAAAAATCTGCTAACTCCATGTGAGATTTTTCAACACTCATTAGGAAGAAAATAAAAAATAATAATTTTTAAAAATTTTTATATATGTAGGTGTATATATACACAGACACACATATATAATCAGTGGCTATCGGATGCCAGACACACCACCTGGCAATGAGGAAGCTCCCAAGCCACAGAGTGCCAGAGGATGGCAGAGGGCCCTGGTGAGACGGTGCCTTCCCTGATGTGACATCGTTCCCATGGCACATCATAGGCTTGGCCAGGCTCTCCTGTGTCCTTTTCCACTTCTCGCTTTCCCAGAAAATGTTCAAGTATGCCAAACCCATGATGCAAAGGCTGCATGGAAGAAGCGTCATGGTTAAAGGGACAAGCCAGCGAGGTAGACGGTTTTACAAATGACATCCTCATTCAGTGACCCACCAGAGCAGCATAAGTAAGCTGGCCTGGCTCTGGATCCTGCCCTGCACCCGCTCACTTCTTGCATAGCTCTCAGGGGGTTTGGTAGGGGAGAAATTTAAAAGTGAGAATTCGTGCATCAAAGGCAAAGAAAAACTTTCTCCTAAATTTAGGTGGAAAAAAGTAGGCTGAGGGGAGACCTCATCATTCTCTGCAGCTCCTGGAGAGCAGGTTGTAGCAAGGTCAGTGTTGGTCTCTCCTCCCAAATAACAAGTGATAGGATGAGAGGAAATGACCTCAGGTTGTGCCAGGGGAGGTTTAGATTGGACACCAGGAAACATTTTTTCACTAAAAGAGTTCTATCAGGCACTGGAAGAAGGTGCCCAGAGCAGTGGCAGAGTATCCATCCCTGGAAAGATTTAAAAGATGAGTAGATGAGATTCTCAGGGATGGTTTAGTAGTGAACAGGTACAGTCAAGCACTATGCAATCAAACAGTTTTATGGTTTGCTTAGTCACAGCCCTGCAATCCTCTCCTAGCTCAGGGAGAAAAGATATCGAGCCTCTCCCTCTAGTATTTCACATGGCATCTACTACTGGGTCACCAGGCCAGCAAGTTGTGGTCCCTGATGAATTATACGGTGACAGGTGGCTCTGTTGCTGCTGCAAACCACAGGGGCTGCCCCAATCACCCAGAGCAGGTCCCCACCTCATTCATGAATTTAAATTGAAAAATTTTTAAAAAGTGACCATGTGCATCAATGTGTTTATAAAAAAAGTCATCATCTTACAGCATTGATCTTATTAATTAATCCCTTAAAGAATGCCCCCTCTCCCACAAACGTATAATGTAATGCTAGCTTAATCTTACCTAAAGAAAAATGCAATGCAATAAGATTACTAGTCTGACTCTGCTAACTGTTACAGCACTGCTTAGTCCTGTATTTTGGTGCTTTAACAGACTCCTACAGTGATGTACAGAGTTTACGAGGGCAGTTGCCAAGACAAGAAGGACTTATTTTTTAAACAATGTAATTCCACGGTCTTTTGTGCTCTCTACACATTGTTTATACAATGACTTACATCCCAGAAGAGCTCAAAGCCTATTGCCTGTTCCTGTTTCCACTTAAGTCTTCCCTACAGGTTTCATATTGGAGCAGGATTAGAAATGAAGAAGAACTATATATAAATATATATATATATATATATATATACACGGTGGGTGTTAGAGCAGCAAGATCTGCTGGGGCAGGAGGCTGATCCCTCCCACCCGTCAAAGGAAGTTGGGATAGGTGACACAGAGCTGGTCCTTGTCTCCCAGTAAAATGGAAGGAAATCCATCTGGGACTCTGCACAAAAACACTGGTGTAAGTGTGACCTATGAAAGTATTACCCCCTCATCCCTTCCATAACTTTGTCTCCATCCCCAGGCTAGCCTCCCACCAACACAGCCCTGCTCTGGCAACAAACATCCACAGCCACACATTTCCCTTTCTTCACACGTTATAGACATATTAAACTTCCCATGGAACAGAAGAAGAAGGCTCTGTTCCCTCCCTGTAATTATCAAATCAGCCCAAAAATGAGGAAGAATTGAGAATCCTCATTATAGCACATAATAAAACACGACAAGGTCTCGCACTCGCTGTATGTTATTGGCATAGTCTGCCAACAAAACTTTACTAAGAGTGCAGGAATTCATGTTTACAGAGATATTAAAGTCATAAAAAGGGAAATTTGTATTTTATTTTCCCACAGCCTAAATGAAGGTGAACCAAGCAAATTTGGCAAAGAGCACTAGTCAGATGCCATTTCCCACAGCAGCATGGTATTTTCCTCTGGGAATAAAACATTTTCCTTCAACTACTGTTTATAACTCTTATCAGTTCAACAGCAATAGAGCCATCAAGTCCAATATCTCGTGGAAAAAAGTCAAGGTCAACAAGTACTTGCATTTTCGTTTATCTTTAGCTGCAATTGCTACTGACATTCAATTGGGTAATAAACATGAGGACTGTCAAATGCTCTCAGCAAACAGGTGATCCAAAAGCTATCAGAGAGGAAGAGGCTACCGCCAGGTAATCAAACAATTCTGTTGCAACAATTATGATTTGAGTGCATTCATTTACAGAAGCAATCACCTGTCAAATTTGAATGAATAGCGTCAAACCATTCCCACAACCAGGGTAATAAGGGCGAGAAAAATACAAACTATGTCTACCCTCTTCCCAACAAAAGCATGCTGGCATTAGCAAGAGCTGTCAAAAATAGTGTAAATAAAAAATCCAGTATCTTATTTCCTGAATTGAATTTTTTTAAACATTATTTTAATATGAAAAAAGAAGAAGATCAGTCTAAGTAGCTTGATCTCATGTCAGTCTTTCCTAGGAGCAATAACAATGTTCAGGAAACCCACACAGAAAGGGGGGTTACTTAGAAGCATCTGTGCCACGGCTCTGACAATCAGCACTTGGGCAGCTTCCTGAGCCAGTGGTTCCATCTTGACCAAGGTTTTTAATAGCTAAAGAAGGACCTATTTTTCCAAGAACTGGTCTAATCTCTTTTTGTCCCCTGCTGACCTCCACAGCACACTGCAGCAATAAATTTAACCCAACACATAAACCATTTTTGTTAACTTTAAACCTGTTCATGCTCTAGAAAACTCCTGTGCTGTATGACTTGGTGAACATCCACCCTTAGTTCTTGCATTATTGAACTAACACCTGCTTTCTCCATTCATAACACACTTATTTAAAGACTTCTCTTCCAACTTTAGTTATGGTTTGGGGTTTTTTCTCCTTTCCATCATTTCACAGGAGAAGTAGGAAAATTCTTTAGGCCAAGCAGCTCCATGGCACACCCTGTTGCATCACTAATCCAGAAACAGTGCATGTTTATGAGCTTTTACTCATTGTGATAAAATGTTTCTCAAAAGTGGAGGCCATATCAGAAGCATGAATTTGCTTCTTTAACTTCTGATTTAAAAAAGTCAGAGATGCACCTAATAGTCACATTCTGCCTGCATTAGATAGCAAAAGCTGAAGCCACCCCAACCTGGAGAGGGAATCGAGTTGATGCCTTCAAGATGGAAAGGATACTGGCCATATTGGAAGGTCATTGGTTTGAATGAGCTACTACAACCAAACTAAGCACACCTAGGATGCGTAGAGGAATAAAAAAAACAACACCAAACCAAAAGCAGTAGTTTTTCTAAATCATATATCAGTGATCTTCTAAACACAAGATTCAATGACTGCTAAAAAAGAGGTATTTTGGACACCAAAAACTTCAAACTTATTTCTGCAACTACTTGCAACTAAACCTCCTTTGCCTCATCCAAGGAGGAAAGCAAGATGCCCTTCAGTCCTATGCATGAGTTTGTAGGTAACAGCCCAAGACATGATTTACTATAGTGGTTATTTCCCAACACTTTGGGACCTTCAAAAGACCTGTACCATTGATGGGATGCTCAGTTCAGGTCAGGGCCACATTCTTACATACACCTCTATGTATACATAGGCTCACATAGGGTCACACAAATTTTTTAACAGGATAGACATTTCTAAGTTTAGAAAAAGCTGCCAAGATAAAGAAAAATAATTTTGCTGTTTGATTATAGATGGGCTGAGAAGTCAGGAATACTTGTACTCCTATATTCACTTTAAAGGTAAACAGTTACCAAAGTCTTTTTCCCTCCTTTTGCTCTGCCAATGATGGCAATAGCTTTAGCCTGAGGGATTTGCCTCCTGATGCGATTGCCTCTCTGCTCCTTTCCCGGCTGAAAGATTTTCCTAAGCAAAGACTGAAAGTCACATTAAACTGTGCTGAAATGGTTGTGTTGATTTTGAACTGCTTATCATCTCTGGGGGCTGACCTGAAAAACAAGTTGGTACTTAGACAGAGAAATTCAAGTTTCCCCTGAAAGGCAAATGGGTGGAAGGAAGGATTTTTACAAGGAAAAGAGCTTGTTTATGACTGTGTTACCCACAATTTAGGCAAAACAATCAACATTTATAAGTATTTAAGTTAGCTCTGTCAAAGTGAAAAGAGAAATGCCTGGTAATAACAGACGTTCAGCGCTAAAGTGGGTGATTAAAATAAATCCTGACACTGGGAATAGATTGATACTCAAATCATGACAGACATCCACTTCCAAGTGAGTACTTTCTCCCATGCACCATACTGGAAACGTAACCCTGCATAGCTAAGGCACAGAGGCTTAACACTGCCGAAATCTAACTTTAACAGCTGAATCGAGCTGATGAGACAAAAAAAAAAAAAAAGAAAAAAGAAAAAGAAAAAAATACACCCAATCAGAAGAAGGAAAAAACCAGTTTCACGCCCTCCGGCTTTAGAGCAGAATGATAAATTGACATCGTGTTGTTATGAGCATAATCCTCAACTACTCAATCACTGTTAAAAAATAAAACATGATTCTGGGGAGATAAAAATAATTAATGCTGGTGCTGCTGAAGAATATGCACCTACACGAAGAGTTTCAAATATATATATAGGGTTGTTTTAAACCTTATATCTTGCACCAGAGGAAGAGGACACAGGTGCTCATGCTGATTTAAAGCAAAATGAGCACAGCCCACTTGATGGAAAAGCAAGAAAAGAAAAGAGGATGGCAGAGCCTCAGCAAGAAAACTGATACTGCTCCGTTTCCAAACAAGCCTATTACACTTAATTCAGGATTCACAATACATAAAGCACCAGAAAAAATACCAGAAGCAGCCCCTGTTGACTAATGCCCTGTCTTTTCCAATCGAGGGTCACATCCAGTCTAACCGATCGCATGATAATGGCATCAGAAAAGGTCAATCAAAGACAAGCCGAAGCTTCCACTGCCTGGCTGACCTTCGGAGCTTGTGACAAATTGCTATCAGTCAATGTCAACTAATGACAGCGGCTCTTTGGCTAATCAATTGTTCTAAAAATGATCAAGAAAACTACTCGCAGGACAGCTCATTTTCACATCAATGCCTGTGAAGTATGAAAAGCTCATTTTTTTTTTTGAGTTTTTAATAAGCTCATAAGTAAAGCAGTTACTTGGTAACAGGGGTCACCTTAGTGAAAAGACAGAACCTTTGTCTGCCTTTTACATATTCTTTTATTACCATATTATAGTAAAAATATGCCATGCCATTACTATGCCAGAAGGCTACATAATAAAGTAGGTAATACTTCATACATTTTTTTTTTTTTTGAGATAAATACTTCTGTGGTTTTGGGGCCTCTGTTTGGATGTAAATAATTGTCAATATACTTTCCACTTATTTAAATGCAAAGCCATCACCACTGGCATGCAGGTGACACACCTGCTCATTATGCACCCAAACTTCACGTGATAGAGCCAGTAGCAAAAGCCATGCTGCAAAATACAGTGGTGCTGCTAGGAAGTTAAGGTCTAACAGCAGCTATTTTATTCTTAAACCCACCCACCCCATGCAAGCGCAACTTATTCTGACTATTTCTGACAGAATTCACATTAGGTAGGAAAACCACACACTCCAAAACCTCCAAAGCCCTGCAAAAGCAAACAGACATTTCCGCCCTGGAAGCATTTTGTGTGTAAAAGCCAACGTGGAAATGCACACAGGCTTGGGCAGTGGGACATACATCACAGCTCTCACAGTATAGTAAAGAGGTGGCTGCAGACTGAAGATCTGTCCATCCCTTCACCATACTTGCCTCTCCCAGCATCATCTTCAGCCACTTCCCAAAGCTTCACAGCTGAGCCATGCTTTAATCTCTATTCATGCATTAAATATTACCAAAACAACAAATCCACACTGCTTCTAAGGCTTGAGAAATGCAGGCACAATTGCGATTTGCTTTCCCATAAGGAGAGTGTTAGGCAAAGTACATTGCAGGCCATCACACCACAAGACACCCCTCGAGAAGACACTGCACTGAGAGGGAACAAGAAGCCATCCTTCAAGCCCAGCACAGCTTTTCATTTGACTTTATCTCTTTACTTGGGTGACTCCCACCCACAGCACCTGTACTGCCAAAAGGGCTTTACCCGCAAGGGCAACACCCCTCACCAACCCAACCACCCCCAAAGCAATACCCTGCCTCACCGTGGAGAAGGTGGGGAGAAAGTACTAAACAAGAAACATTAAAACTTTTGTTTTCATCGGAGAAACTGCAAAGTGACAGCAGTTTCAGGTTACACCCTAGACCTGGCTTGCTATGGTAGTTTTTCAAATTAAAATATCTTCTGTGGCCTCAGCCACTCTCAAGCCGTCCATAGGCAAGAAAGAAAGGAGGCAGGGCAACACTTAAGCTCAGCCATAATTGGAAGTATGTGAAAAATGAAGTGTCAGTTCGGTCAATAAAGGGCAAAGGTGAAGGGGAACTGCAGCCCAAACTCGGTGCGAAATGTGCTCATTAAGACACCCAATCCGCAGGCTCCTGCCCACCTATCCCATTAGTCATCAGCCATCTGACCGCTTCAAATGCCTTGCCTCTCCACTCTTATTACTTTTCTTCTCCCATGTTAAAAAAAAGAAAAAAAAAAAAAAAGGCAAGCTGGTATATAAATCCTTGCGCAGTCATCTGGAACATAATGTGGCCCTTCTCCCCCCCGCACCAGGCTCTGCTGCCTGCCTTCGCAGCCTCCAAACAACTGCCTTGAGATTCTCAGCAATAATAAACACGATTGCCTTTTTGCCTATAGGTTACCCGAACTCCTACAAAAGCCTGAGGATAAAAAAAAAAAAAAATCTAGCCATTGATACATTTTTATAAATAAATACCCCACTTTCTACTCCTGGCTTGAAAGAGCAGCTATTATTTGGAGGTTAAAAAAATGTTTTGAACTCAGGCTGAGGTTTGCACAAAAAAAAAAAAAAAAAGAAAAAAGCAAAAAAAAAAAACCACTAAAATAGAAGACACTGATGGATTTATTTTCTTGTTCTTTTAAGCCACGTAGGAGAGCTAAACATGGGAATTACAGAGCTCCACTCTGGATTAAAAGTGACCGCACTAGGGCTTTGTTCAGCATCCTCCTGACCTGACTATTTGAAAAATAAACAAAACAGGTTTCTTAATACCCCAATCAGGACGCTTTTAAAGCTAGAACATGCAATAAGATAAAATCGTGTTGCCATGACCTCAGCATCACACCCCTGTACCTAAGAACTTGCTTCTCTTTCTTTTAATATAATCCAGCAAGTTATTTCTCCACTGTGTAAATTCAGATCTCTTTGCACTATTTGTAGACAGACCTCCAAAAGCCCTTCCCAATAAGTTCATAGCAATGGGAAAACAGCCCATGAAACTTTTTTCATAATATTATTCTGCATTCCTGTACTATAACTATCCTCTATGATGACACAATACCAGGCCTTTATAAGAGGTTGTGTCAACGTGCTATGCAATAACATATCCTGCTGTTCAGTAGCACAAGACCCCAGAACAGCTCTCTAGCAGTTAAATACAGATTTCTACACTAGATTGAAGCAGCTGGGAGTCATTACTATTTACTAAGTAAATAAATTTACATGTTAAAAAAAAAAAAAAGACTGAAGTGTTTAAAGGAAAGAGCATCTCTCCTGTTTTCAAAGGTAATCATTCAATGTGTGTCGTGGATAGGGACATACACAGGTTAAAAATGCATTTTGGGGGGATTAAAAGCAGCAAGATAAAGAAGAAAAAAGTCCAAAAACAGGCCTTAAGAAAGTCTGGGTTAAGGACTAAGGTGACTAAGGCAGAAAACTCTTACTAAGGGGTTTAATTTTTTCAGTCTCTGTGCCTCTCTGAAAATACAAAGCTCGCACTCGCATCCTTGTGGGTGAGACCTTCAGCCAGGTTGAAACCCTGACCCAGAAGGTGCTTTTACCTATGCCAACAGGGGAAGTAGGTTGTGGAAACAGCCTAAAAATAGACAATTTTAGAAGGTTATATTTCTGGTGATTAGATTTGGGGTTTTTTAAATGGCAAATGCGCTCTTGACAGATGGAACCAAAAGGAACATTTACAAACTCCTAAAAATAGAGAAGCCCATAATATACTGAATACATGTCATTCAACACATGCATCTTGAGTTAACTTCTGTGCTTGCATGCATGAACATGTGGGTCCCCGGCCTTTCTCTGCTACCCCTCCGTGGCACACAAATGTTGCAGCAGTGCCGTGCTGGCTGCTTCTGTTGCCATGAAAAGCAGCTGGCAGAGGCAAAACTATGAGTCTGACCACAGCATTTCCACTCCTTACATCAGGCCTCAGATGAAAAGCCTCAAAATCATGGTATTTTGAACTTAAAATGTAGTTGGGGAGAGGTAGGGTATTTGTTACTTTCCTTTTCTCTTCTCTCCCCTTTTTGTCATGTTAAGGATCATGTTTTTAGACTTCTTCCCCGTATGGGAAGGCTGAAACTATGGGTTTATATCCAGAGTATATGTACACACATTGGTGTGCTTAAACAACTGAGATTCTCCCATCATCTCTGTCTTTGGAAGGCTTTAAGTAAACAAGATGTAAGGCTCAGAGAGACAAACGCTACCTTTCCCACATCCCCATTTCTCAAAAAAACCCACCATTTCCATAGGTGGCAAGTGGTCTCAAGGCAAGTCTCAGTAATGGAGACCTTCTGGACAGGGTCTCCTTCCCAAAACTCCTTACCCAAATTTGGTCCAAGAGATCCACTTAGCCAATTCCTATTTTTTTGCTCTTTCCTGAAGTTTTAATGCAACAAGCCTTGTTCATGAAATCCATCTATCAAGTGCTGGCAGCAATACCAGCCTCAATAAACCTCGCTCTAGGATTTGGATAAAAATTTCAGAACTGCATCACTGATATGTCTTTCTGTGAACAGAGAACACTTCTATGTCTGTCGGAGAGTCTAAAGCTCTAAAGTTACTTTAGAAAACCCTTCCTGACTAAGGTTCCAGCAGGCACCTTGCTAGGAGTAGACCAGGATGGCAATGATAAAACTTCACTCAGTTCAGTGGCACTCTGAACTAATAAAATGCCACATTTAGGAGAAAATGAAGCCTGAAAATCTTTAAAAGTACACTGGGAACTTAGAGGCTTGATTTCCAAAGTGTCCAAGAGGCTTAGGAGCATGCTGGCAAGCCTCCCCACAGATGTTTTGTCCACACACGTATACACATAAACATCCACACATCCATCTCAGAACAGAACAGCCCTATCTGAGTATGACCGCCCTCACTTCAAACACTATGTTTACGTTCAAAGTGTGTTTTACAGCAGCTTTTTCACCTCTAAAAAGCCCAGGGATTTAAAGTTTGCTTCAAAAGCAAGGGTTTCTAATGAACATACTGACACCACTTCAACTCTAGCATTGTGAACACCACCACTAGAATATATATACACACATACTTGAAAGAAAAAAGGCCCTCTGAATTTATGTTGCATATTATTTTCCAGTAAAAGTCAGAGGTCAGAAGGTTACTAGTTTCTGCCTCAGCTCTGCAACAGTTTACTATTCCAGGCCCCATTTTTACTAGACTATACTTGCGATGAAGTCAGCAACTTTTCTTTAAACAGTAAAGAGTCTCAAATACTTAAAATTCTATAAAGAGATGTTATTCACCATGTACATTAGGTCCATGCATATAAAAAATTAAAATCATATACTGGCTTAGTTTAAAAACTAATCTTGCTAAATGCAGACTTTGCAATGCTAATCAGTACTGCTAAACCTTTTTTTGGAAACACAATTCCTTTGTTGTCTAACAGCACTTGAATGAAACATGATCATAAAACCAGATTTAAAAGTATATACCTATTGTGAGTTCAGAGTCAACTTCAGTAAAGCACTCTCCTTTATATTCAGATTAAGGATCCTTTTTAAATTTTAATTGCATTACATTAACACTAAATCCACTGCAGTTGGTCTCTTCAGAAGAAGTATGAAGCATTTAAGCAGCTTCTCAGAAAAAAAAACCCAGAATTTCAGCTTTCTAGACTTCAGAGATTCTGCGAAAGCACTAATTATTTGTAGTATGTCCTACTTAAGTTGTACCAAGCTCATTTTATACTTGTCCTGCTAAATCAGTTACTCTGGCCTGGCATTCAAACAAAACAATTTTGCATTCAAGTAAATTGGAATCGAGTGAAAAAAGTAAATAAAAGCACTGCTCAAGATTTCATAAAATGGGCCAATTAATATCTCTTCTTAATACTCAGTGAAGTTTCAATGGCATCTTTGAAATACAAGCATGCATTTCTGCAATCTTAATTACATTTGCTTTTGAAGATTTCATCTTTTAACCTATTTGAATGAAGAAAAAAAAAACCCAAAACTCTTTCTCATTTCTTATTTTTATTAAGCATATTGCAAATTTGGTACATATGTTGCTCTTACGTGTGCCTGCTGGCAGGGTCAAAGAAATAAAGATGCCAATCCTCTTACTTGGAGGAGATTGAGGGAAAAAAAAGTGTCACAAAAAAAAAAGGAAGATAGACCTTTCCCAGCACAAATCCCTAATACCTGACCACATTTCAACACTGGAAAGAGAGTGACCAGTCCCTGAGCACATCGGTGACTGCTTGGCAGCTAAGAAAGCACGAGGTCTCCATTCCTACCTTGCTCACTGCTGTTGTCCCCACTATGCGACGTGTGTCCTCCACTAGAGGGGCCGGGAGTACCCCCAGAGCGCGTTGATGCCGTATCATCATGGTCTCTGTTCCAGGAGGGCTGCAGGGCCAAAAAAGAAAGAAGTTTAAGCCTGAGATGTGGAAGAAGCATCCTGTGTTCCCAGCAGAGCAGTGCCCATGCCCAGACTCATGGGAAAAGGCTACAAATACAGCCCCAAAATTATTCCTGCTTTTTGGACAGCCAGATTGCCACTCCCCAATGAAAATAATATACTCTGGAATATGTTTACCATCTAAATAATCCCATGCTTTATTACCATAGAAAACAGAAACATTCTCAGCAAGGCCGGGGGGGAGCAGGGGGAGAGCCAGGGAGCCAGTCACTGGTACTAGGCTCCAATGATATTTTTAACATCCGCAAACCCTCTGGCACAACAGCCTCCTGACTCCGCGACAGCAAAATGAGAACAGTGGTCGAGAGCGGCACCATTTATATAGGCCTCTCATTCCTCATATGAGGCCAACGTGGAAGAGCTTAAAGACTTTGCTGGCAATTAGGCCTGGGTCCATAATAGCTGGGATGTGTCAGCTGTTTGCCGGATGGTATATGGCAAATGGACCAGGCATGGGGACAAAAAAGAAATGAGAATAACAATAGCTTCACATCGACTGTGTACACTCAGCCCCATGCAGAGCCTCCTTGTACTATTGAACAGAAAACAGATGTTGCTTCTTATCACTGGGTGCATTTGAAAGTAACATTCAGATAGGAAAAATTGGCTGTAAATTAAATTCTTACAGAAAACAATCACGGCAACACTCCTCTCAAGTCTCCCTTTATCACCAGAGAAGATTTTGATTAGCTTTTAGTACTAGTTTTTAAAAACATCAGAGACTCGCTGGTCATCCTGCATACTTGAATAGTTTCTCCTTTGCCACGAAGCAATATTGTCCACTAGAAATTATAGTCAAAAAGAAAACCCTTGTGTTTACAACGCACACATGTATGTCTATTGGATTTAAATCATACCACAATATGAGCCAAATCTGTATACTATTAAAGCTGACTGATACTGCCAGCTTTTTAACAGATCTACCAACAGGCTAAAACCTACCCACTTAATACAGCATTCACACATAGCCGAATGAGATTTAAGGCAATCCAGATGAACTTTTCACACACACACTTACACAGAGAAGGAAAATTAAGACAAAAAGGTCTAATCAGAGACATTAAATACATAGGATTAGAAAGCTCAACTATTTCCAGAAAAGAGAAATATCTCTTACATTTTTTTATAATCGTGGTTACAGCCATGATATATGATTGCAATTAAAGAAAGTGAGGCCTAGAAAGTACAGCATGAATATTTTAAACCAATTACTACGCATATTCCTAAAATAAATAAATAAATAAATAAATAAAAAGTGCTAATTGATCTGGTGATTCTGTGATTGAAAGAATGATCTGTGAACTCTGAAAGAAATGCTTTATTTTTTAACAAATACACATTCTCTGGCATACCAAAAGAATGCTGTAAGAGGTAATCTGGAACACATGCTCAGAATGCAAACAGTTAATGCATAAATTTTCAGTTTGTACAACTGCAGCTTTAAAAGAGGGACTTGTTTATTCAGAGCTCTGCAGAAAGAATGGTACAGCACCCAGGGGACAGACAATGCCAAGCACAAAGCCCTGGTGCCTCAACATGTAAAAGGATGTTTTTCTATGTGCTACAAATCCCACTTGAAAATATAATTAGAAGGAGAAAATGGCAAACTATTGCATTAACTGTAATTGAACAAAAGACCAGCAAGGCATGTGGGAGGTTGCAGGAACCCGTGGGAGTTCCAGGATGCATCAGATCCTACGAGTGACATCTCCAGGGCACTCTCATTCTATTTATGTTGTCCCTCACTACTATTGTTGACTAGTGAGCTGACTTGTAATTAATAGAAAAGCTGCAGATAACAAGGTAAAATATAGAGCGCCACACTAACCTCAGCAGAAATGTTTATTAATCTGATTAAGAATACAACTCTGAAGGCAGGGAGGGAGGGAGACCAGAAGAGAAGAGGCTCTGGACTGAAGAATTACACCGTGTTGTGCAGGAAACGGTCCTCCTTTATGCAACAACAGACCTGATATATTCACTATCTTTTAATGAGCTCCCCTGATTTATTCAGTTCTGTATGGTTCCCTCCCCCACTTTTCTACTGTGTGGGATGTAGATTAATTCAATGCTTAATTGTTTAGTAAATTCAATTTTCCACATTCTATTCTGCATAGCTTTAGCTAAGGTTCTTAAATCTTCAACGGCGAGCCCTGAGCCCAGTGTTTGTGATCTGTGCCTACCTTTTTTCATCACCATTTTTCTTCCTCCACCACTTAATTCACCATGAAAAGATTTTCCTTGCTGGAAAGTCTGATTCCGCTATGATCTGTGAGGCATTCCGATTCATTGCATTTTCATTGTGCTGGGTCTTAGATGCTGGGTTCCTCTTTTCTCACAGCTATCGCCACATTATACGGGCACTCATGCAAGAAATGTTGGATTCCACCTCAGTTTATCAAAATTTTGTGCATCCTAGATGTTTACATTTCAGTATTCAGAAGCAGGAGTTAATATTTTCCACCTAATCTCACTTTTATTAAGCTATTATTTTTATGGCCTGTTAAAAACGAATCTGCTCAGGGTACTACTAACTTCTTTTTCCTGGCTGCCTCCGTCTATTAGCATTTCAAAAGTATTTGTATTTAACTAAGCATCTCAAGTCTTAAGAGACTAGGAATTACATCTTTAGTCAGTTTATTAAACATTATGAAAGATTAGCTATCACAGTTAGTATGCAAATTCTTCAGAGATAACTGTGTTGAAAGCTGCATTATTTTTTAAACAGATGCTACACAGCCCTAGTTCCAAAAACATCTCTCTCCACTGAGGGAAGATAGATCCAAAGAACAAAATCAAGAAAAGTTGTCCTGTCCACAAAAGTAGGGAGCCAAGTATAACATTTATCTCATCTCCTTTTTATATATGTTCCAGAGAACTTTTAAGTCAAACAAAATCTCTAAACCAACTTGTAAACTTGCGATCCCCCAAATACTTCTAGATTAAATTGTTTCTGACAGTGACATGCCAAATATTATTATTTTTCACACTAGGAACGACCTCTCTCTTTTGCAGAAATATTTACAGCACTAGTTACAAAGAAAACTCTGACAGTAGTCAGAACAATCTATTCCTACACAGAAACAGAAATGCCTCACTAATTTATTTCCCTTCTCAGAGAAGCTGTGATTTATTACTTGATGGGGCTCTTAGCTGTTATAGTGATTTTTTAAATTCACTGTGTGAAGGCTATTGTAAACAGGAATGAATTCCTCATACCTTCTACATGGAAATCCTGTGTTCCTGCTAACCATGGGTGCACAGAGAGCAACTACAAGACTTTCTCCTCATTTTTGCAAATGAGTAATGCCCCTTGGAAAAGCTTCCTGGCTCCCAGGTTAAAGCTGGCAACCTGAGTTTGCCCAGGGCTGAATAAATTGCAGTGAGCCATGACATCTCCGTGCCTCAGTTTCTGCTGAGGGAATAACAACAACAACAAAACCCTAAAGAAAAAAAAAAGGGCTGCATTTATCTACAGTGCAGATATTGTTGAGGGATTAAATTAATTAGCGACTGTAAAACATGTTGAGTTCTTCCAAAGGGAGACTTTAAAGAAGTGCAAAGTAATATAAATTAATCACTCCATTACATGGGCTGGCTCATTCCAGAGGAGGGTCTCAGCCACATGGTCATGACAATAGTGTATAAATAAGGATAATGGCCCATTATGACTTTGGCTTATACATTAGCCACCATTTAGCTGAGAATGGACACTGCGGCATGGGCAAGGACTCACTGATAATCCTTTTTTTAGTAGCTTTTATCTTCCTTTTCCAAGCTCACTCCTGCCCCAGCACTCAGCTGAAACTTTCAGCCCAAATCTTTGCAAAATCAAGAACCCATGAACAAAATTGAGAAAACACAAACAAAATCATTTGGGGATTTTGAGGCTAGGCTGTAAGTTCTCATGATTTAAACTGATTTTGCACCATTGCCTTTCCCGTAGTTTCTAGTGCCAAAACCATGGTCTGGCTAGGGACTGATTCGAGTCATGGTTGCATGACTAATTTAAAATACAAGAAGATTCAAGTGCCCTAATGCTATACCACTTTAAGGGCAAAAGACCTTCTACAAGGGATGTTTTATCTTATCCCATGGCATTTGAAATACATTTCCTGATTTTGTGCTTTGGTTCTGAAGCTTGTTGAATACTTTGACACAAGCTGGGGCATGAAGGGGGGGCTGGAGGGAGAGAAAGAGAAAGAAAGGGAGAAGGAAAGGAAGTGCCAAAAAAGGTTGTGTATTTAAATGTTCCTAGAAGCACCATTGCCTCCCATGACCACTACCAGGTGCTTCATCCACTTAGAGGATGTGCTGGGCTGAAAAGCACAAGCCCCAGCAGGTACTAGCACAATGGCCCCGTCAAAGGGAAGAGCACATTTGACGAGGCCTCCAAAGAAGTTATTGACTTGTGTCACGGCGAACGTCAAGCCTTAATAAACAAAAATGCTACAGACAAAATTCTTTGGTTAATGGCTAAATTGGAGAGTCAATATAAATAACATTACATACACTCATTACTGCAATCCACAACAGCTGGGCTTTGAGTCAAGTTAACACTAATACACAGTGGGGGAAACCATTGCCTTCTGCTTATATTAAAGAATAAAATGGATTTTTTTTGAGCACCAAGCATATGAAACAAAAAAAAAGAGGTGCTGGCAAAGAAGCAAAAGGCTGGACTATCAGTACATAAATAAAATAAGTCGCTTTCTATTAGAAGTGATAAAAATTGTAGTCAGCATCTTTTGATATATATCTTCTCAAGTTTTGAGAGCACAGCCCTCTTGTGGGCTCACTTGTGTTTGTGTAACAAGTGGAGATGGAGAATTGCTAATTCCTTTAGTTGTTGGACAAACGTCCGCTCCTCCAGTCTATGAGAGAATTGGCTGCAGGTATAATCATTTGTCTCCTCAGCCTGGAGGAACTGAGCTGCTGCCAGCAATTTGTCAACGTAATTTGGGTTTACTTTTTTCCTTCTGAAGTTTTATCTTATTTTCTGTTCATAAATTAAATATTTATTCATTAGAAGAGAATTAATGTATTAGGTTTGAAATGTTCTTCAGGTTTTTCTTAACTCCTCCTTTTTAAAATCCTTCCCCTAATCCTCTCAAGGACACTGACCCATCATGTTAGGAAACACTTGTGCTCACCACAGGCAAGACCTTGAAGCAAAGATGGCTGTGCTTCATAGAGTCATTTCCATCCATCTCCTACAAACTTAACCAATGTATTCAGCAGGGACTTAATTTTTGCATAGCTTATCCTTCTGATTGTTGGTTCTACTGATATCCTCAACCCCACTTGGGCAAAACATCAAATTCAGCTGCTCAACACATTCAGTGTATAGATGCGGGAGATAAAGCTATGTGATAGACATCGCCTTTGCGCTCCACAAGCCTCTGTACTTCTAGAGGATGCAGCTAGTAATAATCCTCAGGTAGCCTGTTCCCCATCCAGCAGAAGGGAAAGTTTTTGAATTATCTCATAATTGGGAAGAAATCCTTGAAAAATATTTATCATTAAGCAGAACTAAAAGCATAGTTTGATCATGTTAAAAATACAAGGCCACGTAGATCCTAGACTTTACACATACACATCAATTTTTCCAGTCACTATCTAGTGCAAACTTTTGGGAACCGTGAAATCCACAGTAATGACTGCACTAATTTTCTGAGAGGATCCACCCTTGGCTTTGCCATCTGAACATCTCCTTGTGGGGCTAACCGAGGCTGCCCAGCCAGCAATCCCACCTCCCAGCCTGCCAAAGCCAAGCACAGACACCACACACCATACAACCAAAACCAAGGGGGTCAGAATAAATGATATATGCAGGAACCACAAAATGCTGCAAAGCAGATGCTTTTTAGTGCCAATAACTCTTCCACAATCTGCTTCATGTACCTTTGATTCAGAGGTGAATTATTTTTAACAAGACAATAACAAAGGCACAACTATCAGGACTGGGTGGGAAAGAGGTGCCCCAAGTCTACAGAAATAAGGTCATTGAAAAGACAGACAGGCAATAACTCCGCCTACAACTAAACAGCACAGCAAGGGCAGCTCTTGCACAGATGGAAACCTTTGCAGCATTAGAGGCAGCAGCGCCCATCAAACTAAGAAAATCTGCATGGAAGTCTCAGCTCTGACCTGGATTTCCTTTCCTAGCCCCAGAAAAGTCATAAGCTTTCTATCTTTAGTTCCCCCTTATTTCAAAGGAGGGTAAGACTCTTCTTTGACTCTTCACAGCCACATATGGAAAATAAGACGTAAGCTCGTTTTATGCATGCAACATATGCATGGTTTCTGAGACAAACAAATAAAAGGAAATGAGAGCAGGTATCAATATGAATACCAGAGAGGATGGAAAAATGGAAATAAACAGGACTTTCACCACTGATTTTCACAAGGCCAGAGTTTCAACTAAAGGGACAAGAGGCACAACTAACATAACACAGGGCAAAGATCATCAAACCAACATTCACCAAACAACGTGAGGTCTCTCCATTAGCCCTGCTATCACAATTCATTGCTGAACGTACTCTGGTTCAGAGAAGGAGCTAACACTTTCACAGAGCACAACACCACTGTGTATCCACAGAGTTATCTCTAACACAGCAGAGCTTTCTGATCCACCCCTTGCCTGCAGAGTACAGAGGAAAAGAGGGAATGACAGGGAGAGAAGAGGAAAGGGCCTGAAAGTCGTAGACAGGCTGAATGGAAAAGAAAACACCAGTGTAAAAGAACAGGGTGATAGCACTTTCCAAAGGAAAAGAAAAATTAGAAGCGGTAAACATAAGCCATAAAAAATAAAAGAAAATTAAATGGAAATCATCAGACTGGATGGGACATTAGGGACAAAAAGGAAAGGGAGAACCCACAACTTTTCTCTTCCAGGATGTACCAAAGCACCATCTGTTCTGCAGGGGCAAGACTTTAAAAAAAAAAAAAAATACAACAAAATACGTGTGTGTGTGGTGTGCATGTGCGTATGCGCGCAAATGCGCACGTGTGCACACACACACAGAGCTATGAAGGGACTCCCTGCTTGGGCTGTATTTGCCTGGATGTACAGTTCCACCACCTTCTGCACATGATGAAATCAAACCTTCTGTGCTTGGGGAACCATCTCCAGTATCCCTCTGTGGGACACAGTGTACGTGGACAGACTTTCTCTCTAAGAAAGGACTCCAGAATCACCCTAAAACTACCTCTGGCAATAAGGAAAGCAGCCTTCATTTGGGCAGCAGCAAGTTTAGACCTCAGGTTTTGCTTCTTGCATTGGTGATTGCTGCAAATGGTAGGTGTGATGGACAACCACAAAGCCTGGGCAGTAACGGTCTTGATCACAGCATGCCTTACATTTGATTGACCTTATTCCATTCCTCATTTTTTTAATCTCAGCTCAACAGTAAACACTGCCTGCCCAGCCAGGTTAACTGAGCAGCTGACGGTGATGCAGGGTTTTTGTCTCCCACACAACAAACATTGACTAGTACTTTCTATTTAGAGCAACCCCACATTGTAAACCTGTCTCCTCCCTTTGATAAGAGCCATATCGCTAGATAGCATTAATCCCCAGCCCTTTCCCGACACAAGGAAACACAGCTTCGTGGTCAGGGTAGATAAAATCACTTCTCCATGCAGATTTTAAGTCTAATATCACACAGAAGCACACACAAAGTCAGCCCCACACCCTCCTGAATGCTAGTATACAAGGCCTTAAGTGTGTTAGACCTCCTTGACTCCTACTGATTTTAATAGGACTGGAGTATTTTCCGCATCTTTCTAGACCAGGAAAAAGGCCTTCAGAGACAAATAAAAGTTTCCTGTTCAATATTTCATGTAATGATTTCTCCAAAGGTGTAAACAGGAAAAAATGCCTCACCACTTAGCCAGAAAATGAGTGTCTGCTGTCCCTTCTTTTTATTGCGTTTATGTGTTAGAAGTCGTTTAGAAGGTGATATGCTAGATGCCCAGATCTGACTGAGATGGTGCAGACTGTCAGATGGGTGACTGAGGTCCTGAATCTGACCTGCCCGTGCTGATCTGGGGCCAGAGGAAGCCCTCAAACCTCTTCCCACCCTTGTCCCCTACCAGGGGCCCAGCAAACATCCTTGGTGGAAGTCAATGTTTTGGAGGGATCTGCGCTTCATCCTGAACATCTGGGCTCAGGCAAACGGCGAGGGTTTACTTACCGCAAAAACCACATCTCTGAGCATTCCCCTTACAAATTTTTGAGGGTGGTAACTTTTGGGAAGACAAAATTAACCCATCAGGGCACTCGCAGCAATTTTTTTTCCATGCACACAAATGCAGCCTCCTACTTCCAGCAGCACTTCATCTCATCAGCCCAACCAGAACTTCTTGCAGAGGGAAGGCACAATACAGCCCTCGTTCTGCAACAGCCATACTTCATTTTAGCTCCATCACAAGCAAAAATGCCGAGTGTATGTCACAACTATCAACTGGTCTTTTTAGTTAACTGACAACAAACACCACTCGGAGTCAGCATATTTTGATTACAACGCATTGTTAGCAGGATTCAAGAGCCTGCTCGCCTCGCAGTCATGTTCAACACCAAAATTAAATTGTGGTATAATTAGCTTCACTCCAGCTACACCTTTTCATCTGAATGGATACAATACCTGCGAAGACTTCACTGGGTATAAAATGTATTCCTGATTACAAAGCATTTGCTTAATCTCAAGGGCGCTGCCTTGTTTTTTAAGGCTCTCTGCAAGTCACGCACTCTGGTACGTGCTGCCCGTTATCTCCAGAAGGCTTAAAACTGGAATCCCCATGATTCACATTTTCCAATGCTCATGGCCAAACCCTTCTGCAGATCAGCTCCTCCACTTTCTACCATTTCACAACAAGCTGAATCTGCAGAAGACGCAGACGAGGTCGAGTGGCCTGGCTCTGCCAGCCACACATCAGTGAGCCAATGGCCACAAAACATGCCTAGCCCAGGCTGTGGGAGCCAGAGCACGGCGAGCTCCAGGAGTGGTTCACCAGGCTGAGGTGGCTGTGGCTCCCCAATGCATCCATCCGCTCATTGAGGAATGGCTCGGAAGCATGGCTGGCTGCCTGATTCACCCAAAAAAAGTTGGGCTCAGCGGTCCCGGCAGCCTCACTTTGCCTTCCAGGAAGGTTTTGGAGAACCCAGTGGGGCTCGTAGCCATGTAGGGCTCATGGCATTGCCCCATAGGGACCCATGCTGTGGGACAGGCAGGCCAGCCACCACCCCACAAACACTTCCAGTCAACCCCACAGCTCTGCTGCTTCTGCAGAAGTTACTGACAGCACTTCTTTTTACTCTATCCAGTGTTTGAGTTTATCCTCTCCTCCTTTAAGTACGTTTTTATAAATGGTAATTACGTGGAAGATAGAAGGGGCCAAAACCAAAGTACAAAGCCACCAAAATCAACTTTCACCTTCAGCCTTTCTATTCAGCATAGTGCTTCCCCGTGACATCAAACAGAAGCATTTTGCATTCTTCACACCATTTTAATAATTAATTGCTTTAACAAATTAGAAATTAGAAATAATTAATTGCTTTAACGTATCACTTCTTATTCTTAGATATCTCTTACAACTTACTATCACTATATGACACAAAAATTGAGGTATCAACCCTACCTGATGACATGTGAGGAGGAGAGGTAGAAAATCTCAGCTCACGAGCAACTAATTGTCTCACCTCAAAAATCTCAGCAGCAGAGCTGGGAAGAGTATCCACAGCTCCCCTCCCAACTCGTGCCATCAGCAAAGCAGCATTCCCTACCCTTGCCCCTTCAGCAACGCAGTATCAGGTCTCAACCAAAGGATCTCTCGAGCATTTGTCATCACGGACCAAACCCCCACTTGACACACACACATGCATTTAAGATCGAAACCAATCCTTCCTGGACATAACAGTCATGCGCATATCCTTGCTCTGGCTTTAACGAAAAACTAACAAAACAGAGATCCCTCACACAGGTTATGTGAATACAGCAAAACAGTTATATACAACATACTTTGCTACAAAGCTATGCCACAAGGCACTGCGACAGGCCTCACAGACATGAGGAAAGCACAGCAACATTCACCTAGTACATGGAAGCCACTCTAGTAAAACTGGTTTGCACAAAGGGGAGGAGAGCCAAAAGCCTCCTGGGCAGAGAGAAGCAAAGGAGGGAACAGCTCAAGCACAGCAGCCATGCTCCCTCCCATGTGCACGGGCAGCATGCTCCACGCACCTCTTCCCAAGCATCCCTACAAACACCATGAAGGACAAGGAAGCTGCCTGTCACTGACTCATCCGAGTGCTTGCAAGGCTTTTGTCTCCATCACCATCACCCTCCTGCCGTGGCAATTCCCAGCAGCGTCATTCAGCTGCAGAGCCCCTGTTTGTGTGAAGCACTGCCCCAAAAGCCTGTGTAAATCCCAGCAAAGGAGAGACACAAGTTATGACTTCAAATGACTTCGTGATGACAGGGCTATGCCTAGCACTGAAATACAGCCGTGTCCGGGATGTAACAGAACTACTCCCCGACAACACCACATAACAGTATGCAAGAGAAATTTTACAAATTACAAGTCACAGGAACATTCCCCTCAGCAGAAAAATTTTGCCAACTCTTACCTACGCAAGGTACCTCCATGGCACAGGGACGAGCAGAGGAGCTTGGGGGCCAAGGCTACCACGCACAGCACATCCCTGTGCCTGCACCCTGAGGAGCAGAGGCATTCTCTACGCTGGCTTAAGACTAAAACTAAAGTGCCACCTACTGAGTCTACAGCATTCGTGTCCTCCCAGGACAGCTTCTAGCAAGGGGCTAGCCAAAGTTAATACCTTGCTTGCCAGATTAAGCCAAGTCTAAGCAAGCAGTCACCATGCACGCGAGAGCACGCACTTCAACGGTTACTAGCAAGCATGAGTAAGCAGGTGATATTCCACCTAAAACCAGGGACATCTCTGCACACCTCACTCCAACATGATGGCAGCACATGGAATGCCAAGTGAGAGGTCAAGACTTTCATGTCCATGGATAAACCACAGCTTGTGTTGACAGAGCTTGTCATGGTTTAGCACAGAGTAAAGTATCAATGGGACAAAACTCGTGTGCCAGGCTTGAGGCATTCGTTTCTACCGTTTGCACAGACAGCAACAGCCCTGCACACAGCAAAAAAAGCCTGGAGAAAGCCATGGAGTTTTCAGTCTGCTCTTCCTCTCTCCACCCGAGAGCTACATAGCCTTAAATGGAGCTATTTAAAGCTGGTGCTAAAAACACCAACAATAATCCAGGCTTCCTGGTAACAACAAAACTGGACCAAAACCTAAAGACTAAATGAATTAAAAGAAAATTACAAGGTAAAGTTTGCATTCCCTGAACGCGTGCCAGCTGCAAGAATCTTAGATTACATCGATGCAGCTTTCCAAATCTTAAATACAATAATTTTCTGTATTAAGGGCTCAGTAACCCTAATGGAGGCATAATTAGGCATTGATGCCATGCCCATATGAGAGAAGCCTGAAAAACTTAAATAAACTGTGAATGGCAGGATTAATACCGCAGCTTTTCATTTTGTACAGCTGTTTGAATACAGTACACTGCCTGTGATGGCATCAGCTGTTGCTTTACTTCAGGTCAGTTTTTCTGAAGTTAAAACAGGCATTTCTTTTAAGCAAATGAAGAATTACTCCTCTTATTGTTGGCCTTTTTATTTCAGCAAAGAGGGTCTGGATACGTATTTGCTTTAAATTACAAAAAAAAAAAAAAAGAAAGAAAGAAAGAAAAAGCTGAACTGCAAACAAAATTAGCTGGCCAGATTCAAGGCCTGGTAACTCTAATAAGAGAATTTTAATTTACTGTGATGATGCTCCAGGATGGAGGAGTAAGTAATGCAGTTTTGGAGATCATCTGCCCAAGTGGGAATATCATATAGATGCCTGGAGAGTCCTTGAGAAAATAGCTCACCTCACTACTGATTGAAGAGGAAAGACAATACTTTAGTGAAACAGAATTCTGTATTTCTAGGAAGGGCTCCAATAGCAAATCACTTACTAATGCAAGAAGCCCTGTAAATTTTATTATGAATGGAACCAGCAACAGCAGGAGAACAACACGGAGCAGCATTTGCACACACAGCTTAGCCAGTAAAAAGTAAATAAATAGGTTACTTATAAGCTCTAGAAGACATCTCAAAATACCTCTAACAAAAACTGAAACTTGGTGAACTCCTAGCAAGAATATAAAACAGCTTCCAAAACTATCTTACCATTATTGTTTTCGCCAGATAAATTAGTTCTCCTACAAATTAATTTTCAACTCTTGGTTTTATGGCTTAGAAATACCACCTGAAAAGAGTTAATCTAGATTTCCCCACTGTCTTTAAAAACTGCCTTATCAGTGGACATGGAAGAAACAATCTACACAGGGAGTGCTTCAGGACAGCAAAATAAAATGCTCAGGTTAACGGGAGCAGGACTGATATAGGAGGAGACTAATGCCATATTCACCGGGGAAATGCAGCCCCCAAATAGCGTTAGCCGTGGACAGCGTGCAGATAGTTCTCGCTTCCATCTCACAGCCTGGTTGAGCCCTTCTTCATGCCACCTTGACCAAATCCAGCACCAAATCCCTGGCTCCGTAAATCTTCCTAATTTTTTCCCAGGCAGTGTTAAAACTAATATCAATCCTGAGCCGCAGGAGTAGGAGAGGAGGGTGTACAGCCTACCTGCTCTCTGCAGCCCCAGTCAGGCAATAACAAATGCCAGTGGCTACGTGCTGCTCCAGAGAGAAATCTGCCTAATGAAAAGCTTACCTAAAGCTAGCAGGGAGCCAGCGGCCGGCCGGCCGAACCTCTCCAGGGCAGCGGGCACGAGGCAGCCAAGATGCTTGGGAAAGACGAATTAACTAAAAGTTAATGTGGATGTTCTCATTCAAAAGAAAAGTGGCCTACTCCAAAGGGGATTAGGCTAAAGTGAACTAAGGCCACTTTACTTCTGAATGAGAGCATCCACACAATAGTGCAATGCACTTTAACTAATGCACTTTAATTTTACACCCAATCAATTTGTCTTACCTCTCCTGAGTGTCCTTGTGTGGACAAACCCAGATATTCATCGAGTTTTGAGGCCAGGCGGGAACCATTAGATCAACCCATCTCACCCCCTGTGTGTTATGGGCCATTGCCTTTCACTGTTATCCCTTTATTGATCCCCAAAACTCATGGATGACTAACATATAACCTCCGATGGGAGAAAAAAAAAAAAAAAAGCATTTCTTCAACGGGGCGCCTTGTCTGGATTTGAAAATACCACTTGCGAAATAAGAAGCCATCATGACTTTCGGCAGACTGTCTTGCCGCCAGCAAAATTAAGAACGGGCAAATTTTTCTCTCCATCCTACTTTCCCCCATGGCCCACAAGTGAGCAAGGAAATGGCAATCTCTGTATAGTAACTTTTAAATATCTTTTTTTTTTTTCTTAAAATTGCAAACAGGCCCATTTGCTTTCAGAACAAACTCAGATATTTTTTAATTTCCTTCATCGACGCTTAGATTTTCAACATCTACCCAGATGTCTACCAATGAATCTCACCCCCACCTTTTCCAAAGTCCAGTAACCCCCAGAAATCACTCACTACCTGCACTATTGCCTTTGGTGCACACAGCGACCCACGTAAGCCCGAAATCTTCACATCGCTCTTCACTTCTCAGATACATACACAAAAAAATAAATTAAAGAACCTGCGACAGCGACAGCCACCAAGGCAACTTGATGCATTTGGCCTGCAGAGTCGATAGGCACCTTTCCTGTGCCAGCATCCCCCTTGCTAATAGAGACCAGACCCCTACCACCTCCATGGAGGGGCTGAAGCTTCCCAGGGATCTAGCCTAAATCAAAAAAAGGAGTCTTGAGGACACCAGACTGCAGGGATTCTGCTCTCACCTATGCTCTCAGGCTTTTTTTTTCCTTTTGAAGTTAGTAAAAGGGAAAAGGCAATCACACTAAGCACGCCAAAGAAAAGCTGAACCAACTGCCAGCGAGTTGTCTTTAAGTCACATTACAGAATATCAGCAGTGGGGTAGATACAGGGCCATTTGTCAGGGAGAGAAATGCATTCAAACAAGGCAAAACACAAAATATGCACTCTGTTAGTTACCCTCTCCAAATATTGCTGTGACTGCAGGAAAAAAGCCTAATATAAACACTAATTTCCAGATTTGCTGTACGAGTCAAAGTCTGCTCTGAGTAACTGAGCATCAGGAAAGGAGGGTAACACGCTGAGGACGCAAAGTGACACTGGACCCAGTTTCTCTTTCTCCCACACAATCCCCACAAGGAAACAATTCCAGAAACCTTCAAAAATTGTCACGACCAGTTTGAAACAACTCTCTTCTTAATTTTCTTAATTTATTTAGATTACACAAGATAGCTCCTAACTGCATGCTCATGTGACCAAAAAAATCCAAATGCAGGAAGGCAAAACAAATAACAAAATTCCCTGATTTAAAGAAGATGTGCCAGATTTTCACTGCTTTTTAAAGCTGCGTTTATCAGCATGACCTACACTTACTCATTTTGATTGAGTGTGATATAATCTTGTTTTTTTAAGTGCTAACATAGCCCACTCTAAGCTGCAGTAACCCTTCCGCGAGCAGAGTCCATTACCTTTATTGCTACCTGCAGAAAAGCAGCCAGGAAAGACTCAAACCTTCAGCCATAAAGGTTAAGTTTAAGACAAAACTCATTGTTTCACAACTTCCTTGCAAACATCCAAGTTGCCGCAAAATAACCATCTGTGGTCCCCAACGCAAAGATGCCGTGAGCTCTTGCTTACGGGAACGCTCCAGGATACACTCGCAAATGTTAAGGACCAGTTCCAGAGTTACCTGGAGGTTAAACTCAGCTCTGTCAGGTGTGATATTGAAAAGGATGCAAAAAAAAAAAAAATAATTAGGAAATAAAACTATCCTTTGCAAAAGAAAGGCAACTTCAGTTTGAAAAACACTGCACAGAAATTAGGGCTGAGCGTGCAAGTTACAGAAGGCAGCAAATACCGTACTCAGCTGTAAAGATGGCTACGCCTGAGCTCCCAAATGGTTTTTTAAAATACATTTTAAAAAACCCAAAAAAATCAAAGATTCTTGAATTAAAATGAAATCATAAATCAGAGAAAATATACCCAACCTCATACCTACTTAACAATATATTTACTTGTTTAAAGAAAGAGAGAGTAAAGTAAACCTTATTTTGCCTGTACAATTTCAGCCGCAGTGTTTTCGATGATAACAGGTCTAGATTATAAACTGAGGTATTTCTGTCTTTACATTAGTCTGCCAAACTCAGGCACAGTAACAGCTCCTAAATATCACATCAAAAAGAAATTACCACAAAATAGCCAAGAAAAGGAGTCACCAGCTCAAGGCGGCATAAACTCAGAGGAAGAAAATTAATTTTTGAGTCTTTTAAATGTTATTTTATCGGTCCTCTTCAGAGTCCTACTTCACCGCAACTCTTTTATTATATAGAAATTAATTCTACCTTGCACCCTCTGCACTGCCGCTATTATTTTGATGCCTGTTTGTCCAACACGGGAGTATACCTACTGAAGGCAGTAATAGTCTTAGCTTCTCTCACTTACAACCATTCGTGGTTGGAAAATACCTGCGAAGAAGTCCCAAAGTAAAACAGTATTTCTCAGTAATTTCACCCCAATGCGTTATTAGTGTATTGGCTGTAAGGTATAGCTAAGATATTTGAAGTATCTGGGAAAGTTATTCTAGTCGTAAATGTGTGATGCCCTAAACAACACATCCACCTCTGGATATGCCACATAATGAGTTCATGATTCTTTCTTTGTAAAGAATACATATGAAGTAATTTTGTCATTTTAATAAAAGATGCTGTCTATCTGCATTTTGTTTAGAGGAACTCTGCAACTGTACACATTAAAAAATATCTATTGCAACATAAATAGAAGTGCTGCTTTATTATGTACATATATATATGATATACTATCACCCAGGAAGGGCCACCTAAAATGCCACAGTTGCAAACATTTAAGACTGTAACAAAAATGACTGAGACTCTAGTATCAGTTTACTATCCTTCAACAATTTCCCTGACAGTGGAGTCAAATAATGTTGAATTATGGACCTTCTTCCAGGAAGTCTTATTTAATGCTCATTTTTTGATCATTTCCCAGCTAGTCCCTATAGGAATTTGGTTCTCGGACAATTTGCCTTTAAAAGTTTGTACACATGTAATTGGCTCATGTGTTACTAAATTATATTTTTTGTCAAGTAATACTATCATGGAATTGCTCAAGTTTGTTTTCCATAAGAAAATCCTGTTTTGTTCCTACGAATCTATGTTATGCTGCTAGTGTAGCTCATTTGAATGTGATGGCTACTTTATACCCTGTTTTCCTTAAAGGACTTCATAAAGTCTTTCTGTAGACAGGCACTCGTAGTCCAAATTTTACAGTTCGGACTAGAGCACCTGGGTGTCGAAGTGATGTCGTATCAAGAAAACAGCCCCACAGCGAGAGTTTAGGAGCACCTAAAACTGAATTTCTGCTGTCTGACTTGTAGTCCTCCTCCTGACTCGTAGTCAGTCTTTGGAGTTTTTTTAATCAGAGGGATTTTTCTCAACCACATCACGCAACAGCTGTGTTTTAAATTTTTTCAGGCTCTGACAAACATTTGAAAATTTAAACATGCAAATGTTTGAAAAGATAATGATTAAAAAAGGTTTATTTTGAAACTTTGAGGATGGGTGCAATCCTTCAGCTTGGGTTTTTAAAGTCCCAGGGCCTGGATGATCTCGAGTTCAGTTATCCCCAGCAAAACCCCCAAACTCCTGCCTCCTACTTCTGGAATTGTAACGATAAACAACAGCTCGGCAGGTCCCACCCTGGCAGGCATCAGGGTCTCACTCGTGGGAGAAGGATGCTGTTTTAGTGACCCACTGCCACTGAGCTGGTTAAATCACTGAACAATGGTCAGCGTTATGGGGCTTTGCTTTGCAAAAATCTAGCATTAGTGTCATTGCTCTCCATTAACCGGGGGACTTAAAGGCACTGGCACTGCGGGCCCTAGAAGGAAAGAGTAAATAAGGGGAAACCAATAAATTTAAAGAGAAAAAAATAAAGACCCACCCTGTTAACTGCAACCTTTACTACCACGATATAAGAAAATGTAATTAAATCCATAATAAAAGCTTTTACATACTTACTCTTTTACTACTCGGAAGCGCAACCCCGGGCCGGCCCTCCGCACCCGCGCAGCCATAAACGCGCAGCGCGGAGGGACATCCTAATTAGCCACCCCAGTGACAAGCACTCAACACCTTATTATTTAACCATTAGGGCCCTGATACTGCCAGGACACCCTCGGCACCGGCGATTGCCGGGGGCGCGCATCCTCCGATACCCGCCGAGTGCGCGCATCCTCCGCGGCCGCACCCCCCCCCCCCCCCACACACACACACCCCCACCTCCTCCGCGGGTTTTATCGTCGGCCGGGAGGAAAACCGCGGGTCCTGAGCCTTTTCCCTTCGCCGGGGAAAGAGAAGCCCCGCTCCCCGCCGATGGGGGAGGCTGCGCGGAGCCCCGCGACCCCGCGCTCCGGGACAAAAAGCGGGGGGGTACGCGACCCTCTCCCCCCGCCGGCAACCCCAAAACTATCGCTTCACTTCTTTAGCTTTCACTTTAATAAAATAATGATTCTTTGGGAAAATGGGGGTATAAATCTTCATTTTGGAGGCAATTAAAGTGTTGATTTCATTCGTGCCCCTGAGCGATTCTTGTAATTTGCTCAAATAGCTTTATGTACCCAGCACTCCAGAGCTTTTAGAAACCCATTTTCTAGTTAGACTTGTTGGATTACAATTTTTATTCAACAGCAGCGAGCCGAGCTCCTCTCAGCTAGACCCTGCAGGGCTCCCCTCGCTTTAAGGCGCTGAGCGGGACTCCCGCTCCCCGCGGAGCATCCTCCGCTCCCCCCGGAGCATCCTCCCCGCCGGGCACCCCACCAAGCTTTTCCCCTTGGCTGCAAAGCCCCACGTAGGCTCACAGAAACCCCTTTTGAAAAGTTCAAGCCCTCCTCCAAGCCTGCCTCCCCCTGTCACGGCGCTACCAGGAGCCCGATAGCCTTTGGCAGAGAGGAGAAAATATTTAAGATACCGCCCACGGTGCAAAGCGACGCACCTTTCTGCCGGTGATCTATAAAATAACTCCTGGCTGACAGTGCCTGTGATAATGGCAAAGCAGCCGAGGAAACTCCTGTCTGCTTGACTGCGCCTTGCTTGAACAAAAGGAAACCTCCAGAGTCGAGAGCTGATTGCTCCTAGGACCGTATTTACGAAGCTGATTATAAAGAAGAAACAACTTCGGGTTGTTAGCCCGGGATTTTCCTTTTTTTGGGGGGCAGGGTCTCTCCTGTCTAGCAGCTAAAGCGTTGCTAAAGCAAGCCGACCGGGAAAACCTTCCCCTAGTTCGACCCAACTCGAAAAAAAAGCCAAATCTCAGCCACTTCCATCAGCCAGGGGCTTAATTTAGCTCTGGGCACCTCCTGAAGTCGCCTCAAACGCTCCCATTAAAAGGCAAGAATCCCAGCCTAAGCCCAGCGGAGGAGACGGGCACAGGAGGAGGGGAGGGGACAAGGAAAAACCAGCTTTCCCAAGTCATCCCGATTTCCCACAGGCAGCATTAAAGGTTTGAACCATCCCAGACAAAACCTGGACACCTCCAAAGCCACGCAAGGCTTTGCTGGCCTGGTTTAGGGGTTCGGTTTTATTTTGTGGCTCGCCTTTTTGTTTGTTTGTGGGTTTTTTTAAAAGAGAGGTGTTGAAAACTTGAAAGATCAAGGAAAATAATTTAAAGCCTGGGTTCCGTTTTATTTTCTCCTTTTCCCCCTCCCCCGAAGTAAAATGAAATGGGTGCGTTTGCAGCAGGCAGGCGTGCACAAAGCAATGTTCACTGAAGTCTAAAAGCGTTCGGCCAAGGAAAACTGACAAGACGGACTAATGAACCGTAGAGACGGGAAGAAAATAGCCAGTATTTGCTAGATTTCAAACCCTCTCTGTCTTCCTCAGACCACCTATCTCGGATTTTATTATTATTTTGGTAAACGGCTCCAGCCATTCCTTTCCTAAGCCACCAAGAACCCCGCGACTCACGGACACCGCTTCTATTATTGTAAAGGGTAAATAAAATAAAGACAAAAATTAAAAGCGACAAGAAACAGGTCGAGTTTGCAGGCAGTGCTTTTACAAGCTCATCTCACCAGGTCGAATCCGGGAGCAAGCCTTAATGAAGCAATAATAGCCACATTATTCAAAAATTTTCATTTCGATGGAAATTTATCTAAAAGGGACTTAATCATATGCAAATAATAAAAGGAGGCGTAGTGACCCGGCGAGCGATCTGCATACAAATTTCAGCATGTGCAGCGTTGGCGAGATCATACCTGATCTGTTAGGTTTGCTGATCTTGTTATGTCTTCACTGTCCGATTTTGATCCGCCCTCTCTATCGTCTATGACCAAATCGATAGGCATTTTTCCTTTCAAACAGCTAATATACCGGTGGCAGAAATTGTCACATAATTCGTGTACCTATGTTATGACAGAGGTTAAAAAAAATGGGGGGGAAAAAAGAAGAGGAAAAAAGGGGGAAAAAAAAAAAAGAGGGGAAAAGGAAGAAAATATAATCAGGAATACATAAGTAAAATTGACAAGTGCAACCAGTCTCCCCCCCTTCACTCCTGTGACATCAAAAGTCCTAAATAGGGGAAACACACTGCAATTATCCCCCCGAGACCTCTAGACGCATCCAGAATTAGGAATAACTTTCTTTTCTCGCAAAATAGAGATATCCCAGAAAATTGACAGTGACAAGATGATTCACAGGCTACAACATATTCAACACCCGTGTTAAATTCATCTGCTCCCGGAGCTGTGGCCATTAGAGAGGTGACCTGCATGGGTGACATTTAAGGTAAACTATTTAATTTCATCCAGTTATTTCATCATAAAGCCTTTCCAAAGGGATACGAGGACAGGGCGGGGGGGTGGAGGAAGGATTTTAAAAAAAAAATACAAAGAAAAAAAAAAAAGATTTCCCAATGCACTGGGCTGAAATACATTATGGGCACCCGTGCTCTGAAATCCTCAGTCGCTTTGATAAACTCCTACCTGAGCCGCCTCTGTTAATGGGCGGTTTTAACACATTTCGGGTAGAGGGAGAGCAACCTGCCAGTTATGGTTAGTTAGAGTGGCCGAGGCTCACGAGAAACTTTTCGACTATTTAAAAACCTCTCAAAATGTTTATTTTTAGGAGAAAGGGAATTCTCTTCTAGGCCAGCTATCAATGACATGTAAAAAATCCTCAAGAAACCAGAGCGCACTTCCAATTTAATGCGAGCTCGGATGACATCGCCTTCTTAGAAATTAGCATTCTCCTTCCTAAGATTTCTGAAATAGCCAGCGGAAAAAAAAACCAAAACAACAACACTGCATTTAGGCTGCAATCCCTTTCTTCTGCTCGGAGGTGTACAATATTCCCAGGAACAAGAGACAGATACAACTATCAGCTCGGCTTTGTCTCTGCAAAATGTTGCAGGACAATCCGTGCCCTGAGCCTGACCTGCAGATGGCTCTTAAAAAAAAAAAAAATTCCTCATTCCAACTAACTGCAACCAAAGTCTCTTTCCCATCACTACCAAGAAAAAAAATATGAAATTATTTGAAAAATTAAAAAATCACAATCTCAGGGGCTTGGCTGAACTAACCATTCCGAGTCTCATCTGCGGCACCACAGAACTGCAACTATTTATACAAAGCCAGCAAAGTATTACAATGAACACAAGGCCTGGGCGTTTGAGAGCCCGGTTTTAGAGGCTGAAATTGTAATTAAACTGCGAAGAGAAATGGACGCCAAGATTGGTCTTGACACTAATTACCAGAAAGAAAGACATTTATGCAAATTTACCAGAAGCCTGAACTTCAGCAGTACTGAAATGGAGGAGGAAGAAAGAGAGACAAAAATTACCTTCTCTAATTCCAACAGATGAAACCTTAATACTTGTATGGCTTGAATCATCTGCAAAGATACAAACAACACGAGTATTTATCTCATTCCTGGATTTTGAGGATATTTCCCACAGCCGCCCCTAATGCACTTAGTAGCTTGACTTTTCTCTAGTAGTAAATAAAAAGTTGTTTTGATTTATGGCAATAACACTAAAACTTAATAGCGGTGGCTTTGTGCGCTGTTTAACGAGAAGCGATCTAGAGTTAACAAAAAAAAAAAAAAATCCCTCCTGCAACGAAGCAACTAAATTATACGGACCATAAACATTTCTTTTTAAAAAAAAAAAAACAAAACTTTAAACACCATCACTGGCTCCTTGCTTTGAGAAAGTGGGAGCGAGACTCCTACAGCGGAGGCTAAATATTTGTTTATCCTTAAGGGAAAAAAAAAAAAAAAAAAGGGAGAGAGAGAGAAAAGACCTCATTTTCGGTGAGTTAGCGACCGGTGCATCTCCAGCGACAGCAATCCGCTACGTTTCCCACCGAGCTGCTCAAGAGGTGCGTGGAGGGGTTGGCTACAGCGTAGAGAAATCCACGCTCCTCTCGGGCAGGAGATCTCTCCCTCCAGCCCGCAAACTCCTCTTTGGATGGGGCTTTCTTTACGGGCATCCTTACGGGATTTTTTTTTACTTCCACGCAATTGCCGCACCGCATTTACTTGTAATTAGAAAAGTCATCATAGAATAATATTTTTTTAAAATAAAGATCCACGTGGGAAATTTTCATTTTAGCACCACCAAACCACCTCTCCAGAAGACAGAGAAGATTTAAAAAAAAAAAAAACAAACCCAAAACATAAATGGGAAGGGAAGGGAGGGTTGCGGGTTGGGGGTGGGGAAAGGAAGAAGTGTTGTTAACTCTTACCAAGTTATCCAGTTCAGGATTAGAGGAAAAGAGGGGTTTCTCTGCTCGGATCTAAATATAAGAAAGGGGAGGAAAGGGGGAAAAAAAAGAACGATAAAAAAGATGTGCAATATGGAAGCAGAAAGAGCAGACGTTATTATTTCTTGCTTCATTACACTGTCGGGTCCATTATGTAACCTTTCGTGCAAAGCCCTGACTGCGGGATTTAGTGCATCAGCCAAACACTTGAACAAGTGAATCAAACACACCGAAAAATACCTACGGAGCTTCCCAGCTCCCGCAGCCGCGCTCCCGCCCGGGCACCCACCGCTCCCCTGCTTTAGGGGGTGGGAAATGCCGAGATTCACCGATTTTTTTTGTTGCCGACTTTTGGTTTGGATGCTGGTTGTGTGTTTGGTTTCTTTTTATTCCTGCCTCTTGCAGTGAGGCGGGGGGGAGGGGGAAACGCACATCCTTATCTCAACAGAGACTTGTTTTTCTCGTTACAATCCCCCCCCCCCCCCCTTTTTTTTTTTTTTTTTTTTTCTTCTTTCCTCCCCACATTTACCGTTTCAACCCGGTTTTTGCTGACCTGTTTGGCGAACACTGCTATGTCCTCATTGAAAGACTCGGAGGAGCAAACATCGCCTCCCGCTACCCCGGGCTCCCTGGGTGTGCATGTAGCTAATTCACATTTCTCAAAAATCAGTGCTAAAAGAGGGAACAGGGGGTGTCTGAAAGAAAATACAACAGTCACACACAGAGGGGAAATGTGTATATATATGCTATAAGGAAACAAACCCCCCCCAGACAGAGGAGCGAGTCCCGCAGCAGCGTGTGCGGGGAGGGGGGCACCCACCGAAGGGGGCTCCGCAGCCCCCACCGGCTGCCCGCGGAGACTGTTCAGACAACCTTAGGACAAGCTAAGAATAAAACCCGAGCCGGTTCCAGCAGCCATTTTGAATGAACTTTCCTTGTCTTTAGGAAAAAAATAATAATATATCAAAATTTCTAGACGAGCGCTTTCTGCCTTTCTTGCTTTTAATTCCCGTTTGTTGGTGGGTTTTTTTTGGTTTTTTTTTTTTTTCCGCTGGAAGGCTCGCGTAGGGGGGAAAAAAAAAATAAAATAAATAAAGAGACACCAACCCAGAGAAATAGAAAAAGAAGCGACCCCCATCCGACTGGAAAAAGCAGCAGCCCTTGCCCCCCGAGCCGCCCCCCCGGGCCCCGCAGCCCCCTCCGCGGGGAGCCAGGTGCTCCGGGGCTCTGAAAGCTCCCAGGGAGAAAGGCTGCGAGTGCATCTGGCTCCCTCGGCCGTTTAATAATTTAAATAAATAAATAAGCGTGGGCACACACACGTATATAGATGTATATTTATAAGAAGGAGTTCAGCTCTCTGCCAGGGCTTCGTACTTTTTGGTGGGGTTTTTTTTTTGGTTTTTTTTTTTTTTTATTGGAGTTTTAACCAACCCTACAGATTTCTGATAAACCGATAAAGGATCCGAACGAAGTGATGGGTTGTTTTTGTTTTTTTTTTCTTTCCTCCCCCTTCTCGCTGCTTTGAGGGCGATTTTAAAAGGCTCCTAAACTTCCCTTCAAACTCAAGGCGGGCAGATTCATTTCAAAAGCATCATAACCCAACACAACCATCAGCTCCCAGCGCAACGGCCTAGAAACCGCTCTGCGAGTTGCCACCCTGAGGAGCATTCGATGCTGCCGAATTAAAAGATACAAAAATTAAAAGGAAATTTAAAAAAGTAGAACAGAGAGTTGAGAGAATGAGCTCTTGAAGTTTTCTCCGCAAGGAGAGCGGAGAGTTGGGCGAAGCGCTCCAACTCTTCCCCGCTCCCAAACTGCGTGCGGGGATTCATCACCCGGCGCAGGTTGCGCCCTGGGAATCTTATTTCTTCCTCCTCCTCCTCCCCGCGGTGCTGCCTGCTGCCCCTCCAGCAAGCCCGGCTCCTATTTTCCAGACCCCCCCGCCTCCTCTCCCCGTGGCAGGGGGACCCCAGCCCTCTCTCTCTCTATCCCCCCGACACACTCTTTTAAAACACAAACAGGCGAAACGAAGGATCCGGCCCGCTCCTCAGCCTCAGCCCCGCGCATCCCCCCGGGTCCCTCCCGCGCAGGTTACGCGGCGGCGGGGCACCTACCCGTAGATGGCATCTTTATCTCTCTTGAGGGCGTCGTTGACGGAGGCGCCCATGGCGGGGGCCATGGCGTTGGCGTGGGCGGCGTGCGGGTACTGGTGCGAGTGGAGCGGCGGCCCGTGGTTGAGGTGGTGGACGGGCTGCATGGGGCGGGCGCCGTGGGGGTCCCCGTACATGGTGGTGGGGATGCCCACCCCCTCCATGCCGCCGTAGTGGGGCAGCTCGTCGTACTGGGGAAGGGGGGGAGAGATTGAGAGAGAGAGAGAGAGAGCGCGGAGAGGCGTCAGGGCGCGGAGGGGGGAGCCGCCCCGCTCCCGCGGGAGAAGCCGCGTTCCCCGCGGGCTCCGCGCCCGCCGTCCTTTCCCACCCCCCGCCGCCTCCCCAAACGCCGCCCCGGGCCGGGGAGCGGCGGGGCCGGGCTGCTCCGGGCCGGCTGCCGCGCACCCGGGCTCCTCCGAGGCCGGGGCAGACGAGAACTATCGATAATAATAACAATAAGACATATAAAAGGGGAAAAACCCAAACCCCCGACTCAGCCCATCCCCACACCTCCCAGCCCCTTCCCCGTGAATTACAGCGGTTCACGAAGCCCAAGCCTCCCTCCGCTAAACTTTTCTCGCTGATAAGAAGTCAGGTACCTAACCCAGCCGGGATGTGAAAAGTTCAGCAGCGGGGGGAAAAAAAAAAGGGGGGGAGGAAAAAAAAGGAGCGATTGTGGGGGTTTCTAACAATTCCACGCGAACGCACTTTTAAAGCCGAAAGGCTGCAAGCGTTTGCCCGGGCTCTCGGGATTTTGGGAATGCCATTTTTTTTCTTTCTTTCTTTTTTTTTTTTTTTTAAAAAAAGGTTTTCTTTGTTAAAGATTAAGGAGCGAAAGAGAACGCGGTTCCCAGGCAGCGGGGGAAACGGCTACTTCTCAACTATTAAAAGCGAAGGTGTGAATAAACACTTTTAAAGATCCCTGACACTTGCTTGGACCGAAAGAGTAAAAGGCAAGTTGTCAAGAGAGGAACTTTTTTCCTCATACAGCGCTCGGAGGGGCGGCAGGCAAATTAGGCAGGAAAACTTTTTTTCCAGGGCTTTTCCCCTTCCCCAAATCCCTGCTCGCCCGACCTCGAATGATATTTCTTTTCTGCCCCACAAAATTTCAATTTAGGAGGTAGATGGATTTAAAAAAAAAAAAAAAAAAGGAGGAGATCGCATCAAAATAGAAAAAACAATACACATGGCAGTGCACGTTGGTAACCTCTACTTCAAATTAAAGTGATTTAAAAAGAGCTCCCCCCCACACACACACCGCACTGCACCTTTTGTGACTGAATACTAAAAAAGAAAAGGGGAAAAAAAAGAAGGAAAAAAGGAAGAAAAAAGTTGTGCTTACTCCTAGCTAGAAGTTATCTTCTGAAAGTGAAGGGGTATATCATCACTAACACAGCGAAACGCCCAGAGACATGCACACATTCAAATATTTCAGGCACTGGTGACTTTAAAAAAGACATTGGTGGGACTAAAGCCACAAACCCAACAAATACAGAGGGTCGGACATATTCACTTACACGCCTGCATGTCATTAATGTATAGAAACCTTGCCTTTTGCGTGAGAGATCCGGAACAGGGAGTGAAAGAATCAAGAAAATATCAATATATATAGGTTTTAAGCCTACAAGTACAACTGATAAATCCTGTCGCTCCAGGACACCGCTTTGTGCCCCTGCTCCAAAGAGGAGGGGGAAGAAGGGGAGGGGGGAAAAAAAAAAAAAAAAAAAAAAGAGAGAAACTTATTTCGCAGAGTCTCTGTCAGCCACGTTTCAATATTATTTCACATTTGAAATCCAATTTTTTTTTTTTAATACATACCCTTTGCGCCATCGGCCTGCTTGCTCCCTTCCTACTTCAACTTCTAATATATCCTCTTTAAGGCCAGTGTGAAAAAGAAAGAAACGCGAAGTTTTCCCCCCCCCCCTTGCCCCCCCAAAAAATGCAAAAATCCCTTAGCGTCGCCAGCAATGAAAGCAATCGAGTGAAATCTTCGGCTTGCTGGATCTCAGCGAAGCGATACGGTAACTCAGCATTAAAAAAGGAGAAAAAAAATAGAAGGGAAAAAAAAAAATCAACTCTCCCTCCTTCCTTCCTTCTTTTTTCTTTCTTTCCTCTCTCCCTGTCTCTCTCTACTCTCCCCCTCTCGTTTCCAAGACAGCAGCGGGGCGAAAGCAAATATCCTTTCCCCAAATCAGGGGTTTTGTGTTGGGTCTTTTTTTTTTCTTTTTCTTTTCCTTTTTTTTTTTTTTTTAAAGTGCCCCTCAAACCCAACTACCAAGTCTCATGGCTTTTTGCCACTCCGGCTGTCAATCACAGGCGAGGTTGTCAAGGTGGTGAATGACTGATGATGATCCGCTGCGTGTGCTCCCACCGCGCAGGACACCTCAAATTTTAATTTTCGAGAGCGCTCACACACACACCACCCCCCTCCCAAAAAAAAAAAAAAAAAAAAAAAGAGAAAAAGAAAAAAAAAAAGGCGTTGAAAAAAATTAAAAAATTGAGGGAGGAGGAGAGGGAGGAAGAGGAAAAATTAAAAATTAAAAAGGCTCGCTAGCGCGCCGGCTCTCCTTTTATTACGGTTATTATGATGATGATGATGATGATGGGGGCTTTTTTCGCTCCTCCTCGGATCGCTCCCGCTTGCTCGCCGGCGCCGGCTGGCTCTGCCCCTGCGCGGCCGCCGGGCGAGGCTGGCGGAGGCGGGCGCGGGGAGGGAGGAAGGGAGGGAAGGAGGGAGGGGGGACGGGGGTGAAGGGAGGGAAAGAGGGGGGGGGGGGGGGGGGGGAAGGAGGGGCGCGGCGCTGCCGCCGCGGGCCGCGCAGCTGCCGGGGCCACCGCCGCCGCCGCCGCGGCGAGCGGAGCGCAGCGCCGGGCTGGAGCAGACTGCGGGAACCCGGAAGTAGTGGTGGCCATAACAGGTCGCGTCTTACACAATGCGCTGGGCGGCAGCAACTCCGCCACCGGCGCGGGGGGGGGTCTTGCGAGGTTCGGGGTTGAAGGGGTGGTGAAGGGGGGGGGGGGGGGGGCTCTATGTGTGTGTGTGTGTGTATGTGTGTGTGTGTGTGGTGCGCGCGCGCTGCCCGCCCCGCGCCCCCCCCCCCCCGCGGGGACGGAGGGTGGGACACTCCGCCTCCCTCCCACCCTTCCCATTTGGGGTGTGTATGTGTGTGTGTGGGGTGGGCGCTCCCGCTTCCTTTGTCTACCGACACCCCCCCCCCCCCAATCACTCTCAGCTCCCCGACCGCGACAACCCCCCCCCCCCCCCCCCCCCCCCCCCCCCCAAACATCCATCTCCCCCTTCTCCCCGGGCGGCTCCCCCCGCGGCCGCCGGCCGAGTGAGCTCACCCGCCGCCGCGCCGCCGCGGACCAATCAGCGTCGCGCCTCGACACGATTGGTCCAGGCGGGAAGCGGGGCTCGGACCGGGAATGATTGGGGGGAATGAGGGGGGGGGGGGGGGAGCGCGTCGGGGCGCCCCGCGGGCAACGCTGCCCGCGGGGCGCCCCGACGCGCTCCCCCCCCCACCTCCATTCCCTGTGTATTGCCGTGTCCTTCCCTCCCTCCCGCTACCTGCCGGCTGGGAGAGCTGCCCTGGCCCCATCGCATCTCCCGGAGCCGCTCCTGGGAAGGGGGGGTGTGTGTGTGTCACTGTTCCTCCGGTAACCCCCCCCCCCCCCACTACCCCCCGCCCCGTCGAGGCTGCTCCGGTGCCCGGGGTGGCACGTTTTAAACTTCAGGGAAATCCGTCTCCGTTTCCATCTCCCCCCCCCCCCCACACCCCTTTTCTCCCGTCCCTTTGCGCTAAGACCGGCCTTTTATTCCGCCGAGGGAATAAAGACCTCTCAGGTAAGAGCCGCTTTAATGCCCCATCATCCCTCCTTCCCGCCCCACGCATCCGCGGGGCTCGTCTCCATTCACCCGGGAACGACTCCCCAGCTCCCATCTCCCTTGGAGGGGGAGGCTGCGGCTTAACTCCCACCTTTGCCATCTCCCCGTTCCTTTGCCTTTCCCCTCCCTAAAAATTTTAAGCGCCCTCATCCCCTTTTCCTTTCCCCTCCCCAAAATTTTTAAGCGCCCTCATCCCCTTTTTCCATTCCCCTCCCCAAAAAATTTTGAGAAACCTCTCCTTTTACGCGTCTCCATCAGGCCTTTATGAGATGAATTCAGCGCAACCCAGCCCGAAACACTTTTATGGTGTAATTACAGTCCTACAAATTGTTTGCCCAAACCTCATTCTGGATAAGGATTTTACAATTAGCAAACAGTTATTACTCTTAGGGCTGGCTGCGGGAAATCGCACCGCGCTCCTCTCCGCTTGCAATAATAAAAGAAAAAGAAGGAAAAAAAAAAAAAAAAAAAAAGCCTAATCCGGGCAGCAATTAATCACCTATTAAAGGGAAAGAGCAGGCGGACAGGTCCGCGCTGTCTCGCTGAGCCCCGGGCTCCAGCATCTCCGCCTTCTTTCTTATTACCAAAACTTGCTGTTTTGCAGGAATCTGTTGACGCTTGCTCATCGCACGGTGGAAAAGGGAGAGGGGCGGGAAATTAGAGATGGGGGGGATTAAAAAGCGCCCCCCGACCCCCCCTTCTTTCCCCAGGCCTTTTACGGAGGGGGAAAAAACGCGTCTGGGGAGCAAGGGAGCCTCCTCCACGAGGTGGAATCTGGGTCCATTTGCTTATCGGATAATAAATGAGGCTTTTAATCAGGCTGAATTTCCCAGCTTAAGGAAAGAATTAGTCATACCTAGGAACAATCCAATGTTTTCTAGCTAGCTTCCCTGCCGCCTTCCTCGCAAGGATTGGGGGGCGAGGGGGATTGGGGAGGGGGGAGAAATCAGCATCTAAGTGCGCTCTTTCACCATTAATATTGAAATTTGAAAACTGAAATAGGAACAACCAGAAGAGACAAACAAACAAGAAACTGCAGAAGAAAGCGCTTGAAAGGCGGCCGAGAGATAATCCAGGAATGCTTCAGATAAGGAGGAGGGGGGGCTCGATACGTGCAGAGATAACCGAAAAGTCACAGCCTGATGGAAGGGGATGGGGAGGGAAAACCAACCCACCCAAGCCCTCCGTAAAGACCTATGAAAGGGCAGCCGCGAGGGGGGAAAAGTGATAATCAAAGGAGGTTAAGTGCACGGGATTTCATCGAGCCTAAGAAGTGCGGAGTTTGGGGTTTGTTTACTCCCGATCCGGCACATGGGGGACCGGGACCGGCCCCGGGAACCCATGCAGGACCGGGACCGGCCCGCTGCCTCGGCCCCAGCCGACCCCGCAGGATGGGGGGCTGCCCGCTCCCCCTCCGCTCCCCGCCAGCCCTGGCGTTTGCTGAAGTTATGGGGGTCTTTTTATTAATTAATTAGAGGGCTTCATAAAATATTCCCAATAAAATTTACGGTTGTCTTAAAACTTTCTAAACATCGCTATAAATTTTTGTGGGTTTTTTTTTTTTTTAAATAAAATTAAGTGGGAAATGAGTTACTGGCCGGGATTTTTGTCACTTCAACTTTTCGGGCCGCGGAGGGAAGGCACAGGGACACAAAAGGAGCCTTTCAGGGACGGGAGCCGCTGTCAGGTTTACCCGGCGGTGGCACCTCGGGGCAGCCCTGCCCGGCGGCGCGTTCCTATTTCAATGAGACTTCATCCTAAACTCCCCAGAACAACCCAGCAGCAGTACTGGGGCAGGTGGCTTTTTCTTTTTTTTTTTTTTTTTTTAATTTTTTTCGCTCACACGATCTAGGCACCACAAGTTCATCTGTAGTAATTCGGAAGCCCCGCTCCCCTGTTTGCAGCGATACCTGCGTTTAGGGCAGCTGCCCGCAGCGCTTCTTTACTCCCTGCCTCTGTCTCTCTTGTCCGATGATACTTCGTTGAATGAAATAATTAATGATAGTAACAATATTAATAATAAAATCGCTGGGTAAAACTCCGGCTGCTTAATTAAAGAAAAGCTGCCCGGCTGCTTCGCGTCGGAAGGATTGAGCTGTTGTGCCGTCTACTGGGCGACAGGGAAACTGCAGCCAGAGGCGCCGCCAAACTTTCTGCGGGATAAAAGTCCGGGTTTCGGCAATTTGCACGGGCCGAGGGAGCCGAAACTCTCAGTAGAAGAAGAGGAAAAGCGGCCCCTGACAGAAAAGTCCTAGACGCAGTTATTATTTCCTTGGGCTACGCCTCTGTAATTGTATAAATCTCCACTTTTAAGCCGTCGGGATTTTATAAAGTGCAGAGCGCGAAGCAATCGGCTGCATTAAGGGGGGATATGGTAAAGATGGTTTGAGTTTAGCCTTGGGAAGCTGTTGGACATTAGCTAAAAGTGTAGGAAAGGAGGGAATAAAGGGAAAAAAAAAAAAAAAAACAAAAAAAAGAAGGGGGCAAATATTTGCGAATGGTTTAGCAACTTGTCCGCCGCAGCCCGTGGGGCAGAGGGAGCGCTCCCAGCCCAGGCAGCTCCCGCCCCGAGGATGCTCTCGGAGGGGAGCGAAGATGTGATGCCCTGATAGCAGCCGCTCTGGTGTGGCAGCTGGAGGGAGCTTTGCAGCGTTAGTCTCGGCTTAGACGAAGCGCAAACGTCTCTGTTTTAATTTCCCAAGCCTTTGCCCGTGCCAGAGCCGCGGATGCTCCCAGGCAGATGCAGCCAAACAGGGCAATTCCCCTCTCCCTGCTCACTTGCCTCTCCGTTTCGTGGCACCTGGGATGCTCTGCCCCAAAAAAGAAGTTCAAGAGGAGACGGGGGAAAGAAGGTTTTTTTGTTTTGGTTAAAAAACAGACAACCCGCCTTTACAAAAATAATACTCAAAAAAAACCCCCAAACCACCTTGGCTTTTGCGGGACGAGAGGCGCAGAGGGGCTGTGAAATGCAAAGCCTTTGCCGTATTTACAGAGTGCCGGCAGCCGACCATACGTGTAGATAAAAATCTAGCAGTCTGCGTGAGCTCAAAGGAGATTTTTTTAAAGTAAAGATCTCTAAGCGCCTCTTCTCAACCCACACATATGCTCGCACGTAGCTTAAAAAGTCGAGACACCCATGTAGCTGAACAATAGGGTTTTTAAAAATACGGTGAATGAAGGTATAAGCGTACCCCTCTGCCACTTGTAGCAGACCAAGAGCGACGGCTTTCTCTGCCTTCAGAGCCACTTGCCAGAATTCACCAGAGTGTGACATTAGCCTAAAATATTCGATACCTTCTTTTCTGGAGACTTTACCCACTCCTGCTGGACTAAGTTCAGCTCTGAGTTCGTCTCTACGGGTAGATTTTTTTTTTTTTTTTTGTCTTCGAAGGAAAACTACAACCTGCTTGATTTTTTTTTTTTTTATCAGCAAGGGATTACAGATACTTTCCTCAGAGCACATAAAGCAGAAATTAAATCACCCCGTGCCCCTGGTATAAAAAGTTGAAATGAAAGCCCCTCTTCTAAGAAGTCAAACGAAGTATCCTAGCTTTTTAAATGAGCCTGAAAGTACTTGCGACATAGTACGAGGAGCAAATTCGCGAGCAACAGAATAAAACCCCAATTTCGAGCCACAGGGAGTTGAATATTGATGTCTGACGGTGCCTCGGCTGAACCAGAGCAAAGCGGAGTTTTGCCAGGGCTTCTTCATTTGTTGTTTTCCTCCAAACTACTTTTCAATATTGCTCCATTCCTATTACCTAACCCCGTATTCAGCTCGGCTAATGAGCCCATTACAGAACTATTTCGGCTGGCCTCTGATGCCGATTGCAGGGGCTTGGAGCGGGGATGTGGGGCTGTTAACCATGGTGCGATGAGAGAAAACCAGTTTTTTTTTCCGAAGGTTCGGCATTCTTCAAGCCGCGGAGATGGGTCTCTGCAGAGGACACCATCAAGGTAAATTCGGGTATAAATCACCCACGCTTTATAAATTAAAACCAAACCAAACCCAAAACCCAAAACAACAAAACACACAAACCAACCACAACAAAACAATGTAAAAGATGGAGCAAAGTCCTGCGCCCCGGGTGCGGTCGGGCAGGGGCTCGGGGGGGCTCCGGGCTGGGTCCGGGGAGGCAGGGGAAGGGAGTTGGGGTCTCCGCAGCTCCCCCAGGACGGCGCTACCCGCCGCTATCTGCATCCGTGGGTGCATTATCGTAGATTTTGCATAATTGCATATTGACTTAACTAAATGGATCGGCAGAGCTATTTAAACATCTCTCTCTTCCACCCGCAAACAATTCTCTTGGTGAGGAGAAAGAAAGGAAAAAAAAAAAAAAAAAAAAAAAGAGGGCTGCAGAAGATCTTCAAGTTGCTCTTGCTCCTTCGTTTTGAAGCGTTTCTTAGGGCACACGTGGCTCCTCTCTAAGCGGTTTGAATCTGACTTGGTGCCTGTGAGGGCAGGCAAGCAGAAGGGATCTGCAGCAGCGTGTGTAACAGCCAGGATGGGGGGCTGTTCTTCCTTTTGGGGTCTTACAGATGAGTATGTGGACATACGTGTCTCTGAACTCCCTTGGATAATTTTTGGCCAGCTCTGATGACCATCTGATAAGTGTACGTGGGTACGCGTCTGTGTGCACACATCAAGGACTGCTCTAGGGATGACTTAGGGAAAATAACCCTCCTATTTGTTAAGTATTTTTAAAACCTCCTTTGGATGAGAACTGCTCCAAAGCGGCTTCCTCCTTTCCCTACGCTCCCCCAGTCACAGCAGTGCCACGCAAGCCACGTCAGCCCCCAGCTACAGAGCTGGGCTTTGCCTCCAAGGACAGGGGTGCTCATCCTCCGCCTGCCCCCTCTCTTTGCCTTCGTCCCCTGTCCATCCTCGCCACTCACGTGTTGGAGCAGAGGAGGCTGTCCTCACCCCTGAACCTTGCAGGAGAAGGTGGCCTCCTCCCGCACCAAGGCCGGCTCCCCTGGGCAGCAGCTGTGAGAAACAGGGAGGGAGGGAAGAAAAGCAAAGGAGAAAAGGAAAGGGGAGGGGGGGTGCTGGTGGTTCGGAGAGGGAGGTGGTGAAAGCTGAACTTTCCTCCAAGCAGAGCAAGCGTCCCCTCGGAGGGGCCCCAGCCCCAGGAGCTGCCTCCCTAGCCCTGGGCCTCCCACATGGCAGCAGCGGCATCGCCTACTCCCCAGCCCTGCATCTTGGCTTGCCCGCTGGCCGCTCCCCACTGGCCTCGCTAGCCTGCAATGAGGGGCCCGTGAGACATGCAGGGACCAAGCCAGGTCCATGCAGTGGTCTCAGATGGGAAACTTAATGGCCAGGGGATTCAGAGCATCCTGTGCAATGATGTCACGCTGACAGTCAGTCATTTTCTGTGGTTTGGGTTCATAGAAAGATTTGCAGGGATCTGCAGTTGTCAAAGGGAAATCCCAGTTAGAAGAACTTACCAAGGTGCATCAAAAGAGTGCTTGCTTCCAGCTTATCCCACTGAGCACTCTTTTTTTTTTTTTTTTTTTTTTTTTTTTTTACCTCAACAATGTTAGCTTTGCTTGGGAAGCTGTAATTGCCCTTTAAAGAAAACGTTCTCCTGCTCTTATCCTCAGCTTAGTCATAGGGACAGGACAAGAAAACATATAGACAGGAAAACTCCCCAGACTCTGGAAAGGGAGTACTTTTTGCATTGAACCAGAGAAATATCTCATAGAGCAATCAGCTTCAGCTGTCCTCAACCACAGCATTGTTTCCTTGACTTTAGATCAATCAAATTCTCTGTGTTTTAGCTAAGAGGACTCTCAGCATGCTTTGAAGGGAACTATCCCACCATCCAACCTTTCAGTTCAGATTTCCAAAGAAATTTTGCTGCTTCTCTCAACACCACAGTCCACATAAAATTTGTCACCTAATTCCTGCCAGCGGTACAAACCATCTTTAACAAATGAGGGCAGTAAGCCACAGTTCTCTGCTGGCTAAGGTCTCATTGAAAGTCACCGGAATTAAGTGCCTAAATCACCTTTTGAAAAGGTCTGTATCTTTCTGAAGGTAGATATACATCACAGGGCACGTCAACATGACCCAGGTTGCTTTGACTATCTCTGTTGTGGAGCCAACAAAAACACGTTTGCATGCTCTATCCACCCAAGTGGTTCCCAGGGCATTTTGGGGACACTGAATCCTTTGCCTCACCTCTCTTCTTCTCCCAAAACACTGCTTTTATGCCTCTGGATGCAAACAGGAGCAGAATGGAGTCAATTTCTCCAAGATGCATTTACCTCCCATCAAATAAAGTTGAACTGCGGAGATGCACTAGTCCACTTATTGCATTAGACCCCTTCTCCATTTCTACCATCCCTTTTACTTCAACCTTGAGTGCACCCCCTGAGACCTGACATCCTACATGGTGTGTGACAGCTTGTGGTGCTGGTAGCAGCCAAACATCTTATAAGCATGTGTGCGAGACAGGAGATCCTCATTCCACAGCCAGAGAACTTGAAGCGCAGAAGGTCTTCAAGGGACTCAACCAAGAAACTACATGGTAGCATGAGGAAGAGCAGTGAGATACTTTGCATTTCAGGCTGTTGTTTGAAGACAAGCTGTTGCCACTCCTCTCTTTCTTAACTCATAAATAGCAACTCTGGACCTTGCTCAGATCTTTCCCTATTGCCCCCGTATACCTTATTTTAAATTAATATTTCCATATCATCCTAGATCATATTTCTTCTTTTATGTTTCCAAGTTGAAGTTTATTATAGTTGTCTGCATTGCTGATCATTTGTAACCCTCTCTATTATTTTCTTGTCCTTGCTACTATTTGAAATTCTTCTTACTTTGGTCCTCTTTTCCAATGTTATTACTATACTGCTCCCTCTATTTTCCACCAAACCCATGCTGCCTTGATTTTGTTCTTGCCAAACGTGAGGCTGCTACTCCTCCTTTGCTATGCAGCACCACCAGATTAATCTTTTTTTCAGCCTTTTCCATACACAGTATGCCTCTCTGCTGATGAGGAGATCCCCACCAGGTTTCACCAGTGGCAGCCATATTGTACCTTGCTATTAGTGTTACATTTCTCATTATTCTTGCTCCTTCCCAAAGCCTTTGAAGTCATGTAGAGACAATTTGATTCATTAGTATGCTCAGTCTTGCAGTAACTCTAGCTTCTGCTGCAGTTCCTGTATTAGAAGCACATGTTTGGTCTATAAGTTAGGGGAAAGCTCCACCATCTGACTTCCCTACACAGTTCAAATTCCTCTATAAAAATCTTTGCCTCCCTGAACTTGAGTGGCTAGTGGCTTTCTGCCCTGGGTATCCATACATGGGAATGCCATGTCTTCCTCTCTCCATCCCTACTGGGATGACAAACTCTTGTGAGCGATATGCTTTCTCTTTCTGTGTGTCTCAAGCCTGGAAGTTTTTATGACAGATGCATGTGTTTGCAGTTCTCTCCACAGTTTTCTGGAAGAGCTGCATTTATCCCCAATAGTTACTTACTGAGATGTCACTTAGCTTCATGTAGGCTGAGATCCATCGGCCGAACTCTTCACTAGAAGTCCTTATGGCACCATTGTTGGTCTTGTTGGGTCAGGAGCCAGATAACCAAGTCACTGTTTCTTCTGGCCATGAGCCACCATCTGAAAGATTCTCTTGCTTTCTTGACTCTCCCAAAGCTCTTCTCAAAAAACAATGGTGTGGACATATAAAATGTAATTTGACACACATTGCTCACTTAGTCTTCCTATGCTGTCCTGCTGCTGTGCAGGATGAGTGTAGCTCCTCGGTCTTCACTTCCTTTGGTTGCTTCTTCGCCACCCAGTGGGATTGCATGTTTCTTCAAACACACAAGGAGACCAACACAAATTGCCAATAACTCTCAGAGGAACTTTACTCATGACTGTATTAAAAACCACAGTGCTTCGAGTAAGAGACCTCCTGAGAAAACTCCATCATGGGACTACTTGCTGCTCTGGGCATATAGTTTATTCCATTCCCTCTTTCCACTTTCCAGCTCTTTTTCTAAAGCTCTCCGTACCTGACTGTCTCTTAATATAGATTTTGTTTAGGAAGCCAAGCCTGTCTGCCTCATGTTTTCCCTTGGATCTGTTCCCTGCTCCTAGCCAAGGTTGCCTACAGATCGTGCTTTGAAGTCCTTCTGCAACACATTGGCTGCACTCGGTGACTCTTCTCTTGGCTGACGTCACCGTGGGGGTCCCTCGCCAGTGGGCTGAGAGTCACATCACCTCTACTTGCTTTGATCAAAATGAAATCCATTTACAAGTGCCTGATGAGCCGGCAAAAAAAGGTCCACAGGTTTCCAGCCAAAACTAGCCGACATAAAAATATTACAGCTTTAACATCAGTCAAGTCCTTAAACTAGCTAAGATGAGGCAAACGCCAGAAGAAAAAACATTTCTTTTCAATTTATGAGCAGTTTCTGTTTGTTTAGGTTAAATGAATCCCTCACCATCAATTAAGCAGAATCAACATCAGACCAGCTTAAATCAGTGTCCATACAGGATTTTACCTCCATATTTTAAACAGTTAATTTAAAATTACACTTCAGATCACTTTACTGTTTGGAAGAGGATCATTTCTAGAGACCAGCTGGGCCCTGATTACAAATAATGTTCAGTTCCAGTAAGTCTGGGTGAAGACAGTAGAAGCAATTGGAGCTCATGATGCTGGAAATCAGACTCAATCCCAGCACCTATGGCGATTCAAGCCTCAAAACCCTGGGTTTCGCTTGCTCTTCCAATCAGCTGAAGAATGTGGTCTCTGTGTAAGAAAAGTTAATTTTTATTTTGTGATTATATTGTGAGGCGTATTGCAAAAATGAGGGGTTTCAGCCCAAAAGATTACCATCCATTTTACTAAGTTTTCCTCTTTCAAGTATTTTTAACTACCGAGGGCTAAAGTTCAACAAATCCTCTTCAAAGGAAGGAAAGAAGGAAGGAGGGTGTTTGCTGCCAGGTAACTTTGTATAATCCATCTTTTCCTTAAAATCTCAAGCTCGACCACAAGGAGGACAGGTCTGACCTTAGACAACTTGTAGAAAACAATTTAAAATGAAACGTTTGAAGCATTAGGGAAATACCTTCTCTATATGCTTAGTTCTCTGCTTCCCACCCATTTCCCAAACAGTTTTCTCTGGCATCCTGAATCCATGCACAGGCCAGATGTACGCCAGCACACACACGCCAGCACACACACGCCAGCTGTGCCCCGGCACGCACCCTGCTCCCTACATAAAGCCACCCATCGCCCCACTGGCATCTGACTCGCAGGAGGGGAATAGCTTGAATTTGTTCTGATATTTTCTCCTTTTGATTGGTTTTCTCCCTTGCTGCTGAGCTAGTAATTCTGTTCTGCTGCCACAAATGTTTAACTCCACAGTGGGAAGCAATGAAACACTCCGTAAAGGTATTCAGTTGTACCACTACAGCCTCCAATTTTGATGCCCACGGTTTTTTTAATTCCCCTAAGACTCACTGAAGTGATGGGTTATCAAATACTCTGGGATTAATGGCAGAACTGTTACCTTGCAGAAAAGAGGGTGAAGATGTCATGATGGGAAGAAAGGCCTGGAACAGAGAGAATTTGGTTTGAGCCCCTTCACTTTCACAACCAGTGGGATCTTATTCCCAGGCTGGTTTTATGTCAGCACGAGACACAAAGGCAGAATTTATGTCCACCAATGTGCATTAACTCCTGTCCTGACCAGTACTAATTACTACTAATTATGTGGGACAGTGTTAATTCTTTTAGCAGCATTACCACTGGCCTTACACTTCTGAAAATGCCTTTGGGTGAGGTAGCTTACTTTGAAAAGATATTTATGTGGAGAATAAATATAGAGTAGCTAATACACTGTAAATTTACAGCACTGGATAGAGGGCTTTAAAGTCTCTAAAACACAGAGGTCTCTGGGCACAAAGACAGACAAACCCTCGAGTACGAACTACTCAATAGAAAAGGTGGCAGGATCACCATGCGTGATCTTGGGAAAGTAATTTCGATCTGGCATTTCTCTTCTGTAAAACTGAAAAAATAATATGTCCCTAACCCTCTCAGGGGTATAATATTTATTTTCTCTGCCTTGCCAATCATTCTCTTTGCTTTTAAAAAATATTCTCCAAACCCTAATTGGTTTTATGTGTTTGCAGTATAAGACATAAAAGACATAAAAACCATCATATTTTTCTATACTGTATTTTCCCCATTGTGTTGTACTGTTACCATGAGCACTTTGCTGTGCAGAGGCTCAGCTATTTGCTGAGAGGATGAATTAAGACATCTAAAGTGCTTCAACATCTTGGCTGAGTGGCACCACAGAGCTGGAAGGTATCATTAGGCCAAATGGCTCTTTTCTGAAGGAGTGAGAAGCCCAGATTTTTCAATGGATTAAGGCAAATCAGTTCACGTTCCTCTGTGTCCTCCATCCTACAAATATAGGCCAGGAGGTCACGGCTTTGAATTCCCTTCACTTTCTTTGGTCAGGGAATTTCTTGCCTGACTTGGGTGTCAAAGTCTGGCCTGGGAAGTCAGGAGGCATCAGATGACCCCAGTCCATACTGGCATTTGCATCTCTGCGGTTCAGCTCGGTATTTCTGTTTCCAGAGTTTGCACAGTCATCATCAGGGCTCAGCAACATAGTCGTGGATAGTTTTGTTGACATTGCTGTCTCCTTCAACAAGAACACTGTAAGCTGGGAGGCTTTGCTGTTAGGCCCACTAAGGCCCAATCCCTTCGGACCCTGGCAAGGGGCTGGTGCCCACCAGCCTGTCAGATCCATGGAGAAGGGCAAAAATAATACAGCAGATCTGGCTCATTCATGAATAAAAGGTTGAGTGGATCCAGGAGGATTCCCAGCTCTTGGAGATTTTTCTTAGTGGCAGTTCATGGTGTCAGTGGTGTGTTAATGCTGACAGATGAATGATCTTTTGAAATCCGACTTGGTACCCTGCCAGGCTGCACGAGTTGATGCTCCTCTGTATATGCACTGAACCAGCCTGCTTCTGCCTCCAAGGATTTCCCATCTTTGGATGGGACCTTTGCTCACAAGTCCCTCCTTCAGTCTCCCCAATAGAGTGTGATGTTTTGTCTGCTTCTCCTGTCACTGGAGAATTTTTTTTTGCTGCTGACTTTTCCCCAGTTACTGCACAGATGGTCTGGGTAGACACGGCAGTGCAGTGTTGAGAGCCTGTTCCTGTGGCATTGAGGCACTTGTGTTCTCGGGGGCTTCTGAAACCATCCCAGAGATGGTCTCTGTGTCCACAATTCCTAAAACATCCCAAAAAGATGCTTTACCTCTTTTCCTCCAGAAATGGTAGGTTGAAATACTCTTTCACTGGCATCGCTGACCAGACTGAAAACACTTATTCCAGCCTTACCTCTCCCACAACAATGCCTGTATCAGGCTTAGGGGTCTCCAACGTCAGGCAGGCTGCCTCTTCCTCAGATTCCTTTCTCCAGGGCCTGCGTACCTTACTTGGGTTTGTTTGCATCCTTTCACTGATCATTTGGTTATTTGGAAGCATTTTTCTGAGCATTTCTCTCAACAATATGTCCAATAAGCTGGAATCAGATGTACCACAAATGTTTTTTTTAAGTAAGTCATCTTTTATATCTGCAGATGGTTGCCAAGGTTCTTGACTCTGCATAAAGCAATTATCCATCTGCTTTTCTTTTTTTATTAGGTAAAAGAACAGGAGCCTTGTTTGTCCAATGACGGTAGTACACAAAAATGCATCAGTGCTTTCGATGGCCTGGACGTTTGGCGGTCTCCTCTGCTGCTCCCTTGTGACTTTTACAAATAAGAGGGAACATTTGGCCATTGCATTCAAATTTAAGTTTTGTACTCACTTTTTTTCTCAACTCTTACAATTTTAAGCTAAATTAAAAAAAGTTGGGGAGAGGAGGAGACCGCATTTTTATCGAGTTTTTTCCTTTTTCCACTTTTCCCTATCTGCCTGCGACACTTCCTCACAGCAACTCCCTGCCGCAAACCAGCACCTGGAAAAGCTCAAGCGAGGGGAGCAGGACAGCTTATTCTCTTGCTTCCCTCGGTTTTAACTCACTTACAATTGTACTGACTTCGGCAGCACTGCTCTGATTTACGGGGCTGTAAGTGGCGGGACCGCAGTTTGTCCTTTCCTACTCCCTGCTGGAGAGCTGGGGAGAGACAAGCAGCTTCCGAGAGGCTTGTTGGTCCGTGTTCATTAGCAGCAGCTGTCAGACAGCTCTCACCGAAGTTCCATGTCCTTTCAAAACCATCACAGCTTTCAACCTCATATAGAAATGTACAGCAGTTTTATTTGTATAAAACATGCATGAATAAAAATTTAATCTAAGGCTAGCACTGTTTTAACAGCAATAATTTCTCTTTAAGGCTGAATACAAAGAATACTAAACACTGGCTATAAATAAGACTGTATTTAACAGAGAAGTGATTTAATAAGGTTACTGATAAAATTTTTCTTGCCACTTCCAACTTCAAACATAAGTATTTTTTGCCAAGGGAAACTGGCTTGCTATGAAGAGAACTCAGGCTCCAGAAAAACTGTGATTTTTTAAGGTGAAGTCATCAACTCAAGCTTTCCTTTCCAAAAGGAAGAGGGAAAATACCTACTTAAAGGAAATATTAGTTAATCAGAGGACATCCCTTTCATAATAGAAGCTACTAAGGGATTTAAAAGTACATTCTAATTATAACAGTTCCCTAATTATCTGCCTAACATCTAATTTTTCTGTCTAATCTCACTTTTAATTATATAGTACTTTTTTTTTGCCCATCACACAACTGAAGTACTCTGTTTTACTGAAAATAAATCCTTTTAACTGGCGATGTCAGAGAAGTAATATTGTCACTGCCCCCTGGAATATGTGCACTCACTGGTAGGGAAATGCTTGCCAGTGGCTTTGGATAAAATGCCTGGATGTGCCAGGTAGAAAGTCTCATTTAAAGCTTTGCAGGTTTTCTCAAGGGAGAGAAAACTCTCTAAACCACACAGCTCTGTGCAAATGTGTCCAGCTGCAAAAGTTTTCAAATATTTAGCTTTATTTTTCGAACTCTAGCAGCTTGGTCCCCCTTCCACCAGTGTTCAATGGGATCCCCATTACCGGCTGAGGGCAGAATAGGATTTGGCCTTTCAACCAAGCCAGCATGCAATTTGCAGAAAGGAAGCAATATTTGAGCTACGTTATCTATGAGCATCTGGTCATCAAGATTTTGCTTAGTGATTAGAGAGCCGAGAGGAAACCCTATGGAGGGGGGGAGAGGAAATCCCCCATGTGGGGTTCCCATTTCCAGCCCCACCACAGGTTTCCTGCCATATCCTTGAGTAAACCCCAGCTCTCAGCTTCCCAAGAATAAAAAAAAGAATTACCCTTTAGGGACGTTTTCAGGCTTAATGGATGTTTATAAATCGCTCAAACAAAAGGTGCTATGTCAGTGAAAAGTACTCTTCCTGACGATTATTCAAACGCTCATTAAAATGCATTTTGCTCCATCCTTTCCCTTGGCTTGTGTGGGAGGCAACTGAAAGATTTAGTCTTTGTAGGAAAGTGGGAGAGGGGGAGCACTTTCGTTTGGGTGTGGGAATAGTAAGTTTAGAGAGTTAAGGACCTTTGGCACACAGGTAGGATTTCATCTAAGGCTTTTCAGCTCCTAGCCAGGCTGCAAGCTTTGATAGATATGGGGCTGGTGAGTTCCCTCCAGGAATCCAAGCCAGGGATTAATGGTACCAAACCTTGCTCAAATTTGCATTTCCTTAGCTTTGCTCCTGATGGAATTAGGGATCATTCTTCAGTGAAAAGTATTCTTAATGTGTATTGAAGCATTAAAAATGGATATGAGTGTGTGATAAAACTTAGAGAATAACTTCTGAACAGCTAACATAACCTGAGTTGAGCAATGCTTGGCATCCTTGCAAACCTGCCCAAATATCTGTATAATGCTCAGATGCTTCTTCCTTCATGAGTGTTTCTTTATGTCTCGCTGACCTCTTCATGGACTGAGATTGCTTAGGAAAGATCTAAAGCCCCTGCATCTCCTAGCAAATCTGCCCCTTGTGTGACAATCCAGCTGAATCTTGCATGTGCCAATGCACACATCTTTCCCTGTCAAGAAATTAAAACACAGTAGGCAAAGAAGAGGAACAGGAAGGCAGGGATGCCAGCCCCTCCACAGGTGCAAGTTAGAAACATGATGGCCACTTAAAACAAAATTTCCCTATCAATCTCAGCACTAGCCAAAACTTCAACTTGGGTGCTTGACTTGGCACACAACACTTTTGCTCCTCCAGCTGTGCTTTAAATCTCATTACCAAAGCCTGAAAACCTCATCCTCAGCTGTTTGCATTACTCACATCACCCTTCTGCAAGAAGCTGTAAGATCCTGTGCTTTGTCCATCACCCTCCTCAACTCTCAAGTCTGACAACTTTGAATGAAAGATGCTGTCTTTGCACAAAAACATGTTAATAAAATTAGTCCGGTTGGTACAAAAAAAGAATGGTGAATTCAAGTTTGGAAGGACACAGGCATGTAGATGCTATTGCTGAATAACTAAGCAAGAGAAACAACAGGTCTTCCTGCTCACGCTACCTCGCTATGGCCACTGAGGATATGGTAAGGACTGATGTAGGCTCTTCCGCTGCATAATACACTAAAAATCAGCCTCTACATAATGCTTATCGTTGTGTAGAAGTTCCTGTCCTACCAACGCTGAGATCCAACAGAATGCTCCCACAGCTGCCACTTGTCTGGAGCAAGGCCTAGATCATGCTCTTCACAGATTATAAACAGAACATTAGCCAAACTATCGCTGAAAAAAAGTCTTACATGGACCAGTATCTTTCGTGCAAAGCTCAGAGATAAACACGGCTCTGCTGTGGTGTGGTGGGAGCACAGAAGCAGGTACAGCAGATCCCACAGCAGTAGATGCTAACAAAAAGTGCAAACCATTTTTTTTTTTAAACATTGAAACTGCCCTTGCCCCCTCAGCTTTCATCCCAAAGCAACAGTGGAGAAGGGAGCCCCTAGTTCTGCTCAAAGACTCCTCCTTTTCACCTCCGTCCTCTTGATCCTTCTCTACCAAGTCTCTCGAGGCAGTTTGAGGTCATTTCCCCATCTGAAAAATTACTGTTAGAGACCAACACCTCAGTTTGTTCCAGGACTTGAAGAGTGAGATGCATTTCTTCCTTGCCAAAAAGATATTCAGGCAGAAACTCTCTTGGCAGAAATGCCTGGGTTTTCCGGCCCTATCTCTGCGTTTGGATACATCCTGTTACACAGAATGATGTAGTCCCTATATACCTCAACAGAAGCATGTATTAAGATATCCCTTGGTTTTTTTTCCTGACAGCTAGCCATGCCTTTCTATAGCACTGCAATTTACTCTGCAAGTTTGTTGTTGTTACTACTTGTGTTCTCTCAGAACAAAACCAAAATAATTTATCAATAAGGAAAAATAAATGTCATTATTTCTGCTCTTTAACAAATAAATGTCATTAATTCCTGTTTTTATCAGTCCTCCTAGTTCTCCAGCTTGGAAGCTGCTCAGTCAACTTCTTGCAGAAATCGCCATGAGATACACCTTCAACAAATCCCCTAAAATAATAATTTCCAGAATCATCTGGACGTTCCACAGCCAGGACTAGACCCATGTTAATTTTTCCACCACATTCAAAAGTTTGCCAAATGCAGAGCTTGCATTGAACCAATTGGTCATTCTCAGCTTTTGGAGCGACCCCTTTCCTTGCAAAGTTTCATGTCTGGCCCCATGTGTTTTGTACACAGATTGAATTTACAGATGGATTGGTTGCCCAGGGGCAGGGAGTAACAGTGCTACATGCATTCATTTCTGTTTTGCTAAATTATTTGGAAGCTATGCTACACCATAAGCAGATGCTTTTGCAAATACCTCTGAACTGGTAACACTTTCAAGATGGTCTCCAAACCCACAGTAGAAGGCAATAGTGTGGTCCTCAAGATATTTTACAATTTGCAGAAAACACTATCTCAACCACTGTTCAGTACAAATCACTAGTCATATTTATCCTGAACATCCTCAGATCTTGTGACAAACTCCTGCTACCTTTACAGAGTGCAGGATCAGGCCCTCCATCTCTGGATGGATGAACTTTGTGCAACAGAAGCATGTGCAACATAATTTTCCACCATCCTAGAAATTCTCCACACTTTGCTAAAATTGACATTGTTTCTTAAAAGCAAATGAAACCAGTCCCTCTCTGAAGAATGAATTTCAAAGGAGACTTTTATGCTGAGAAAGTACTTGAGAAAAAGCCCATCCCTCATCACCTAGTGCAAGAAGAAGGTGATGGACAGACAGACAGGATTTCCTCGATAAACTTTTTCCAAAGGTGGGAGCACTAGGAGATGCTCTAGAGGCAACTCTCCAAAGCTCAATCTCCCCAGTGAACATTTTCACCAAAAAAAAAAACCCAACTCAACTAAATCTCCCAGCAAAACAAAAAACTTCTAAGTTTCAGATGTTGCTGCAAAGGGAGTACCTGTAGAAATATTTTAGAATGAGTCACAACTAATCTATTAATCATTGCTATTAATAAATAATTTGTAATTTTGCAGCCCTTTTCATCCAAAGGACTTCCCAAGCATTAGCTAAGCATCACCGTGTGTCTCCTGCTGCAGGCAACGGGCAAGGCTGGAGCAGTTTGAGTGTTCTGGAACTTGGCACCTGGGATAAAGCAGTGACTTGCTGGAGATATTAAACTCTGCAGTCAGTGCCAGGAGCAGAAGCCAAACAAAGCCTGCACTGGAATCAATTTTCAGGCTTTTTTGGGATGGTTCTGTTTCACTTATTTTTTAAAATAAATATGTATTTGAGGAGCTGTGCTCATTATGGTGGTTTACTTACAGGAGGCAAAGCCTTGTCCATGGGTAATTATATGTGGGTCTCCTGTAGCAGTCTCTGCTATCTGGCAGACTTCATCCATGGAGCATAAAAACACAAACACTGGAACAAGGTCTTTTTTTGCAATCCTATTTATTTTTTTATTTTATTTTTTTTTTGAGAAATGCTCCTGACTGATCTGGAAAATGCTTTCCCATCACCAGAAAGGCCCAGAGACCCTTCTTTTTCACTCTGCCCGCCCATCAATAACTCACCTAAAGCATCTATTTTTTCATACTACATCCAGCTGCCTTACAAAGAGCCAGTGAATTATTCTTGGTTTTAGTGCAACCACTGAAAATATTTCAAAGTGAAAAGGAATTGACCCAACCTACTGTGCACATTATTTATTCAGAGGTAGTACAAAAACGAGTCCCTGATGTTACTAAAACAAATCCTAATAAGTACAGAGAGCATCAATTACAGGCTTCCCTTTATAGTCCTATATATCTCTTTCCCTTTCTAGAGGCAGTATCACATGCAAGGGGGCACTGTGTTGGCTTTCAAATCTATTGAGCTTTCATAATTATAACCTCCATTTTAACCTCTTTTATAGGATATACTATACCGCTTCACATTATGTTCCTTGAATTCCAACCGACCCTATGCAAAAGTGTCTTTAAAGCTTGCTTCTTAAAAGACATGCATAAAATGGGAAATATTAAGCATTCATAACATTGTGCATACATTACATCAGCTGAGCACAAGGAAGAGTGAAGCAAAACATATCTTGTGAACCTCACCTGGGCTCTTGCTTTAAGCCTGGTAAATATTCAGCACGCATATATCCTGACATAATGAAAGCAGGGAAATATTAATTGCTGCAGAATAGCTGGATTTTTTTTTTTTTATTCCAGTCTGTATGGAATGTCCTTCTATTTAATCAAAAAGCTTGGAATGATTCCTAATCCATCATAAAAATTTTTAAGGACATGATTAATTCCGTTGTTTAAATTCTGTTTTATTGCCACAAGAAACTCTCATAAATGATCCTGCACCTTTCTCTGTGATCATTTCCTTCTAAAGTAATATAATAATTAATTTCAATTAAATATATGTAAAAGAAGATATATTTTGAAAAATGCTTCTCCCTTGCCATTTGTTAATATATTGAAAAAGTGTAAACCTTGGAACATTTAGCATAGAAAATATTCATTTTTGGTAATTTCTCAAGGGGGCAATTTATTAAATGAAAGGCTTTTAACATTAGCTAAAAGCAGCCCTGTAAATCATGGGTGTCATCAAACTGCTTCATCACTTCATTAATTTAAAAGATTATTATATGCGTAACTGACATAATTTTGAACAATGTTACATGGTTAATTTATTAATGTAGAAAAGCAGAAATGACATGCTGAATTGATTTATTATTATAATTGTTTAATTTTAGGACTTTTCTCTGTGACTTTCACCAACAGAGCAAATGATTCAGGGTGAAATCGTGCTACTGATATTTTTTTTTTTAAGGCAGGACTACTTGCTGATGTCTGCAAGGGCTTAAGGAGTGTTGGTCCAGTGTGGCTCCTCTGTTTTAGTAGAAGCTGTTGAAAGACCTCCTTTACAGTGCACAGTCACCTTGTGGTTTTGTTAGTTTTAAAGCACTTTTTTTCCCCCTTTCAGCAGTCTGTAGTTATGTTAAAAACCTGATTCTGAGGAAGGATTCCTAAATGTCCGTATCCTCCAAGTTCTTCATGTGCACAGAAAGAGGATTTGGAGTGAAGAACCTTGCCCAGCTCCACCGAAGAACCCAGAGCCTCCCCCGCAGACCAGCCCACAGTATTTTCAGTCATAATTATATTAACAAGCAGTTAGTGCTGGCTTCATGCCCAAGCTGAAAATATAATGCAGCATCATTTCTTTTCTAGGCACTGCGTGGAAAGCGCAGTTCAACTTGTCTTCAATAATAGAATACCACGTTTGGGATTTATTTTTAGATTGAAATGATGCGTGACTCTGAAACCCTGCAAAGCTGGTAGAACATTCCTTGTTTCAGCCCAAAGGCACGTGTTCAAGGGTAGGCAGACCCTGCTAAAACAACCTTGCCTCAAAAACCTGTGAGGGAATAAGGTTAAATCAGGATTTAACTAAATGGTTTGGCAAAACTCTTGGGCTCAGCTTCAGGGATGCACTAACATGCTTCCCTTTAGCAGAGCTGAAGCCAGCCCAGCAAGCCTCCCTTGCTTCCTGGAGCTCTGCGTCCCAGTCCTGCAGCCTGGCTTTTTCTACCTAAATTGTCACCAAAACAGCTAAAGTTTTTCTCTGTGTTTTGGCTGAATTTTCCAGCCCTGGACTAGTGCTGCATTGCTGCGGTCAGGCTTGGAACAGGGTTGTTTACACCATATGAAGAAACAAATACCTTCTATGATACAGCTGTTTGTCTGTCCTAAGAAATTATCCTGGTGATCTCATAGTGCTAACTGAAGCTTTGGTTCCAGAAACACCTCATTTTCTAACATAAGCCTTGATACAGGAAAGCTTTGAAAGGGTGACTACAGGCACATCCGATTTGGAACAGCTTTTATGTTGCACGGGGAGTCATTAGCAGGTGCAGAAAAACACAGGAAGAGTCAGCTAGAGTCAGTCCAGCCAGAGCAATCAGTGATGCCCTGGTTGGGCCTCCAGTGCCCACTGCTACAGGACACAAGTCGCCATAGGTCCAGTGCCATATAATGATAGTTTGATGTCCTCGAAACCCTGAGTCGCCTCCAGCCTTGTTTAACATTAGCATTGGTGCAGATGTCCCTGAAACCTTGGGTCACCTCCAGCCTTACTTGATGCTTACGGCTTTGACTACAATCTGAGAGGACCAGGACTGGGATGGATATGCTAACAGCACAGCCTACAGCCCAGGAGCCAAATTTGTTCTGTTAAAACCTGGCTTGGCAGCCACACTGACTCTGCTGTCCTAGTGAGAGTTCAGACTGCTGTCACTTGTGCCAGGCCAGGGGCATGGGGCTGGGCGTGGGGGAATGTGGGCTGCACATTAAGCAGTGTACATGTTGGGTCCAGAATCCTAGGTATGACCCCAAACTCCTCTTTTTTGTACATTTTGTTTATTTAGAGATGTCTTTAAATGATCAGAGATGTGGGTCTGGCCTCTATAAGGGACACCTGAGATGCCAATAATAAGGGCACCAAAATCAAAGAATCTCACAGTGGATAAAATTTAAAATGCAAATTAAAAACTAGGCTGTTTCAGAGCAGCGGTTAAGGATTCTGCATCATCAAATGGTGTTACAATAGCATTCTGGGCAATTACTGACAATTTTTAAGAGAGTATTTTTTTTTCCCCTGTAATCTTACATAATGCCTTTCATATGTAATACCTTGAGAATATGCAGTATGCAAAACACTCTACCAACTGTATACAGACAGAAATCATTTCACCATTAAAAGCAGCCATGGCTAGGGTACAGAATGGTGACCAGATGGTCTGAGTACAGCGCATGCTGCAAGACTAAAGAGTAAGGAAAAATTTTAGCCAAGTCTGCTGGGGCAAACCCTGGCTCTCATGAAAAGCACCATGTGGTTTTTAATGTGCACAGAGTGAAGACAGGACCTCTGATTTTAAGATGCTACCCCCCAAGATGTAAATTATCCAGAAAGGCATCCTTCACACCATGAAGTTTCAGGCAATCACTCAAGTGTATTATTTCAATGCTCACAAGTTAGATAGGGGCATATTATAAATCTCCAATTATCTTTTGCATGTGCGCAGTTGACTTTTATTTTTGATTATAATAATTTTTTTTTCTAAGGGTGTTACTAAGGACATGGGGAAACAATTTAGGAGATAAAAAAAAAGAGGAAAGGTTCGAGCCAAATGCTTTCTTACAGGAAACATTTATTTGCACTCGAGTGTCTCATCTAACAAAGTTCCACCATACTTTCCCACAACAGACAGGAACTTGTCTGCATTAGCATTTTAAGAAACGAATCCTAAAGACCAGTAAGTGTCAATGCACTGTCACAAGCAGGATTGATGCTCTTAACAGAGCTCTTCTCACATGCATGCAAATGGCTGTCTTTTAGTTCATCACAGGCATTTTGGTCAATACAAACTTTCCTTATTTTCACATGGACTTTAAAATCCTTATGAAAGCAAAACAAAGGGGCTGATCCTGTCAGTACCACAACCAGTGGCAAAACTCCTCTTTGCCTGTTGCAAAGTAAAATGAGAATGCAGACAGAAAACTGTAATTTTCTGCAATCTGATCTTGCATATCTCATCACAATTCTAGTCTTTAAAAGGTGCGAGAGAGACAATTTACCAGGAATAACTTGTTTTCAAAACAAAGCACACGTTCTATGTGATCTGGAGTGGATATGTCCTGGGCAAAAAGAGCTGACTTTGATCTGACTTTTGTTTTATATTTAGTGCTGCAAACATCTGCTAGCCTTATTACAAATTGCACTTTGGTAGTCATAATTAGTAACCTCATGATGCTGCTCTACATGTGAAATTCACAAAATCAGAAAAATATGGGACAGTGGGAGTACTCTAGTAACATAACTTCTGGATGATATATACAACCGTGGTGTGATTCTCGTAGCTTCCCCATACTCTTCTGGCACAGGGGGTCCCTTTTTCTTTTTTTTTTTTAGATGAAGATAATGTAACCAAAATAATAGCTTAGTTATAGATCTCCTCTTGGAGAAGGTTGATACCAGTGACATCTACCAGCTGGAAAATGAGGAGGGCTGCCTCATGATGATCTAAGGGAATCCAAAAGCCTCTTTCACTCTCAAGCTTAGATGGACAAAACCAGACACGCAGCAAAGAAGACAATAGCAAAGTTGAACAAAAATTGTAAAGCTGCAAGCTGCTTCAGTATAACACTGGCTATGCTTGACCATGGAACAAAAGCCTCCAGGATTACAGCTGCAGGCAGTGGCTTAATTCAGATAATTAAACACCCATTAACCTTCCAACAAGTACAAGTGCAAAGTCAGTGGTAGGGTTTAGGAGTACTGCCAGAAGTGGGGTGGGGGGAGGAAGAGGGAGAAGATGGTTTGAGCCCCACAGACCTCTGCTATGTTCCTCATAGCAAATCATTGATCATGAAAAGGTTATTTTCACTCAGAAGAATTTTTTTTAGTTTCAGATATGTTCCTGTCAAGACAAAGTAAAACCATGAATGCCACACATTGTGAAAACCAAATGAAGTAACAACCCAGTCTCATCAAAGCCACCTCCCAACACCTCCCCCTGCAACAAAACTTCATAAATCAATCTTTTCAGATCAAAAATACCAGAAACTAAAGAAATCCCTGACAGTAATTTGTTTTCAGATACCCCTTCTCCCAAGGTACCAGTTCCTCTCCAGGTAAACCAGCTACGAACAGGGAAGTTCACGAGACACCACTGCATTAGTTTTTCAACGTAACCCTGGCTGCAGTGGACCTCCACTACTTCCCCACTGTTTTGGGTTCTCCAGGTGCCATTTCCATAGGTACCAGAGCCTTTTTGGCATTAGTGCTGAGATCAGTCACCTTCTGTGGAGCAGCCAACTCTCAGCCTCACCAGCTTCCAGGGGAAGGACTGAATCCCTAAGGCAAGCAAAGGACTGGTAATAAAAGAAGGGTCTTTGCTCTCCAGATACTTCACCCCACCCCTAGCAAATACGTTAACACTGCATGGCCACTGTTCGATTTAGCTTCCAAAGGTGGCATCTAAATTATGGAGAGCAACAGAATCACAGCAGATTTAACATAAAGCCACTTTTACCAGAAAAATTGGTTTGGACTTAAGTCATTGATGTCACAATTAATGATACCATCCATTTCCCTGCTTTCTTTCATGGCAAGGCATCCATGTCCTCTCCTCTTCCCATTGCTTTCCCATCTTAATTTTCTTCTTTCTCTTCCTTTCTGCTCCATTCTTTCTCCCTACCCAGCTTCTGTTTTTTACTTCATCTTGCCTCTTCCACCTCACAACCTCTTTTGTTTTCCCAGACAAAAATCTAATATGAAAATCTACCAGAAACAAGCCAACCAGGTGAGCTACTTAGACTAGACTTACAAAGACAAAACCTCTGGCTAAAGAAGTCAAGTCCTTAAGTTTCAAAATTAACAAGGTGGGAGAGAATTCGAGGGCAGTATCCTGTATGACCATCTTGTTCTTGCACTCCTTCCACCTGCTGCAGGTCCACATAGCAGATAAGACACAGTGTTAGACCTTTAGTTTGAACAAGTCTGGCTTTACTTATGATCTTTTGAACCTAGGAAAAAGATATCAGCCCATCTATGGTGGAAAAGCTCTCCACAGTCAACCGTATGAAACTGAGATAAGTGCTGTCCCTGAGGAGTCATCTGCACCATCTACAGGAGACAAGATTGTTTCCTGAGACCCAATCTGTACAGATGTATCTCCTGCAGTTGTAATTCCACATAGTTAGTGAACAGTCTGCCCCAGTGCTTAACCGTTTTTGGTATGAGGAAGTTCTGTAATATCTCATCTAAATCACTTTTACTTCATATTAAGCTGATTGTTTCTGTGCCTTGACTTAACAGATATGGATTAAAGTCTCATTGCTCTCTACTTTTTACTAACCTTGCAGGCAGTGGAAGACCATCACCGCTGTCTCACTGCCTTAAAAGAATAACATCCTATTAAGTTTTCCAGTCATCTAATGCCATTATTACAGAAAACTTAAATTATTTTCTCTCCAGAGCAAGCCACACTCTTTCTGCCCCTGCAAGAGGCAACAGGGCAGGCTCTGAATTATCTGAGAGAAAATTGCAGAGTTCATAAAGCAGGCAGAGCTCCCAAAGAAGATTTATGGCTGAGGCACTCCAGAGCTGTGTTGTCTTAGTGTTTCTCTTGGAAAGAACCTCTTGCGTGGGTACAGCCAGCCCCAACTCCTGCCCTGCCAGCAACGGGGCTGTGGTATCACTGCTGCTTCTCCATCAAGGGGGAGGTGCAAATATATACGGAGAATTGGCATTTTTCAAGAGTAGTGCTGGAGGCTGCTAGAGGGAGAAGGGAAAACAAACATAAAATAAAATCCAGGCAAGAGGGTAATATTTCCATCATCAAAGCTGACATACTGCACTGCGAGTCCTTTGAGCAGCGGAAACTTGATGTGCAAACCTTGTTGAAAGAGAAATCTTTGGATAAGCCTTTCTTGTAGGATAATTTTAGACTTCTGCACTTCTTTTAACATGGGCAAATTTAAATCTGGAATGATTCACAGACCTCCAAGGCCACGGAATAAGACCACTTTGGAAACGCAAGCCAATGAATTTCACCTAGGTACCGTTATAAACATTTTTGCAGGGAGAAGTCTGTTCATAAGTAGGACTTTCTATAGGGAAAACTATATACCTAGGAGAACAGGCAAGACCTCTACCAGGAAACCCAGCTCCTTTAATTGGTGGACTCTGACACCGATAGAAGGGTGCTCTGGAAACTCTGCACCCTTCCATTCACAACTCACTTGTACTATCATCCTGGACAAAGCCATCAGTCTTTGCTTCTCCAAGCTAGACCCAGACAGATGCCTCTGGGACTTTCCAACAAAGAGAAGGTCCTCCAGCCTAGTGCTTAGAGTTACTAGATGGGCACTGGGGTGTATTTTCTGGTTTTAGCTGGAGGTGAGGAAGACTTTGCTACAAGCGAAAAACAACAAGAATGAAGGAGGATGAAGACTGTAAAAGGGGTGACACATCTTTTTAACAGATTTATTTAGGACTTCTACTTTCCCCCTCTCCTGAACAAGGACTAACAAAAGCTTGCGTTTGTTTCCCATGAAAATGTTTACTTTGTGAGAAGATAGGTTGAGAGAAGGAAACAAGAGACATTGAATGTATCTTAAGTGTTCCAGCATTTTTTTATTTGAATAGTTTTCTTTCTTCTTTACAATGAAACTACCCTTCTTGTGTTTTTTTCTGTTCATCCTCCCAGGCAAACATCCTAGGGGTGTCCACAGCTCTAGTGATACTGCTTAGGAAGGAGATGTGCTTTGAAGAGGTGGTTTTCTTGTACTAAACCTCTTTTCCAAGGGCATTTGTTTTCCAAGCCTCCCAAGGCTGTTGGAAGTGACATTGAGGCAGGGGATCAAAGAATGAGCACTTGAATGGTATCCTGTGTATCCTTCCTATGCAGTTCTGTACTTTTCACTACTCTCAGTAGTTTCCCTGTTTCTGGTGAGAGAAATCTCTTCCACCCCTCCTCCTTCACTGCTGTGTTCCCCATCTCCGTCTCCCCACTCAACTGTACCACTCATCTGAAGCCCTCTTTGGAGGCCATCGGTTTCACAGCTTCTGCATGAGATGTGCTGATTTTGACCACCGATAGAACTGCTTGGGATGCTAAGGGGGAGTAGGAAAGAGGAGCTGATCTACATAGCAGTCCCTTCAGAAGGCACTGGTTTGATTCTTGCCATGATAAGTAGATGTTATCGTGCAAACTCATCACTAAAATCTTTCACTGAAAATCATTGTAAGTATTAAAGTGAAAACTTCCATTGTGAATCAAGGAAACTTTTGGGCTAAACACACCGGAGTATTTTCATGGTTGAAATTGATGCTTCCATATGGGTAAATAAATGTTAAAGTATAATCACAGTTTACACGTGTTGAAGAAAAAGAAGACATCACAGAAGTCAAAACAAACCAGCAGAACAATAAAACCAACAATAAAACCCATTGAAAACCTTAATTTTGCCTTCTTTCTTCCCCAGGGTTAACAAAACCTTTTCAAACCAAGAGAGACCGTACTGACAGACAACTACGGAAGGCTTTACATTGAAGTCTTACTCTCTGAAAAGGCTTTAAGTGCTTTTCTCATGTTTTTACAAAAGCTTTTACATTTTTTAGGGGTTCTCTTTCTGTCTGAATGCTACTGCTAGCAAAGGGAAGGAAATTCTTGATGCCCTTTTGTTGAGCCTACAGCAAGGGCTTCACGAGAAAATTCCACATGCATGGAGCCTTGAACGTGAAGGAGGGAAAAATCAACCCCAGCTAAGGAAACAAACAGATGTTTCATTCATGACCATATCAACAAATCAATATTAATCAATAATGAGATCCATTCATTACCCTTTCAGAGTTGATTACCTGACTGCATTTTCCAAGACTCAGTTTGGCTGAAATTAAAGGGGATTCTGCCACTGACACAAACAGGCATGAATGCCTGTCCTGAAATGGCAGCAATGCAACCCAGGCATGCTCCCTACCAGCCTCTGTTGAGGACTGGCATCCAACCTTGACATAGATATCTGTAACTACTTAAAGACCTGTTTATTATGCTTAGCATCATATCCCGTTTAGGGAAAACTATGCCACCTTTGACAAGTACTCCTTGTTTTGGTATCAGTCCCCAACCTGCTTTTTTAACAATTATCAAACCATTACAGGCCGTAGTCTGCAGAAGACATTCCCCAGAAATTGTGTGGACCCATTCAACAGTCCTCTTACATCTGAGCTGCAGTTGGTGAAAGCAGATAGAGATGATGAGTGGAAAAAAAGTCAGTAGTTGGGAAATGGAAAGGAAGGGAAGGATTAAATGAAAAGCTCTGCCAGGATGTAGCCATGGGGAGCTAATTCACCATGGGCAGATCAACTTGAGGAAGGACTGAGTTTAAAGGGTCAGAATCTAACAGACAGCTGGTGCTCAGCTGGTGATGCTGCTGGTATGAGTTGTTCCAGCGTAGCCTATAACTGACACCAGGATGCGTTCTGGATTTTTTTTTTTAAAGTCACTTGTACAGGAAATTTTTCCTCATCACATGCAAAAGCTGTTCCAATTCCCCAAAGTAAGAGACTTGGCAAGTCAATTACAAGGAAAGCAGAATTTCTGGAGCACATGAACAAATTCTAACAACATGCAAACCTAAGTTTTATTGCCAACAGTAGACGCTTGTTGGAATTTGAGGCGGGGAAGAAACCCTGATGAAGTGGCAAAATACAGTTGTTTTTCTATATCTACAGAGAAAGCTATGGTTTCATTTGCAGATGAATCACTTTGTTGTGATTTATTCAGTTTGTAAATGGATCTGATTTATTTTCCCAGAGGATCTGAGAGGTTTTTTTAGTAAAGCAAGTTATTGAGCTGGCTTACAACAAACATAATTGCACCAAATGTTTGAAGATCAAGTTAGAGTGTCACCTGCCAGAACATTCTGGTCACAAAAGAGAACAAAATCCAAAAATATAAGAACATAAGAACATAAACAAATAAGCAAACAAACCCTAAACAAACCACTATCAAAAAATAAAAATAAAGAAAACCAGGGCACAGACAAACTAAACACAGTTGTTAAAAGAACATTTAAAGGAATATCCTCTTTTAGAGCATCCTATTCCAGGGCACTGTAATATTAACTTTGCCAGCTCAATCAAATTGTTTAATAATCAAACCTGGATCTCATTTATATGGCATATGAATGTTGTAAAATAGAGCTTATGGAAAGTGTGCTGTACAATAAGATGTGGTTTATTTAATATTGCAAGTTTGCTGGTAATTAGATAGTTCCTATCACAGAAAAAAATGTTAACACCTGGCAAATATAATATCTATACAGCTAGCAGATTTGCCAGCTTCAATAGTTTTCCTACACTCTCAGCTTTTTTTTAATTATTGTTTTGCATCCCACTGAGAACACGGAAGTTGAAGATTCAGTCCAAATCTCAAGACTTAATGGAAAGATACTCCAATTAACTCAGGGATTTTTATACCTGGCTGCAGAATAAAGCTTTCAAAAAATGAAATAGTTAAACTTAAATAGAGAAGCTATCATTCTGGCAACAGTTTTAAATGTGAGGTATGTCACTCCAGACATATGCAACTTTTCTCAGGAGCTTCTACCTAAAGTGTTTTTTGCTTCCCTTCTTACACATATAGCGAATGATCTGAATGCAGACATTTTCCAGCATCATTGTCATAAGAAAGAAGACAAAGTTTTGCCATTTATACTCTGGCAAGAAAACAGTCTCTTCAAAACATCAGCCACATTAGGAGTGGTTGGACTCGATGATCCGGTGGGTCTCTTCCAACCTGGTTATTCTATGATTAGATGAAACCTGTGCAACAAAACACAGCTCTACAAACCACTTCCTGTTGCCAGAAACACTTTTGTTATGAAGAACAGACCGATGCTCAAATTTCGCCCATGGAAGAATTCGTTTGGATAACACAGCTACATCTCCTGGCAGGAGTGGACTCAAAGTCTATTTTAGCAGCAAGTGGAACACCTCCCGCTTAGAAAGTTAGCATTCTTTTGGCAGATTGGAAAAAGTTTACAATAGGCTTTGATGCCTTTGCTCAGCCACATTTCCTCTTCCAGGATTTGTTGGGAGGAGGGGGAGGGCAAAAACCGAACAGGTCCCATGCCTTTTACTATCTCTTCTGAGCTTGTTGTCTTTTGTAAGCTACAAAGAACAGATTTTCTTTTGTAAATCCTTAGTAATTAAATGACTACTTCACTGGCTATATTTTTCAATGGTCTTGTTTCCTTGGTTTTGCCTTTGACAGTCATATTTTGCAAAGGCTGCTAAGATGACTAGGCACCTTACCCTACTTAACACTAAATCAATTGATGCCCGTGCACACTGCATGAAGGAGGAAAAGTTTCATTAATGGCACTTCATTAAAGAACTGCGCTGGAAAGCCCTAAATGTGACCGAACCAACCGAAATCCAGAGCAAGCTGTCTATTAGGAAAGCAACAAAGACAGTTTCGGAAACTGAACTCTGGCTCCACTGCAGCGGATTAGGAAGAGTGATGGGATTAGTGTTTAATGACTTGAGGCAAGAGACAAAGGGAATTTCGACAAAGAGGCTTAGATATGGAAGAATTAACACTCTCTATCCCAACCATGCCTCTGATGACTTCCAGCATTCTTTCCTGACTCTGCTGAAGTTTTCTGGGGGGAGGAGGCGGAAACAAAACAAAAAAAAGACTAGCGGGGCTTTAATACCTCCTTAGCCTTTTCTTATCACAGTTCTTTCTCTTTTTAAAGAAAGAAAAGATCTTTTAATTTTTCTTAATGCAATAAGAAAAGTTGCTCTGGGCTTGTGCTTCAGCAAACTGCAGATGATCACATCCCTAGCCATGCATTTACGAGTGATACGTGATGATGCTACAGACCTCTCTATTTATACACATATATATTTATAGATGTATTTATATGTAGATTTACCTACCTTTATACAGATATAAATAGATATTTACATCTATTTATATAAATAGATATTTATATCTATTTATCCAGATAAAGCACATACTTTTAAAATGACTTAACAGCGAGTGGAATTGCTTGCAATTGCATGGACTTGAGAAATCGTATTTGATTTGGGGTTGTCTTACATAATATGGAGCAGGGTGAAAGTGGCAGGAGGAGCACATAATTCATTTACTCACATAATTAATCACAGACTTTCTCAGAGTGACATGATTCAGTGCAGAATGTGTATTAATGAGCCCATGCACCTGATTTTACTTACAGAAGATGTTAACTCCATTGGAGTAACTCACGATTTACTTTAGTATAAGAAACAAAGAGAAGGAAGACTAAGCAGAAAAACCTCTTGAAGATAGAAGCAATTAATTAAATAAATAGAAAAGAATTCCCACTAAGGAAGCTGATCTTCTCAAATACAATACAGAGATATTAACATATTCCAGCTCTAAGCAGCACTCCAGTCTCTAACCCTTTGGGCACTAATGTCAAGGAGACACTGCTTAAATAAATGTACTGCTGGCACGGAACACCCATGCAGAATGAGTATAAAGGGACTTCTCCTGAGAAGTGCTGTGCACCTACCCTACTCCAGGAGCCTTCACAGGTTGCTGAGACAAGGGATGCACCTGCACATCCCTGAATTGGGGCCATTTATAACTACTGGTCTGCTTTTCACAGAAGCAGAGACACCGTTCTACAAGCGTACAAAATTTTTTTGCACTATAAAGCAACTCAACATATACTTGGTTTTTATTTTATTTTTATAAAACTAATCCAAAGTACTTGCAGAAAAGCTAGGTATTCATTTCATATGTTAGGCAACAAGAAATGCTCCCAGAGCAGCTTTAGACTCCAAAGTATTATTTAACCAGTGTGGTTTAGTAGGACAATGGCAGCCCCCTGCCGTAATCCATTCAGGGGCAATACCATCAGTCAGTGTGAAATTAAATACATTACAGAGTAAGAGCTTAATGCGTTTTATAGGCAGTTGTTCATCCACATCAAACTTTAGCTTTTAAAATCCTAACATTTGATCCCACAACAGGAACCATGCCTTGAGAATGAGATTGGCACATTTGCACTGCCAGCAGGGCAGAAAAAGCAGAGTGCAGCCTTTAGTGGTAAATGCAATTGCCTGAGAGGGAAAAATGCTCACATCAAGAGAGGTCTGCAGAGGCACAATCACTTGTAACACACAGAAGCAGGGCTGGAAAGATGGTAAACACAAACCCAGGGCTGTCTGTCTATGGGTTACTAGAATCAGTGTTTCCTACCATGGTGCCGTATAGGTTTCACTTACATACCAGTAATACTAATACTACTTTTTTCACAGAAAGGGTCATTGGGCACTGGAACAGGCTGCCCAGGGAAGTGGTTGATTCACCTTCCCTGGAGGTGTTTAAGGCACAGGTGGATGAGGTGCTAAGGGACATAGTTCAGTGTTTGATAGGAATGGTTGGACTCGATGATCCGGTGGGTCTCTTCCAACCTGGTTTTTCTATGATTCTAATAATTATTATTAATAATTTATTACTATTTTCTTTAATTCATTGATACAAACTCTGATTCTGAACACTGTTACACATGTAAACCTTATTATTCATCAAGTTTGATGAGACTTTTTGCCTCAGCAGGCAGTATTCCTATATCAGAGTCTGGAGGCTCTTGCCTTTACACTGGCTGGGTGCTCTTCCTTGAACAGCTGCCAGGTCTTGCACAGGGGTTGTGGTAACCCACCCTCTAAAATCCAAATGCTCTGGCTTCCTTTTGCCATGGAAACAGCCTGTTGCAAAAATAGTTCATAAAAGAGATGTACGAAAAGCACCAAGCAGAGGAGACTGTTAAATTCTGCTCTCTGTTAAACTTGCTTAATGCAGGAGTAAATTCCATTTGCTTCAGCTGAGTTACTCCGGATATAAATAGATGTAAGTGAGATCAGAATGGGTTCCTTAGAGAGACCTCTGCCTTCTGTGATGCTCCCTCTTAAAATGAAGCACTGATTGGCCCCAGTCGTAAAAAAAATATTATTTAAAATATCTTCAGAGATATCTGTTGCCCAAAATGGCTTTTAACTGTTGAAAGAACATCAAACATTTAAAAATGCATAATCTGCTCTCAGCACCGACACACAGTGCCAGGAATATTCATCAGCCTTATGTTTTTGGATCGTATGTCACAGCGAATTATCTGACACTCCATGAACACTGACTGCTTCCTCCAGTTGCGGCTACAAAACTTGTTCTCAGACATGTCACTGGATGCTACAAGCACCATGAAGCGGACCCTGCCTTCACAGTAAGGGTATTGTATCTCCCCAGCCTACAAGCAAAACTATGCCGTATGTCCTGATAATGCCTTCCCCCTTTGAACAGAAAGAGCCAAAAGCAACTTAGATGAGTTTTCTTTAGTGATGAACATTTAGATAACTCCTTAAAATATTCCAGGGCTCCAGATGCTATTTATCCAGTGGTGTGAGTTGAGAGCTGTAAGCCCCACACCTAAAGAAAGGCTTTATTGCCTGGGGTGAGTGGGTGGGAAACTCTTTAGGCTCAAATGGGGTCAGTGAAGCTACAGGCGAGTGCTGCAGCTGACTCTGATACAATGGGGGAAGGGCACAGAAAAAAAGGATGCAGGGAAATCAAAGGAAGAATTGAATTTATTTGCAGGCTTGTGTTGCCTAGCTAAACAGGGACAAGAAAGGGGAGTCCAGGACCCTGCCTTGCAAAGCAACTCAGCTAGTCAGAAATGTTTTAACTCACAAAAAAGAATGCTTTTTGTTTCTCCTCTCCCTTCCTGACACCAAGATTAGTCCTTTAAAAGACACTTCTTTGGTCCCTACCTTTTCTTTCAACTGTGCCTTATGTGCTTTTCTGGAATAAATGGGAATCATGTTGAAGAGATGAGAGGAGGAAAACTTCTCTGCTTACATAGCTACCTGCCTCTTGCACCGCTCCTCCTCTCTTCCCATCCTTTCCTGTCCTCCACTCTGCCTACTTGTAAAGCCTCCTAAGGTTCAGTCCCTTCCCTACACTGGAGATGTGGAGGCATGGGAAATTCATATATTCCATATACTTTCCCAGAATACATCTTACTTCTCTGACGCCTACCTGCAGCTCCCTGCAATGCACTAGACTCCATGTCAATGCATTGGGCAGCCCAGATTCAACAGTTTTAAATCTTCCTCCTTCCCACCTTTTTTTCCTGCAGTGGGAGATTGCAAGGTTGTCTGCCCCTAAATGCAACCAGTGCTGCTTGCTCACCTCCTCTCCCAGCTGCCTGTTTTCAAAGGTGGTGCCACTCAATGCAACAAGCATTGCAGCCTATCACCCAGCAGCTCATTGAAAGCTCTTAGAGAGATGGTTGTGGGCAAAGGACAGCATGGAAAACACTGCTGCAGGAGAAGCCAAACCACCTAACCATGTGAACTACCCATAGAGCACAGCCAAGACCACAACGCTCGCATCATTGCCAAGAAGAGACAAAGGAAATGGTTGCTTCTTAAATGGCTTATAGTTAAAAAAGTGACCTGGAGACACCAGTACAGGCATTCCCAGTCACCATGTTCACTCACCACCGCAGGTTTGGCTCTCACAACAGCTCCTGGGCAAGCCCGTCTCCAGCTGAGACATAGATTTCACAAAAGCTTAACAGCCAGGCCTCTAGTCAACCCCATATTACTCCACAGCAGGGAGGATGCAACATCCTGACCTTGTATATCCACTCCATCCTGAAAAACAGACGAACTCTTAAATTTTATTCCCTTAAACTATATTTATCAACTACCAAGGAGTCCAGTTTTGGTAGCTGAACTCCAAACAGCCTGGATCAACACTAGCCACTGGTCATTAGCAGGGCTAGAGGCTCAGAGGCACTATCTCTCAAGACTGGAAACACAGCTTGTTTGCACTTTTTCAGTGAAACTTGTTAATTAAAAAATAAGAAACCATACAGAAAGAGAAACCACCATATTGTAAGGCAAACATTTGACTTATTCTTTCCCCCAAGAAGAAAAAAAGCTCTCCTAAACTTAATTAATAACAAAAAGTTCAAACATGGGAAAAACCCCACCTTCATCAAAGATTAATTAGCAGTTTTCCCCTGCTGCTTTACCACACTTTTCTCTCAATATCCAAATAGCCCAACTATCCAGCACAGTTCTTAATGGAAGGGAAATCTGCATATGCCGGTCAAAGCTGTGTTTTTCTCAGCTCCATACTCAAGGACTGAAAAATTCCTGAGAGAAGGGAGATGGCCTCAGGCTCTTACACCGATTCTCCTGCCTCCCATTGCTCCCCCACCCCCCAAACTGCCATCCCACTCTTAACCTTACTCCCTCAACATTTCTGGGTGGGTCCTGAAAAAACACACATATTTCTTTGCCACTCCTTGTCTCAGATGAAACCTGTTCCCATCTACCATTACCTCACCTCACCTCAATGCACAGGTGCACCTCAGGGCTTTTTGGGATAATCTATATTTCTCACAAAACAGGTGTCTGCGTATGCAGAAGGGTAAGAGGAAATGCACCACAGCATGGTCTGGGTTTTCCAGACCCAGCACCACTCACTTACTTTCTTCCTTTGTTGTCCATGGTATTACTAGCTGATACCCTGACAGCAGCTTTACAACGAATAGGACAATTTAGAGCTTTTTAGTAACTGCTTTCAAGCCATCAGATGGCAATTCCTCTCCCAGTTCCAGGCTGCCTAGCCAGGTCTATGCTGAAACCAAATGCTATGGACTGATTGTACTCCCAGGCATGTAATGATGGGATTGAGTTCAACTTGGCTTTCACTAGCAGATCTGGGAGGCTGCTCTGAAGTGGGAAGGGAGCTCACAGACCCATACCTTGGCTCCGTTGCCTGCTACTAATGCTTTATCACAATCCTTGTGACATTCAATATTTTTATTAGAATTTCCAGCTTGACTTCATCCCAACCCTCATCACCAATAAGTTTGAATCACTCAAAACATAACCCAGAGACTCAGAAACAGGAAGGCAAATAAAACAAACCCAATGTTTTTATCACACTGACCCTGGGGACTGTGATTCCTAATTTTAGGCCATGACTCATTATATACCTTGCAAAAAATTTACCCCAGGACTGCGTCAGCAGTGATAAGTTTCTGCCTGACTGTGTAGAGGAGATGAGACTCACATCTGTTAAGTAAAGAAAATACAAAATTATTCTGGCTTTCCACTGGGAAAGCTGAGAAGGTGATGCAGCCCTGAATTAAACCTTGCAAAAATCCCCAAGGCCTAGTTATTAAGCTTTCTCCATCATTTTTATCCTCTGTCACAGAGAACAGAGAAGGTGATGTGACCACATCTCTGAGCGCTTTGTAGAAAAAGTAATCTGTGGTTTGTCCATGGGACAAGCAATAGTTGAAAGGTGACCTGCTTTTATGATCTTTCTGGCCCATTTTTGTTATCTTCTTAAACCTGGATATCCCAGTTATGAGACTCAACCATTTGTTATCATCCAGGCAAAATTCAAACCTCTTAATGTTCACTTATTGCCAGATAACTCAGTTTCTTCTCTTCTTCACTTCTCTCCAGCCAAAGAATTACTTGACTTTGTCACATCGCAGCAGTTCATCATAACCTGCCTCTGTAACCATCCTGTTTGGATGTTTTCTGTATGTGAGATTGCTTTTAATAAATGGGTAGTACACAGGCTAGCCAAAACATTAGACTAGTAATATGAATAAATACCCTAAAATTACAGAATTTTATAAGAAGTCTATAAAAACCATAAAAATTCAGATTTTTTGTCTATTAAAAACAAACCAATAAAATATTGTTGATCTGCTCTCCTACTATCATTGGAAATGCAGCAGTTTAGATGTATAAATGACTCCAGCTTTCCTGCAGTCTCCACAGGAGGAATATTGCCTGCTGGGGCAGCCAGTCAGCCTCAAGGCCAAATAAATAATGCCAAACCCTCCCAACAAAAGTTAAGCGCTAGCTGTGCTTTCTGCGGCCCTTAGGAAGTTTTGCAACATCAGAGGTTGGATTCAGACACATTTCAACATCTCCTCTCCTCCATTCCTCCACGTTTCTCCAGCTATTTCAGCTGACAGATGCCCAAACCCTCAGCAGGCAGCCAAAATGCCAGTGCAAACCTTTCTCTTCCCAGAAATGTAGCATCTTGCCAGTCACATTTGGTGACACTTTGAAGTACTTTCTTAGGCAAGAAGTCACCAAATACTGGCACTGTCTTCATTCAGGGCATTACCTTCTATTACTGCATTTGTCTGGCCCTACTATGAAATATTTGCTGGCAAGAGTGAGCACCTATGCTTGTGTGGAAGGCAGACTGATAAGCCATGCGGAAGGGTTGGGTCGTCCCCCCCTTTATGAATTGCTATCTTTGATCCATTTTTCATATGTTTCCCCGTGCAAGCGCACAAAGACAAATATTCATTGTAATATTTATGAACACAGCCTGATAGTTACTATGGTTTCAAAGAAAACAGGAAAAATGGATACAAAACTGGATGCGCTTTATGTTAGGCAGTTATAGGTATGGCACATGTTATAAATTCTGTTCAAACTGACTCACTTCTTTCAATGAGGTAAGTGTTGACATTAGACAATTTGGTGGGGAGCATTTATTTCTGCATTTATTAAAATGTCAGTAACAGCAGGAGTAACACCTCCTAAAAGGCTTGCAGGTGCTTGTCTTCAAAAATCCAACATTTGAAAAGGATGAAGAGGTACAAACTATATTTGAAATGATTCACCGGTCGCTGGAAAATAATAGATATATTTGTGTGTTTAATTAATGTGTGTAATGCATAATTGACACTGCTCAAATCCAAGGGATTGCCCAAACTGCTAAATTTCAGCATGCTCAAAATGCTCTGCAGAATCAAAATGGAAAAGAAGGATTTGTGCAGATTTCAACATGTTGCCAAAACAACACACGTAATTTATTCAAGGGCTGTGCTTCAGACATACCCACATGCAGGTAAGCACTACCTCCAAAATGTAAAACACTCAAGTGAAAAGGGAGGGGATGAAAAATATATCAGTAAAAAGGCATTCAATATGTAAAAATAGCTCTGCAGAGGTCAGGGAGCTAAGTAGTGAAGGCAATGCCTAATGACTACACAAGCGTTGGGCTAGCATGATAGCACAAAAATTCTTTCATCATTTTTCTCTGAAAACCTTTCAGAAGGCTACTTTTATCACACTTTGCTTGACTCTCCAAAGAAATAGGTGAGGTCGGACCAAGAAGTTGACCTGTTTGCATCACAGGGAAATATAAACTGAATTCAAGAAAACCACAACATCTGGAATGTGAGAAAAGGATTTACTGGTAAGGGCTTAATGAACTCCAAATATAAAGATCTCAACTTTGCTAATTTGTTTGGGCTTCAAAGAGGAATAACATGCAAAGCTAGAATAGAGTTTTATGGCTCTCCTGAAGAAATAAAAGCTACAGCTGAGCTAAAATTAGCAAAGCCAAATGACAGTAGGGAGAGTGTCACTATTATTTAGCCGAGTCTAAGGGAAAATGCCAAACTGTAACTGCTAGGGATTTACGTGCAAATCATTGTGCGAAAAGAGGAACAGTGGACTCTTTACAGCTCAAGGAGAGACAGCATCCCTGAACGGATGGGGGACCTCGCTTGGTGGAGATGTACAGGTTCTTTTGAATAATAAGGATCTGCTGGATGGCATTTATACAGGACCAGATGGGTGAAAGGATCATCATTTTAGCTTGAATTAGGAATGCATATGGCTATAGCACTTCGGTTCAAACTGTGAGCTGTTTTCATGGAGTGCAAAGTGGAGACCTGTTTGGATAGAATGAAAGATGGAAAATACACATTTAACGCACTCCAGACACTACACCAGGCACTCAGTCCATGGGAAGCAGAAGAAAGCTAATCCAGGAGAAAGCTTTCCACAGTGCATGCACAGGGAAGGTGGCAGATCTCAGCACTGATTAATTTGCTCTGCACATCCACTCCAACTTTGCTGCCTTGTGTGATAAAGTAAACCATGGCAAAGCTTAGCCATTTGGGAAGCTGATAGCATACATATATTTCTTAGGCTATTTCTGTGCAGGTTTTCGTACCTGTAGGCATCAGTTCGTTCTTTCATTCCCCTCAAAGAACAGCATTTAATCCCCCATTAGGCTGGGGACAAGAAGCTGCATGAGGACACAAGAACAGACTGTTCCTAGGGCAGCTTTACTGAAGTGATATGTCCAATAAACAAGAAGTAAAAAATCCATTTGAGATGTTACAGTGCACTCCTGCAGGGTAGGGAATATGTTGGTCTTGCTACTGTCAACTAGGAGAGCAAATGCTTCTCTTGCAAAGATGCCACAGATTCGATTCCAAGTCTCCTCACTCGCAAGGCAAATCAGACCAAATTCCACTTAAATTCAGGGACTGGAAATAAAAGGAGCATTAAGTTCCCAGGATCACGATCTAACTAGGTTAGCCACTCGCTTCCCTACTTTCAGCAAGAGGCCATCTACTGCATGATAATTGAAGCTGTTAATAATTTCAGTGATCTAGGCCAGGAGGTTAGTGGAAAGAGAGCATACAGAGCAGCAACTTGGTGATTTCTCCTACACAATACTTTGACAAGATTTTGGCAGCATTTATGACCCTCTTTACTGTCAGCCATCAATACAGCTGAGGTTCATTCATCATACAGAATGGCAGGCTGCAAATTGTCTTCATTGGATGTAAAAAGGGGAGTTGAATACATAACGCAATAGAGTTCTCATCCTGCTCCCACCTGTGAGATCTTGGTCTTTCTATAAGTAGCAAGCGCCTTTGGCCTTGGTCTGTTTTTGCTCTGGATCTGTGGGATTTTTCCCTGAGCAAAGGAGACAAGCAGTGTCTGCTCTCTGCAGAGGGATGAGCTTCAGAGGATTTTCATCAAAATCACTGTTCTGCAGGCTGGAGTTAGCAACAGTGGGAGGATGACAGTGTTTGAAGCAGTTTTCATAAAAAAACCAGACAGTTTCTCCCCTGCATGTACACATTTCTGTATCACTGATGTGAGCTTGCATACTGCTGGCTCAGCCACTAAAGAACTATATATTTCTATAGACAAGTCTTCTCTGGTGTACATGTGCACTCAGCTTATGAAGCTCCATTCTCCCTCTGAAAAATCACACTGCATGCAAACTTAATCAGAGCACCAGAGGACACCAATTTCCCCACATCCCTAGTTTGCTTGTGTCCTTCAGGTGCAGCACATTAAATGACAGCTAGTTACAAAAACTGCAGCACAGCATCAGTCCTTTTCTAAATAAGGAAAACAAACTTTCTCCCCGTACGGCTATTGTATTTTGGGCTTCCTCATTGCATGGAAAATACATAATAAAACAAATGCAGAAAAGAATAATAATAATAAAAAACCCTACAACTTTTTGGGCTTTGTGGTGCACATTGGAAGTATCAGTTTGGGGTGTAGGTGTCCACGCTATCACTTCACCACCATAGATGGCAGTAAATGTCCTTCATCTCCACACTCCTGCCCGAGAGGCACAATTGTATCCGTACCCTTATTTCTCTTTTCCAAATCACAAACCCAGTTATACAGCATCTTCCCCGCAAGGATTTCTAAGGACATAACCAATATTAACAACCTAAGGCTCTGGGCATCCCCAGGCAAGACTGTTCTACTTTTTCAAGGACAAAACATCTCAGTAATCTCATGTGCCCAGGTCAGACAACAGAAACCTACAGAAGGGCTGAGAAAAGAACGTGAGCCTCCAGGAATTAAAACTGATCATGGCTATCATCCCCACATGCAGGAGTGTGTCAAACAAGGGCTTCATGTCATGAGCTCAACCAGCCACCAGACAGCCAACCTGTCTGTAGTCTGCTATGCTGTGTTGTGCCATCAGGGGAGCCATAAAATCAGTACACATGAAATTATTGCTCAGCATAGTCAGTTACAACTGATCATAAAAGAATATATAAAAGAAATAAGGGCTGTGAGTTTCACTTATTTTCTTCCTTGAGGCTTCTCCTGTGTGAAGGACTAAGGGGAGAGGTGCCAGTGGCACTGTTGGGACTAGTAGGCGGTGCTTGGGATGCAGATCGCAGCAGCAGCTGCATAGCTGGTCAAAGACAAGGCAACCTCAACCATAAGAAGAAGCATCAAAAGCAAATTTCACTCAGAGCAACCCAGGGGCTTCCTATAACTCTAGGCATGCAGGCAGGCTATCTCTCTTTCTACAATTAGTAATTGTTAAGTAATGATTTTACGGAGAAAGAACTATAATTCTTCAAGTTAACAGTATACTCACATCTGATAACAGTAAATATTTCAAAATGACTTTGAGAAGGAAGGAAAAAACCCAACACCCAATGGTATATGAGTTTAATACAACTATTTCCAAGCACATGTTTATAAAATATTGTTTAGGGAAGATTAATTGAAGCACTGATGAAAACGCAGTATTTGTTTGTGATGCCAAAAAGGTTCTCAGGGCATTGAAAACTGAAGCAATTCTCTCTTGTTCCCGTGCTGATAGGGTGTTTGGCTGAACAGGAGCAGGGTCCCCACCCTCCCATCGCCTCCAGCTTAGAAAAAATGGCAAAAATTGACCATTAGCTGGGGATTAGTTAATACATTAAATAACGTTGTGAAATATTTTTACGACACTATTTCTAGTGGTTTTAAAGATTACTATCCAGGACATCTAAGGCTCAGGGTAAAAGGTATATAAGCTTGTGTTGTTTCGTTTCTTTCTAAACTGGAATGTTACCTTTTAACACCAAAGATTACAACCGTTTGAAAACCAGCAAAGCATCAACATTTACAGTGATCTTGTTCTTCTCCACTAAATACAAAATAACATAAGTATAATTACCTCATAATAATTACCTAATCCATATTATTTTGCTTTTAGAGTATTTATTTAGGCTTGGGTTACTAAAATTTCAAATAATACGAGGCTTGCTGTCATGGCTCTTTATCCAAATGAGTCGCAGTCTCTTGTAAACAGTTCTGTGATCTGATTTCCATTGGGACAGGAGTTGTAAAAGGCCAGGGATTTGCGATGGATTTACACGTATACTGTTTCACTTAAGTTACCAAGGTCGATTTAACAGCTTTTTTCCTCAGTCTTAAATACATTTGCCACCCAGTCTCTTCATACCATGTTCAAGGAAAAGGGCACTGTGATTGTAAAGGATGCTTGAACTTCACTGGAAACCCCAATTTACATTCTTTCAACCAGTGGTGTGAATTTTTTAATTTTTTTTTTTTTTTAGATGAGCTTTGTGGTGTTGCTAGAAAACCAGTTCTTGCTAATACACACACAGGCAAGACACAGGTTTCTTTGAGCTTTGAAAAGGTCATTCTGGCTTTGGAAAACAACAGAGAATAACACTTGCAACTCAATTGTATCACAGATATTAGCCTAGACCCCTGAAGTCCAAGTTTTGTCCTCAAGAAAAATATATCAGATTACTGACCCGTGATAACAGATCTTTTCTAAAAGCAAAGCTCCTCCAGACTAAATACCAAACAAACAAAAGTTAACACCCTTTGATGGCTTGCTGCCTTCTTAGTGAAATTCAAATAGTTTGACTTGTGCAGAAATGTGCTGATAGTAAAGGTAAACGAAATTCGTGTTTGATTCTCAGGTCTGAATGACTAGTCTGATTGTCTCATACACATGGCAAACAAATTTCTCTTCTAAATGTTATTGCAGCCACACATATAATTTCTCTAACACTGCAGAAAGAATCAGATTAAAATATGATACAGAAGCAGCACTTACCTTGGGCTGATTAATATGCTTAAGCTGTTACCGTGCCACCATGCTTAAAAGCATAAAGATACGCTTTTCTACACTGGTCTATATATATTGATACCTCCTGTGTGCCAGGAAAACCTCTTTGATTAGTCACACTAAACCATTGCTTAAGTGGTATGAATTTCGCAGGCCTGCACTTTTCGTAATCAAGTAATAAATCCTGAGACTAATCATAAGCTGTGCTGTCTCTCCTAGGTGATGTGCAAGGAGATTCATCAGGAGTTTCTTTAACTAGAAGAAAACTAAAACACCTTAAGTAATTAAAAATGCATCCTACAACTCAGGGCAAATTTTATTTCAGAAAGTATAACGCAGACTGAAATTTGTATAGCACCTTGCAGTAAGCACTTAACTCTATTTTGCGGGGGATCTGGGTTTGAGCATGAACTTCTGCTCTGTCCTAGCTGAATCAGCCTGTGAAAACAACACCGTTCAGAAGGTAAAAACAAAGTGATATTGAAACAGAGATAGTTGGGGTTTTCTTCTTCCTCTGCCACAGACTGACAGGTTCTCAAATCCAGAAGCTTTCCTCTACCTGCATGCCATCTCTTTGAGCTTCAACAACCAGCTTTGAGCAAGGAGGACATCTGAGACAGGCTCTTGAACTTGAATATATGAAATATATGAATATATGAAACCCTAAGACCTACAGAATACTCTTGAGCACTTCGTTGTCGTAAGTGACAACATTCCTTAGAACCGTCCATGAAATTTAATCTAATTCTTGTGGACTTGTGTTACCGTACGCTTGGCTCAAACATTGCATTTTTAAGACCAAATGCAAAGTTAATCCATAATAATGTCCCTCCAGGTGAGATTTATTATAGTTCACTTTCTAAAACCCGTGTGTTCTATGTGCATGTGCATACCATATTCATCTTATTATTATCCAGTTGAAAAATTCCCAGTGTGTGCAACGCCTCAGATATAATAGCAGGCATGCCAACAGAATATGACACTTATGCTAATCTGCACCCTGCTGTGGAAAAACATACACAAGGATTCCATTACCACATTCATTAGGCTGCAGTGCACTTCATCTTGAATAGGGATTATGAACTATAATAGAGTGAAAACAGTTGATTGAATCCACTTAGCCAAATCTCTATGACATTAGCCAAATATTTCGGCATGAGGAAGAGGAGGAGTTGAACCTTCTCCTGGTGGGATGCGCCACCTTCACCCTGCTTTTGTTCAGTGCTTTGGTTTGGATGGGAAGAGTTTGAGAAAGCCAAGGCCACGATGACACTTTGTGCCGAGATTGTTTTAAATATTCAAAGCGCTGCTCAAGAATCAGTCCAGAGCAATGTGACATAGATGCTGTTGGGATTGATGAGGATTTGCAGACACATGCACTATTACTTGTTTTGCACAGGTTCTTCAAAGCACATTAGCGAATTGTTCAGGCACTTGTTGTGTGTTTTTTTGGCACTGACACAGATTTCTAAGCTGACCATACATGCAGTAAGCTTCCCAGTGACAACATTAGGCCATTTAAATGATAATTACAGTCAGATGAAAAAAGATGTTGTCCAGTTCTGTGTTCAAGTTTCCCAAGTATGCTTTGAGTGTATATTCAGTTTTTGGTTCTACATGATACAGTTGCTGTCTGACAGCCTGCCTTTCTTGGCAGAAAATTCAACTTCAACTATTTAAAATATTGTCAGAAATAATAAAGACCGGAATACAAGTTACCATTCGAGAAATGTTTTGGAATTTAGTTGTGCCCAGAAAAAAAACCAAAAGGAAAAGAAAAGAAGGAACGAAGCCTTCCCTATGTACAAGACTCAAAAGTTGATAATAAAAACCTTCTGTGCTTAGTATTTAGTTATTTCTAGGGCTCCCTTATTTATATACATCCCTTTAACGTACCAACTAAACAGGAAGTTCCTGGTAGCAGTAGCACAGTTTAACCAAAAGGAGAATTAGTGAAACTTGTGATAGAAACTCTGCCACACTTTTCATTCAGTTAAAATGGAAAAGAAACGGAACAGGAAAACATGGAAAGCATGATTGAACAACCAAATATATTAAATATGTATAAATTTTGCTTTCCTTCCATGCATCTGACCAGTGTTGCACAGCACACACCTGGGGCATTTGCTGATCTCACTTATCCCCTAAGTGGTTCCTACTACTGGTGCACCATCAGCTCTTTTTCCATGCAAGTTTTGGCCAAGCTGGAGGCAGCTCCAGTTGGGTCAGACAAATCCAGCATCAGCAAACATGAGACTCAGAAGGGTATGTTCCTCCTGCTGCCTATCAGCCTCATGGGGCAAAGCCAGCACCAGTCAGTGGGACCAGTAAGGATGACTTCTAAGCTCTTCCCTCCTAAAAATGCAGCAATGGGGAATCAGGGGATGAAAACCACTTGCAGGCACTCACCTCTGCACCTCTCCTGACTGATGGTGATGAAGAAGCCAAGGAGGAACACAGATAAAATTATGAGTATAAAATCAAAATATAGTTTGAGCTGATAGAATGGAGCAACAGTAGGATTACGTAGCAGAATTCATGTGAAAAGCAAGGTGACAGGGACTAGATGGGACTTGGCAGTGGTGTGGGACAAAAGATTGAACTGATTTGGAATTCGGGGAGAAGGAATGAATTTCTGGGCAAAAAGCAGCTTATACAACAGCGAGACTTCCATCACCATGTTAATCAATGTGCAGGGGAGACCAGACCACTACTCAGTGTGTAGGCATTGTGTATGAGCTGTGGGTGTTCAGAAATAAAGCTACATATCACGGGCAGGGCTTGCCACTGATGTTATTACCCTTTAATTTTATTTTTTTTTAATACCTCAAGTATGGGATTTCCAGGTCTGTAGAGTTGTTGGAAATGGCACCAGGATCTAGCTGGCTTCATAAATCCCCTTTTGGCATCTGGATTTGGCATTAATTTCTACAGGTGAAATCTGCCGACATACTTATTCAGTTTTCAAAGTCTTGCCCTGAAATATAGAATTGGGTTTCTGTATACACACACACACAGGTACTTAACTCAGGAATATGCTGAGTGCTATCTAAAGGGGTGATTTCAGCAGAATCTAAAGTAGGTTAGTATTTTATAGGGTTGGGTCTTTTGACTATAGACCTGGTCTTCGTGGAGGAAGTTTTATTACTTACTTCAGAAGTAACAGTTCCATGGCCTGTATAAAATATCCAGAAGAAGAACGAGCACCCTATAAACTCCTGAAGGAAATGTGACTCCCTGTAATGGCCCAAGGAAAATAGAAATATTACTAAATATATAAACCACTTAATTTACCACAAAGAAGGAACATGCTCTGACGATGATTTTTTTTTTCATTTAGTTGAGGTTCAGCTTCTATTTTTCAACTTTGAAAGGTAAGTGGGACCATCAAACAGGTTGAACGAGGCACTGTTTTCTTGCTACAGGAACATGGCCCTTTGCACTGAGATTGTAATACAATCCATCCTCTCTGGGACTGCAAATGCTACAGTGCAAAACTGTGTTTGAAAACCTCTTTTATCATTCATCGTCTCCAGACTGAAATCATTTTTGACAACCTCTGCAGAAAACAAGCAGCTTTCTGGCTACTGGCGAGCCGATTAAAGGGAGGAAACACATGTTCACTGTCAGACAGAGCCCCTGGAGAAAGAATTGACAACCTTTTAACCTCCTTTCCCAGTGAAAGTGCCCAAATGTTTCTCTGGAACAAAACCCCAGCATTGTTTTAAGCATCTTTTCATTTAATGCACTATATTTTTCAAGATATGTTAAGAGTCAGAGGGATTCCATTTTAATGTGGAGGTTTCATAATCAGTTTGATTCCCATGCAGATGATCACATATACAATTATTAAGGGGTAATATCTTCTTATTAACTAATTTTTTTTCTTCTTTTTCTTCTTCTCTTTCCCCTTTTTCTTTTCTTTCCCCCCCTCACTGTCTGAGCACAGTTTAAATACCAACACATTGAAAAGTTCACTAACCTCTACAGTGATTTCTCAAAACAAGCCAAAAAGCCACAGGAGTGAAATTTTCTGAACAGTAGGAAGGCTGACTAGCAGACATTATTAGCACTTTGAGCATTCAAATCTGGCCATGGAAACTTTTGTGAGTTACAAGATGCTGGGGCAGGAAGCACCACACATTACTGATGTATTTGTTATCAAGGGAACCAGTTTCCACTGTATTTAATCTTCAGCAATAGAGGAAAACAAATTTTTGTTTGAGAAGTAAAACAAGAATTTTAAATTATTATTATTCCCCCCCCCTTTTTTTAAGAATGTGCTTTCAGAGCAATTGGTCTGGCTTTCTTTGTAGTTATAAACATCCACTCAGAGGTTGTTTAACATTTAACCTTGCTATTTTTACCTTAATATCAGCAGCTGGAATAGTTCTGTCTGTTTTGATAAAACGAGACTTTTTTCCATGTTGCATATTTGCTTTTACAGCTGAAAGGAACTGTTCCAGCTGAAGTAGGTAACTATAAAACTGCAGTGGTCTAAGCCACCTGGGAGAGGAGTAGATTATTTGATTAAATGTTCCTGTAAGTAACTGCATAAGGCACTGTCCAATAACACACAATATTTGCTAATGAAAGATAAAACCTGTGAGCTCTGCAGGTACAGCATTCCACAGGGATTTGCTATTCCTTCTAGCCATGCTCAATACCTCTGCTACCATTTACCTTGTCAGTGTTTTTGCATGGGTTATGACTTGGGTAACGATAGTCACGGTGGGGATAAATTTCAAACCTGGAGTTTCGCTTCACCAATGTTGCTCCAAAAGGATTTACTCTACTTTGGCTTTTTAATTTTGTTTTACTTTCTTCAAAAATAGTCTTGCTCCAATAATGGAGTTCAAAACGCAGTTGGCAATGTTTAGATGACAGCTTCATCCGCTTTCTCGGGGCATGACAGCTGTTCGTGCACCAATTGGGTTTTTGCATTACTCTTCATCACACAGGCAGCATTTTAAGTTGACTCACTCGTACAAGTAGCACAGAAGATGCTCCTCAAGGCATTATCTCTCCTGGGTCCTCAGTTACCTGAGCCTAACTTAGGTAATCAGAGAAGGGAGGATGTAAACCAGGTCTGCAGCAGCATTTTGCGCAGGGCTGGAAGTCAGTGGGGCTTGTGCTTCTGAGTCATTTAAATACCTCTGGAAAAAGGCCATCCATGGTGGGAAGGTAGGCTTCAGCTGAGCACCTTGTATCAAATGAAAAGCCAAACAATCACTGCTTTCTTCTGACCTAGTCCTGTCCTACCCTGACAAACATTCCTATCTAATGCATCTCCCACAGTTACAGGAAGCAATCTAGCTCTTATTTAAAGTAACACAACAGCTTTAAAGGAGGAAATTTCCCCGAGAATGGAGTTAAAAAAGCAAAAGAGCAAAAGAAGCAATTCCTCAATGTTTCTCCTTTCTAGGAGATGCCTGTTGCACAACTTTGACTGTCCTCCCACATCCAAGAGTTTCACAGCAGGACCTGACCATTTAAAAAGTCACATTTTTCACCTTCTTCTCAGATCCATAAGGGGGCCCTCCCCTCTTTTGAACTGAAGAATAAGAAAATAAGCTCCTATCCACAATCTTGTGAAATCCTTCAGAACAGAAGCCAGGAGCATTTGCAGAAGTGCCAAGAAACAACTGAGCAAACTTAGTAAAAAATACAATACAACAATAAACAGTAATAGCCCTTGAAATTTTTAGCTGAAGATCATGACGTGCTTCCTAAACAAGGTAAATATTGCTATGCCAAGTTCATAAGTGGGAAAGCAGACATCCAACAGCTGAAGAATAGCCTGAAGACAACCAGTTGGTGGCAGGGCTGGAAATGGATCCCAGACCCTCCTCATCTCTGTCCCATGCTCCACACCTCCCACACAATACATGCTGCTTGCATGCAATAGCTCCGTGCAATTTAAGTTTGGAGGAAACATGACTTTATCCAGGCTGAACTGTTTATCACAAGCTACAAAATACCATGGATGAAGTTACCCATGTAGTAAACTCTGCTAATTGTGTTCTGCCAAAATCACTTGCACATCTACAAATAAATGCAGAAAAGCAGAGTTTACCTACTGCTAATTTAGCCATATGTAGCTGACCCTTTTCTATGTGGGAAACTCCAAGCAGGCAAGTGTAGCGCCATTTTATTTATGCACTGTTGAAAGCTTATTTTCTAAAAATCTTTCTGTCTTGATTTGAAGAATCAAAAATATATCTTTCATATTGGCAGTTTGTTTGAGCAGCCATTAATTCCAGGAGTGCTTACATTCCCAATTCACATTTTTCTTATTTCAATCTCCTGATATGTGTTTTGTTTGAGTCATTGATCCCCCAAATTAAACAAATTTGTATTGCTTGGTACCTCCTTCCCCTGAGAGCTTCTTCACGTCAAGCCACCTCTCAATATTCCTTTCTGCAAATCTGAGCAGAGGAGGTTCTCCACCTCTATCACCCTCAGGGTTTTCTGCACATCCTTGTATGAGTTTCAGCAACGCAAAGCACCAGTAAACACACCTCCTGTCTTTTCTTTCCATTTATGTATCCAAGAATGGTGTCAGTGATTGCTACTACACTGTCATGCAAAGGCTTTGCTTGAACATTTACAACCTCTAAATGTTTTCTGCATTCTGAAAACTCCCCAAGGCAGCTCCGCTCTTTGGCATGAAAATACATTTTCAAACATATTTTAATTGGTGTAGGCTAGCAAGAGACAGAGCCTACTCTAAATGATTTCTCTTCCTCATCATTATTTACTGGTGTAAATATAGAAATAATTCATCATTATGACCTCATCATTATTTACCAACAAAAGTGTATAAATAATTCAGAGATATTCATATTATGTATAATATAATGAATTATAGGAATTTTAAAAAATCGCAGTGGTTACCATTAAAAAGTCAACATTAATCAACATTTGCCTCAAAGTTCTGTAGGAGATAGCATAGTCTGCTCTGCCCTCAGAATAGGAAATAAGTGTGGTAGCTCAGATACCGCAGTATAGTAAAAGTTGGCAGATGTTGCTTCTAAAACGGTAACCACTGCAACTAGAAATTTAATTGGAAAGTGCATTGCATCATGTTTGTTTAGAAAAAAGGAAAGCCACAGTAATTTAGCATGCACCTAAACCATCAATTGCAATGTTTTCAAAGACATCTATTCAGGGAGATCATTCAAAGAGCAATTAAATATTTCTGTAAACTTTCTGTAAATTAGACCTAAATGCTTATGTCAAAAACTTTTGTTTAAATGGGAAATGGCTTTTGGGGACTTAACAGACCTATTCTATTTTATTATATTTTTAAACATTAGACTTTCATTGACTAATTCTATCTTTAAAGGCAGAGCTATTAAAAAATAAGTCCTGTTTTTCTTTAAATTTATTTTGTAAAGATTAATAATTTTGCAATTTGTTGTGTCTTATCCAACAGCATTTAGGCTGCTATTTTATTCCCATAATTTTCAAAAAAAACCTAAAACATCACATTTCTTCACCGTCCAATATTTGACTAAACACACTCATCTTGTGTGTGCAAACAAGACACTGTCCCATAAGGCTGCTTTAAATTCTAGTCTAGTATCTAGGTCGTGGGATGAGACTCTGAACATCAGTCATTAATTCTTTTCACCCTTATACCTGGATTATAAAGGCATTATTTCCACTAGTTGTTATGGTCAGACCATTTTATCTCTCTTGAGGTTATTTTGGGGCATCTTCCAAATTAATGAAGTTCTCAACTACATTGGAGGTCCCTTGTATTTGACACAGATTCGGGTCACTCCTGACAAAATTTTATGACTGGAAGTCCATCACTACAGATCTTATTGCCACCACAACAGAAACTAAGGCTTACATGCACACACATTTATGTAAGCTCTTTATGTGATTCTTGAACAGAAGCTGAGAAAGACAAAATGTCCAAATACCACAGAGATGCTGATAATTAGTGGATGACAAACAACTTCGTAAGCTCTAAATCCTTTTGTCTTTCCAAGCCATATTCTGATTCAAAATTCAAACTTTGTCAACAAGAAAAATCACCTTCAAAATGAAAAGGTTGTATCTGGCATATAAGAAGTCAGACAGTTACAAGTAATTGTTTTTAAATACTGCAAGGTTCACCAAATCACTCTAATTCATTTTCCTGCCACTTTATAGTAAGTACAGTGAAAATGTTTAGATCTGCAGTACCACAAGATGAGTTTGAATAAAAAGGGAAAAGCTGTTAAAATTTTCAGCAGCAAATTAGGTCTAGATGTTCTAGATGTTAAAGGGGGAGGAGAGGAAAAAAATAAAAATCTGTATCCGTAACTTCTTACTAGATAAAAATTTACCGCCTCCCCCACCTTAGATGCTGTCAATGGATAAAAGAAAAGAGTGAAGACAACTAGTAAAATAAGAAACCATTTAAAATGTGGTTTCAAAAGATGTAAAATGCCTAAGACTTTGTTTCTACCAAGTTCTAGTATAGGAATCAAAAGTAGGAAAAGCACTGTTATGTTAAATTTATGAAATATTCTCTTCCCCAGGACAAAAAAAAGGCAATATCCCCCTGCTATTCCTCTCCCACAGAACATCCTTGCTTTTCTCACCACAAAGAAACTCCCTCACAACTATCTAAGTTGACATAACCAGCCAAATGGAATTTTGTCCCCTGTGAAACCGAAAGCGCTGCAGCAAAAGCCATTCAGTGCTTTTGTCACTTGAAAATTTCTGCATGCTCATGCAATGGGTATTGAAAACAATAATTCTTGCTGCTCTCCTTGGGACACATCATTAGAAAAAATGCAACAGCTCCACACGGCACACCATTATTTGTCAGATGCATCAACTCTGTTTCCATAGGCAAATCTGACACTCGCAGCCATTTAGAGACAGATTTCAGGTATAAACAGCACAGCTCAAGGCAGGAATGACCTAACATATCAAGAGTTTGAATCAAAACACAAGCAATTACGTTTATTTAACTGGGTTGGGATCAAGCCCTTTGAAAACAGCGCACGTATACAAACACGTATATACTTCACGTAATGTAACTCTTAGTTCATTTTATAAAAATACTAAACCCAAGGTCAGGAAAGAAAAAGACATCCTGCTGAGATGGGCACTTAGGGAGTTTCATTGTCTTCATGGAGATATCAAGCCACACTGCAAATTTTCTTTGCATATAAATTAATATAAAGGAGTTGTCCAATACCTAAAAATGCAAACTTAATTATTTGGGGTTGTTTCTCACAGCATATACATACACCCTATTTGTTACTCCCTAACTTAAAACTTGCAGAACAAGACACAGAGAATGGATTATTCCTCAGGCTCTTACCAAGCCTTGATATCAGCTACTATTCCCACACCCCAGTAAAACATGTTTTTTTAAACAAAGTTTCGTGCAAATAGGTATCCTAAAAGAAACTCATCACTGATTGAAATTTGTCTGATGAAATCAGCTCTTGAAAGTCTCCATAACATTAACAATAGCAAGTATTTATTTTACTGTATTTCTGCTTGATTATACTGACCTATTTAGGAAAACAAGAAGGAAACAATAAAATAAGAAAGAGCCATCTTAATGCTCACAGAAACGTTTCAGTGGCTTGGAAAAAAAAAATCAGTTGGTGCCTGTATTCACACAGATCCACATTTCCTGGCTTTCATTATCTTCTCTCGCTTAAGCATCCACACAGCACATACCCCACTGGTGTCTAATTCACAAGCAAGCAAGCAAGCTTTGGGTGCTGATTCCAAGTCCAACCAAGTGCAGGAAGCACCAAAGCCCACATGGGAAAGCCCATCCGTGAGATTTCCAGGATCATGCTGCAGGCACTAGAAATTCAGAGAGTTGGGAGAAACCTCAGAAATTAAACTACCAAATTATTTGAGGTTCACCTCTTGAAAAAAGCACCAAACTCAACACACAACTTCATCGTTAAGTATAGGAGTACATTCCTCCCAATCTTGCCTCAAATTCAGTAAGTGCAGTAACTTATGGATCATTAAAACGGGAAGGCTCCCTTTCAGCTTCAAGGGCAACTGGATCTGATTATACACGCTGCTGTATCTTGGCACAATGGGATGAGTGAAATACAGACTGCTGCCCAGGGTCCAAATTTACCTTCTTGTAGTATGACCCTTACCTGAAACACTGTACTTTATGTGTTAATAACATATTTGTTACAGCTATCCTGTGGAAGGCTTAATTAAAGCGATATTTTGTTTCAGTCGAATAATCTCCAACTGTTTTATTGTCATCTGACATTAAATTGCAATTTGCCACACCACATACATTTCTGCACACGTTGTCAATATGATCATAAAGACAATGTTATTGACCAAGAACATAATACCTTCTGAGTGCCTTGAGAAAACACTTGGATTTTTAGAGTTCTACTTTCTCTTTTTTGTTGTTTTTAAACCTCAACTGCTTTAGTTTCTTTAAAACTCTTTGCTGCCCAATAATTCCAAGTGCTAACAGAATTTAATATTCAGTTGTCATGCACAACTCAGCTTTCACCGCAGCGGTCTGTGAACTGTGTTCAAACCAAAGTCAGCCTTTGCCTTCGAAATATATATATATATATATATAAAAAAAACATATAAATATGTCTATCTTACAGGTCAGGTCACCACGTGCTTGTGGGACATCAGAGGTGACTACTGTCCCTCTCTGTGCCTTCTCTGCCCCTTCTGCAAGAGCTGATGGAGGGAGAGCCTGGGACAGGGGCAATCACTAGCATCAGCCCCCTGCTCTCCTCTTGGGTCTCACGTATTGAATTTAGGCTCCCTCCTTCAGGCTATATGAATCATTTCTGCCATGAACTTGTGACCCTGGCTCTGTAACGCGGCACATTGCTCTACTAGGACCATACGGCAGATAATGTGCAGCTACTTTGGTCTGTATGAGACCTGACATTCGAAAAGCTGCACTGAATTAACAGAAGACAGTGCATATCGCAGCAGAGTTCAGCGTGCACTGGGAATAAAACGCTTGGGTAGTATTTCCTAAATTTGAAGGAAAAAGTTAAATCCATGCCCTCTCCAATTTCACTCTGATTGAAGAAGTAAATAAAATAAAATAGGCTTACATGAAAATGTTGTCTGTATTAGTGCCATGTTATTTCTGCTTTACCGGTAAGCTGAAAAAAAAATAGTTGTTTATTTTCTTTGTATTTCCTGCTTTGGTCTTGAATATCTGAAACTGAGCTGGTGTGTTTTCTTTAATAAGAGTTTTAGAATACTATGTCCAGCTTGGGCTAAGTTCAATTCCAGCAATATTCTTCCAAGTTTACCAATCTTGAATACAGTTCCATCTAATAAGGGTTCCTGCAGCAGGCTGAATAAAGTCTTCCTAATTTGGAGTTAATGGGTTACTGTTGCCTAATCACAAATCCAGCCATGATGGCAAATAAGAACATCCCAATGATGTGCAGGAAAACATAGGCAGCACCACTGTCTGGCCTATCGGTTACAGTAAGGTCATCATTAGTTACTCTTTTAATGGCTCATTTGATTAAATACTGAGCTATTGTCTTGCAATTATCTACATCAAGTGGAATAAATGCTCAAGTTCAATTAGGGATGTACCTTTTACTGCAATGGGTTTAATAAAGTTGCTGCATTGCCACAAATTACTAGTAATGAACACATTTTTTTTGACAATGGCAAAATAAGTATTCTCATAGAAGTGGTTGGCACGTGTAATTTGATGAGCTGACTTAAATAGTTAGACTGGATCAAAAAAGCAAATTATACTTACTTGAATAGTTCAACTGTGGATCAAAAAAGTAAATTATATAAGTGGATACTGCAAGGCAGAAACATGTGGACACAGCTGTAGTGTCATGTGTCACAGCTTTGCTCTGTGCCAGCTGGCATCGGCACAAAGGCAGGCCAAGCCAAACAATTCCTGTTATTCATAACAGCAAATGTGCATTCAAAACACACAGTGCAGGCTTTATAAAATAACTTGGTATTCAAATGGATCCACACTGTGGAATTGTTTTTTAATCACACATTGCTGTGTGCCAGGCTGATATGCCAAATTGTCCTAGTGGTCCAGAAGTTCTTGTCTTTACCCAAAGCAGTGTAAATGCAGGTCTTGGCCTGCATATCTATGGGCTATTTGTGCTCAGGGTTCGCAGCCTTCCTTGTGCGCTCAGTAAATAGATGCACACCCTTAGCACATTAAATATTCAGCCTTTCAATTAACAAGGGTGCACAACATGCACATTTACGCCTATATTATAATCAGAACCTCCCTAGCATAGAAAATCACGTCATTAAGAAGTCTAGTTAGCCAGAAAGCAAGCAGTTAGCTTAGTTTCACAGACAAACTCCTTCTACACTACATTTATATTTAGAACTTAAATATGAAATGTCAGAGGTATTCACTGTATTCCTCTTTAAGGAGACCTGTTCCAAGTATGCAAATGTGCTCAGTGTATCTAACCTCAATGAGGACTTCATGAAATATGCCCCTACTGATGGAGAAGAAAAAAATAAAAAGGAAGGGGTAGTGCAGTTCAGCTCTTTTCATTGCTATTGAGACAACTCTCACTTGAAAAGCCTCGGCTGCCTTCCCAAGCCACCAGTCTCTTTCTCCTTCCCAGAGATCCAAATCAATATTTCATTATTACAGGATCTAGCCTTACTTTGGTATATCTGAACTTTCATGATACTGAGTGAACGAACACTGGCCACAGAAGGTTATGGATGAAGCAATGCAAAAATGGGAACTTTTAATAACATAAAGCCCAGCTTCTCAGAAAATAAATGTCGATATTACCACTCTGAAGTCCCTAGCAACCCACTAACATATACCAGGTAACACTCTGATAAGAATCTGAGAGTTTAAATCAAGCCAAATTTAAAATAATATTGTGTCACTTCCCAATTTCCCCTCCTTCAGGAAAAATAGAGATCCTGACCCCACGTTCTCCCATGAGGCAGACCCCTCCATTCCTTCTAAGAGAGCCATGAAGTGCTTCATCTCAGCACTGCCAGAAGAGAGTGGGTGGGGATCAGAAGCAAACATTTCCCTCAGAGGAAGCCAGGGAAGTTGCATTCCAAGGAAAGGGAATATTCGGATCCCTGACCACAATGCTACACAGCCTTCTGCTCCAGTTATGGCTTACTGCTGGCTGCAGGAGCTTTGTACGTGTTGTCAAAGCCATCTCTCCAAGTCTTAGCTAGGAAAAGAACAAGGAACTTTCTGAGTAAACAAAATGGATGTAAAAGGCTCAGTAGTTAACAACCGCTTTTTACGCCTTCTCCACACTTTAGCTCCTAGTAGATAAGCTGACCTTGATCCAGGGAGGTCTACAGACCTCCTCCATTCTCCACCTTTCCAAGGATCTGGCCTCTTGGCTTTTTCAAATCCAGGCTTTTATCTGTGCCAAGAGCGAGACACCTCTCTTCTTAGGAAACATAAATAAAGGACTGTTTATGGAAGTGATGGAGAGGGATGACATAGCTTCTATTACCTTGTTTACAGTAGCCACTATTTAATGTCTGGTGCCTAAGATTTGCCAAGTAGCATTCCAGTATTTTCCCTTTAGAAACAGAGAGGAAAAAAATTATGCTAATGCATTTTTTTCTGTGCATCTTTTATAGCTTGTGTTCTTCAAAAGTAGCCTTTTTCCCATCTTCAGAGTGTAATCGGCACATGGGTTAATAGATACCAGACATCTCCTATCAGGCAACATGGTTTAAATAGGCACATCATTAACATGGATTACTTAAGCCATGTCTCCTATTGAATTAGTGGTCTGCAGGCCAGCTCCAGGGAGGAGTTTGGGGGCCTGTACACCGGGTATTGAAATATCTAAACTCCGGCCCCAGCCTCAAAAGAAAGTGTGAAACACCCTGGAAAAAATCCCAGCTCTTAGACTGTAACTGACATTAAGAGCAAAGCTCCTGCAGACATCCAGAGGACTGTTCCACTCTGAACTGCAACAGCAACGCAACAGGGAGAGACGTTGGGACTTCAGTGTAACCCTTTCCCAGCCAATATTGCTGCCAGCTTTATTACCATCCACTTCAGCATGAGGCAAAAGAGGTAAGAATCGACCCCTTTGGAAACTCTATTCCCCTTTTCAGTATGCAAATCTTTTACAAGGTGCTTAAAAAAGTGGATCTGAAATGTGTAGTGAAAGATTAGACCAGACATACAGACAGGGTACATCTATTGGGTGTCTGCAGATGGTTCCAAAGCCTTTAGTGGCGAGTGTCATAAGCCTGTACAGTTGTGCAGGCAAAGCTGGATGACAAGTTCTCCTCCTTTTGCAACAGGAGGGAAAGGACATAGTACCAGCAGGGAGAAATGATAAGTGCTAAAACAAAATAATCCTCCCTTTTCCAGCATTAATGACTTTAGGTATTAATAAGTTTTTCTTTAAACACGGGTTTTTTTTGTGTGTGTAACATCTCTCTTAAATTCTTATTATACTCAATAATAAAATTGAGTTCCATATAAACCAACATATGTTTTAGCAACAAGGGTTTAGGGTTTTTTTCAGTCCACATACAATTACTCACAGATGTTACCTGCTATATCCAAGTGATTCTGTAGGACTTGCTGTTCGGTACATAAAGTTAGTGAAGAGCAAGTTAAAAAGCAGAATATAAAGTGGAGAACACGTAGTTGCTATCAGTTGATCTGTTAGAGCCACAAAAGCTGAGGCCATCATCCCGTGTAAGGAAACAAAAAGTAGACATTTCAAGCATATTACTACACATCCAGCCCTGGTTGAAACTCCTGCTGAGCCTGTTTATGACAGCATAATCCTCTCCAAAACCAGCTAATATAAAATGCTGGTTTTTTATTTGGCCATGATGTGGTTATCCAATAGCAAAATTAGATTGACTGCACTTATAGCAATACTTCCTTAACAGGAGGGGACACACACATAAAAAAAAGGCAATAAAATCTTGAAAATGCCCTGTGATTCCTTTTCTCCATATTCAATTCTAATAGCTTTACTGAGCTGTGAAAAGAAATATCTCTGGAACAAAGACTTATTGTTACAGCCTCTGAACTGGCAAACAAATGCTTATACAGTGTGCTTAAAATGATGTAAATTGTTGGCCGGGCTGGGACCCAATCCTAAACTGGATCTGTGCTGTTACAAGGCTTGTTCAGTGCCATAGTCGATGGACCAGACTGAACCAAGAACAAGCCTACTGTCCTGCCATGGACATCAAACCCTCTGTCGATATATATCTCATGTCACTGGTTGTGTATAACACTGTGAAAGGGAAGATCAGAGCACAAGAAGCTTTGATTTCTTCCCTCTGCTGTTAAAGAAGAAAGGTGCACAGGGAACATTTTCTCCCACCCCGCCCCATCACCTACATGAACAAGAAGATGACTTAAGTGGAAGTTCCTGGTCTCCTCTGGAAGATTATAGATTTAAACTCAGATTGGCATCAGTCACACCATAAGCTCTGTGCCTCATCCAAGAGAAGATATTTTATTTCTGATTAAAAAAAAAATCTGAAGTTTTCTGATTATTTCTGATTATATTAATAATAGGCTATTCTTGAAATACTTGGATAAAACAGGCTCATCATCAAAGGTAAGGCAAAGCAGGAAACCATGTGAGGTACATTTTGTTGGCCTCAAATAGATGCAGAGATACAAAGTGCCTGAGTTTGGCTGATGTCATATCCTAAAGGATGCTGCATGCAGTTTGGATTTATACCCTGTAGCCCTATGTATTCAGGAGAGTAATCTAGACAATTGTTTTTAAACGCATGATGTTCTAAAGGCTTTTGAAACTTCTTGGATTTTTTGATTGGTTTCAGCAGAAATATGCAGCTAGCATGGAGCATTTCTAAGCAACACAGAAGATGTGGCAGGCATGGGGATGCATCTATGATGACCACAAAAGTGGGCAAGACACTCAAAGTACATACTAGCTACATTTGGTCATTTATTTCCTTTCATTTTGGGATATTCAACCTTCAGATTACTTGCCTGGCATTGAAAAAGCTAGCCTGAGGCTGCGGCCATCAAGAATAGCTGCAAGAGTGAAGGAGAAGGACAAGAACTTCAGCGGTCCTTTCACTGTTAAGTTCTCCCCTACCAAGCAACTTGAAACATCCAGCTAACTGCTTTACTGACTCAAATCCATCATCCCTTTTTGCAACATCAACTTCTCTGTGTATCTACCATAACCCCAGAAGAAGAGTCTAAACAGCATTATCAAAACACACAAACTCATCTTCAATTAGTACAATTAACTTCATGCTTGCAGCCACAGTCTTGATACATTGAACCCTTTCTCCTGTTAGTCTTACTAGTTTTGATTGAAAACTAGAGCTGGTCTACAAGTCTGTCCTTGCATAGAGCTTCAGATCACACAAATTTATCTATAGTTTTCTTCTAAGCAATAATACAACACAAGATTAATCTAGTCCATAGCCCTATAAAGCTCTTGTTGCAGTTTTTTCTGTTTTCCTTAGTTGCAGAATATTCTCTCTTCTGCCTAAAATTCTTCTAGGAGGAGGCTGAGCTTTTTCTCATAACTCAAAAATGTACCTTAATAAGACTAAAAAAAATTGGCTAGCATTTTCTGCAGCAGCTAATGATTTAGGGCATCCAAGACTATATACGCATTGATTTTAAAGAGGACCAATGACCTGGCATTTTAGGAAAAAATTTGCCTGAAGCTGAGTACCTAAAATCATTAGCCAACGTTCAGCAGTGAGAACAAGATTAAGTTCTGCAAAGACAGACTCATAAAAGCACTTAGTCAAGTTGAGGCTGAGGTGTAAGAGATATCAGCAAGGACCTCTCAGTAAGTAATTGAAAGATTTCTGCACATTTATTTTGGAATCAGGATAACAAAAGCTTTCAAAAATCTTCATTGCCAGGTCTGATATGAACCCAATTGCTTCTACTTGTACAGACATTATGGAGTTCCTCTACACTTATCTGGGTTTGCTCTCTCCCTACTGAAATGGTGTTGGGCGGGCATCCCATCCTGTGCACTCGTTCTCCAGCAGTAATGTGAGGGCTGACAGTGAGGTCACCCCCAGTCTCGCCAAAGTCTGTATGCCATTACAATGAAGTAATAATGTATTTATAACACACCTAACCACTGATGGCTTCTATTTCTGTCAAGGCTTCCCTCCCCCACTACCCCCGCGTTTGCACAGATGTTTTTTGAGGACTGGTCTCCAGAAAGAGCCTTGCAGAAAACAAGCTACGTCTGTTGATTCTGGCTGGCTTTTATAACGATAGTTGTTAGCACGCAGGATTTATGTTTTAAATATCATTTTAATTTCTTGGGCTGCATTTTTAACCACAAAATGTTAATTCAATGGTGTACTATAAATGCTGCAGCTTTTTATGAAATTATAGGACAAGCTGTTTCTAAGGAAATATTCCAAGAGTCTGATTCATAGAAATACGACTCACATACATTTTCCATGGAATTTGCTCTGAAATATGTGTGGAATACATTCTACAATAAATTATGTACTTTCTTGATTCATTAAATCCTCTCCCCTCTCACAAGTAGCCAGCTCTTCATTATACACAAAAAAAGTGTAATCAGCCAAAACCAGCGACATTCTCTTTCTTATCATTTTCAGTGGATGCTCTCATTTCTGATCTGAAAAAAAATTATATCTATAAAAGCATTTAGGGAAAGACAGCACATAAGTTGGTATCCAGCCTCAATTTACATGAAGGCAAATTAAGGATACACATATAATTACTTCCATGCTCAAGTGAAGGAGTTCAGGCTCAGAATGACTCTCATAAAAATCACAGTGTTTATTAGGTATGGACGACTATTGAAAAAGACATTTCTAGGAATATTCACTCTCAGGTTATTTTTCTTATCATTTTGTCCTGGCAACACTAATGCTTCTTTTGCACTTCCTGCCAATGCACATTCACCTGTGATGTGGTTTCACTGGCATGCATCTTCATCAAAAGAAAGTTTTAAGATGTTAGCTGTGACATTATTCATGTGCTATTCCAGCTAGTATGTGGACACATTAGAAGCACTTACCTGATCAGCCAATTAGAGAGCAGAAAAAAATAATAATATTGTGTGGTTTATTTGGCTGATGACAACTTCAACCAACTAGCCTGGATAGCAAAAAAACATATACCAACAATCTTGCAATCACTTCAATAGGATAAAAGATCCTCTTTGCAGTTGGTAGGATTACAGATATGTTGACTACGGATATTCCTGCACAGACCTGACTTTCACCTGTCCTGCACCACTTTCCTTAATAAAACAATTTCTCTTGAATGCCAGTACCATCAGACTTTACTTGAATCAATTTTTCCTCTTGCTGGAAGCAAGACCTCTGAAACGTCCCAAGACTGTCTTTCTACACCCTGTTGCCATTTGTCTCTATGAACATCAAAGGCAGGAGCCCTATGGTGCTTGCAAAGGGGGAGGCACCTGGTAGTTTTGCCCACAAGCATTTGCCTGGAAGAGCTCAGGATCTGGCCCTTGAACTCTACTGTGTTTTGTGCACAGTATGCAGCTGTAAAACAAAAGGGAAAGAGGGAGGAGTGGACAGTGTGGCTTCTGTTTTGAAGGCAAGACCCAGACTGGAAGTACCCTACAATCACACACTTTGTATTGAGAGCCAAGATGCATTCTCTCTGCACAAAGGAAAATAAGAAATATAATTTCACCATTCTTTTTAAATGTCATGTCCCAGCATATCAGACTCATTTCATCTTCAGATCATGCCACCATGCTCCATTAGCCACCAGAAGATGTGAGCCAGTGTTACCACCACAACAAACTCCCAGTACAACCATATCATTTCAATTCTTCACACATTTTCTTCCTGTGCACACAATGCCTTCAGTAGCTCAGTAAAAGTCTCCTCTCTCCAGTCCACTGCCACGGGCTACCAGGCTGAAACAAAGCTCGGTTTCAGAGCTGAAGTATAATGACAAAGCAGGAGGGAAAGCATAAAAGAAATCATTGGCAATAGCTGTGCCTGTGTCTCCAGAGGTTCTTCTGACTGAGGACTTGACCCAGGGTGGGCCATCAGCTCTGCTGCCCGCCTTCCCCATCCTTCTGGGATGCACAGTATTGAAATGCCACCTCTTGAAGAGCCACATGGTGAAGTAGGGCAGGCTGCCAGCCTAAAAAAACTGTCAACATGCAAAAAGGTCCAGGTCCCTGCAGTAGAGTTCTTTTTTGTCCCATTTTTGTCTCTGCTAATATAGGTTGAGAAATGGGCTGAATGGAAGATATTTGGGACAGGAATAATCTTTTGTTGCCATTTCAGACAAATTAATTGGGGTCACACTGCCCAAGGTACAAGCCTTTGCAGCAAAATAAACAGGAGTTGTAAAAATAGTAAGCAGCACAAAACGTAAAATTTCTGACAAAGGAAGAAGGAAAAGGCTATCGGTATCCTTGCCAAATAATCTTTAACAGGAAAAAAAGCAGCAGGTAGCTAATTCCTCTGGTGGGATGAAGAAATAACGGCTGGATGAAGTGGTTCAGAAGTCAGATTGTAAAAGTCCCTGTAAAGGGCTCTCCAACAGAAAAAACGTTTAGAAGGAAAATGGGGGTAGCAAGAGGAAGAGAGAAGGACCATTTTTCCACTCCAGAGACAATTTCAATCCAAGCAAGGTTTCAGTCAGTTCCCCTTTCCCTTGTAAATCTGGACCAGACTTTTCACTCTCTACACCTTGCCTAGTCATTCACCATCACAGAAAGCCAAGCCAAAAATAAATAAAAATGCTTTCAAATTTAGCGGCATTTTATACCTATTTGGTTAATGCAAAACAGAGTTGCAAGGTTGGCCATATTTTTCCCTCTTGTGAGAAAAATACACATATCTTACCAGTGTAACGATCTGTTGTGTATTGCAGTTGGAAAAAAAGATAGCTTCTGATGAATGTCACTACTCTGAAACACCACTTAAAGGGGGGGGGAAATGGTCTTAGAGAACATCAGGATGAAGCCAAGAGGGTGCCAGCAGTGTGGCAGAGGTGTCTGTAGGATTTCTCCACTTCCCTCACTGTTCTGTCCCAAGACATTATGCTGGGAATTCAGACCTTAAAAAGCATTGTTGACATCCAACTCTAAGTGCTCTTTGCTTCTTAACATGTTTCAAGACATTAAGGTGTGCACTGTGCTTTGCTAGAGTGTCTAATGGTGTCTAATGTTTGATTTGGGGTTTGTTTTTCTCCTCCTCTCTTCTCATTTATTAGGCAGCTATTGACTGCTTGTTGGCTACAGGTTAATCTGTTTGGACAAAGCCTGAGACATGTCCCAGACATTGGCTGTGCTCTTATGGCTGATGCTAATCAGATGCTCTGGTAGTTATAGCAAAGGGACAACAATTGCGTGGGCTTCCCAAAGGAACTGCTTTCACTGTCCTGAAACTGGCCTTGAAATTTATGTTGACCAAGCTTGGAAAGCAAGGTAGTTCTGGACATTCACGTAGTGTTTATTTTCACTGTGCAGTACCTGTGTGGAAGATATAGCTTCCTACTCCCTAAGGACCACAGCATCTGTTATACAGATCATCTATTGTAAAAATCGAAAGAGCAAGATAAACTCCTGTTTAAAAGCACCTGAAAATATTTTGGGCCATGAACCTTTATTTCTGTGTTCATCTTTGAGTATTGGGTCCTGCAAAGCAGGATAAGTACTGGCAGAACATGGAACACATTATCCTGAAGTAAATGCATCACAATAAAGCATATTTTGATACTGCAGTTTTCAAAAGTAATAGCATAAAGTGATTTACAAGAAGAAAGTGGAAGTTTAAGGGCAAAGAAGGTTTGAGAGCAAATTTTTAAGAAAATAAGAGACTCAACAGTAAAGGAAGGGGAAAAAAATCTCTACCAACCTGACCTAGATTTAACTGTTTGATTCTTGGAAGACTAAACTGAGCACATACAAATTCATCTAGTTTGAAAATTAAACGTTCCACTGAGCAATCTGATCCAGTGTCCCTGTCCATGGCAGGGGGTTGGAACTTGAGAATCTTGAACCATTCTATAATTCGACTTGAAGCAAAGCATATTATTATAAGATACTTGTAAGAAAAAGGAAACAACATGGTGAGAATTTTCACACCATTGGTGCTGTTTTATTCTGTAGTTTAATGACTAGGGTGATGATGTTTGACCTTTCTATGATCCAAGGCCCAAGTAACTTTGTGGATAAACCCAAGTAAAAGTAAAGACAAATTTCATCCTTCAGTCTTTTTTTCCATTTGCCATTTCTTTGCAGATTTGGATGTGCAGCAATGTACATGCCTGGCTTTTAAAAATACATTTACAACAGTTTCATGTAGCACAGTAGGTTTCCTATGGTCTGCAAACCCACAGCTTAATAGGATTGGTTTGAGCTCACAGAGATCTGAGAGACCTTCCTTGCCTGCCTCCTGCAAGACACCTTTAAATTGCAACACTGAGCATTCACAAAGAGCTGGAGAAATTTTATTTTTTTTTTTTAAAGAAGCATTGACATCTCCACAGAAGACATCAATCTTGACTTCTTCCTCAACATGAAACAGTCTGGGTCAGTCTCCCGGGACCAAATCATGCTATGACTCTGCTAGATCAGAATTTTGATCCCAATGTCTCCCACATCCTTGTAAAAATCCCTTAATCCACCAAGCTTTAGGCAGGGTTGCCATAAATTTCTTTTGCTGTGGTTGCCCCTTTATCACCTCTAATTAAACATTCATGAAGAAAAGTAGAGATGTTTATGGAAGAAGTCATTCATGTGCATTGGGTTCCCTTCAACAAGTCAGGCCAGTGCTGAAGCAGCAGCCAAGCCTTCATTTTCAGGCAATTCTATGAAAAATATCTAGCTTAAATTTGTTTTTTTTCCAGCCAGTTTGGAACAAAATTTGCCAGTATTTTCAGAGTAACAGAAAATTCACTAATTAGCCTCCAACGTTTAAAAACAATTCCGTTAAACCTGTCTGGTTAGACAGAGAAATTCAACTGGACCTTTAGAACAAGCAAGCAACTTGAGACTTCCACTTTTTTTTTTTTTTTTTTGTCTTAGATCTCCTTCAGTTTGGCCTGGGTCAGCAAGGAAGAGGTGAACAGAAGTTAGAGAGGCAAGAAGATGAAATGACGAGCTTTGCAGCAAGCTGGTTTGAACTGGATGGAGAAGCCAGGAAGAGCAGAGCAAGAATATGCTTGGGCCACTGCAAGGCCAAGGAACCAATAGCAAAAAAACCCTGTGAACATAGAATCATACAACCATTACAGTTGTAAAAGACCTCTAAAGATCATGAAGCACAACCATCAGTCCGTCCAACGCTACCATGCCTACTAAACCATGTCATGAAATGCCATGTCCTTCTTGCGGCCCCAAACTGAACACAGTATTAAAAGTATAGCCTCACCAGCACCAAGTACAGGGGGGCAATCACTTTCCTGCTCCTGCCGGCCACAACATATCGGACACAAGCCAGGATGCTGTTGGTCTTCTTGGCTACCTAAGCACACTGCTGGCTCATGTTCAGCCAGCTACTGACTAACACCCCCAGGTCCTTCTCTGCCAGGCAGTTTTCCAGTCATTCTTCCCCAAGCCTGTAGTGTTGCATGGGGTTGTTGTGACTGAACTGCAGGACCCAACAACTGGTCCAGTTAAGTCTCATACAATTTGTCTCAGCCCACTGACCTAACTTGTCCAGATCCCTCTTCAGATCCTTCCTACCCTCAAAACAGATGATAGGACTGGAGAGGACCACCCCTACCTAGTTTGGCATCATCTGCAAAGTTACTGAGGGAGTACTTGATCCTCTTGTCCAGATCACTCATAAAGATATTAAACAAGACTGGTCTCAGTACTGAGCCCTGAGGATTTCCCACTTGTAAGCATCTGCAAAATTTTAACTCCATACACCATGACTCTTCTGCCTCTCTATTCCTCTCTTCTACCCCTCTCTTCCTCTCTTGTGAGACCTCATCTGGAGTACTGTGTCCAGTTCTGGAATCCTCAATGTAAGAAGTATATGAAGCTGTTGGAATGGGTCCAGAGGAGGGCTACAAAGATGATCTGATGGCTGGAGCACATTCCGTATGAGGATAGGCTGAGAGGGTTGGGATTGTTCAGCCTGGAGAAGAGAAAGCTCTGAGGAGATCTTATAGTGACCTTCCAGCACTTGAAAGGAGACTACAAGAAAGCTGGAGAGGGACTATTCATAAAGTCTTGTGGTGATAGGACAAGGGGGAATGGGTATAAACTGAAGAAGGGCAGATTTAGACTAGATATTGGGAAGAATTTCTTCACAATGAGAGTGGTGAGACACTGGAACAGGTTGCCAAGGAAGTTGTAGACTTCCCATCTCTGGAGGTGTTTAAGGCCTGCCTGGATGGAGCCTTGGGAAGGCTGATCTAGTGGGAGTTGGAAGCAGATGATCTTTAAGGTCCCTTCCAACCCTAGCTATTCTATGACTCTCCAGGCTTGGCCATCCAGTCAGTTTTTAACACAACAAAAAGTATACCTGCCTAAGCCACAAGATGCCAGCTTCTCTAGGATAATGCTGTGAGAGACAGTATCAATGACTTTACTAAAGTTAAGGTAGATAAATCCACAGCCTTTCCCTCCTCTACTAGGTGGGTCACCTGGTCATAGGAGGAGAGCAGGTTAGTCAGGCAGGACCTGCCTTTCACGAGCCCATGCTGGCTGGGCCAGATCCCTTGGTTGTTCTGCACACGCCTGGTGAGAGCTCTCAAGATAAAACACTCCATAATCTTTCCCCAATATTGACGTCAGGCTGACAGACCTGTAGTTCCCCGGATTTTCCTTCATTAGGCAAGATGACTGACAAAACATCAAGCACAGAGCAATAGTGCAGCTTAGAAGGGGACATAGGTCTTTTCTGTGGGAATAAACTACATGAAACCTAGCAGTCAACTAAAAGTGATGAAATTGTGTTTCAAAAAAATACACATAAGACAGACACTGATTCCTCTGTCTTGTGACAGCAAGCATGGGTCAGGAACATGTAAGGTACTTGGATTTTTAGCTAACAGATAACCACATGAAGGCAGTCAAATGATAAATTGCCACAGAATGCCAACCCAACCTGAAACATATTGCTAGCCAAATCAATATTAAAAAAAGGAAAGGAAAACTGTAGTGAGTGAGGAGAAAAAGGAATGGAAATAGCTATTCTGCAAAATGTAATGAGAAATCACTTTGGCTTAAACAACCATTTTAATCTCCTGACACAAACAGGGAATTGAGTAGCTCTGTGCGGATCTTGCAGATCATGTCCAACATTCCTGGAAGGAGAATTTTCTTGTGTGATGTTGAGCTGTGCTTCGGCAAAGATGAATTTAGTGGGAAAAGGATGTCACACTGTCCAAGGACTTCACAGTCTAGACCTTACTGGGTAATTAAATGATCACCTCATCTTTATATACTTTTACTTGAATATTATCCTTCCCAGTTCTGCAATTCTTCCTTGCTTTAGTTGAACTTTTCCCTCCCCAGCACTGGAGATTCAAGAGCAACCAAATAAATGTAGATGAATAAAAAGGTACTTTTCACTGAATCGCTGCATCAAGATTGTATATCGTCTCCTCCTAGAAGAGGATGAAAAGACTGATGCACTGTGCATGATAATAAATGAATATAATTTCTTATGCAACACCATAATTTTAAGACCAAAAGTAAATAACAGAGGATTCTCCAGGTTATATATGTTTAGTGTTCCTTTCTTAAGTTTACAGTCAACAGCCATCATTGCAAAAATCACCAAGCTCCATAAAGCTCTTCAGCAAAATCACAGACTGTATATACTATGAATTGTATGGAATTAAATTTTAAGTATTTGTCTTAATTAATTCATGCAACTGCCCTGATGCACATATGTGCAGAAGTGATTGCAAACAGTTCAAACATGCAAAGAGACTAGTTGTGACACAAAATATCCTTAACAATTAGGACAGTGGCTTTTAAAATAAACCCAAAACATTAAAAAAAGCCTGCTGTTATCAGAAAAGAATTGCCTCTTAAACAAACAGTCAAGAAAGAAAGGCAAGTAGCACTAAAGAATCTAGAATTAACATATTTTTGGTTTCCAAAGAAGAACAAACCCCATTATTACTGGTTTCCAGATACTTTTGCCTGCTGCTACAGGTGCTATGCCACGAACTTGCAATAAAAATGCAGAAGACTTGCAACACCTCAGCTTAGTTCAGAGGACTATCACTGTATTGAGGCAGGCAGTGTAGCAGCACATACATAGCCCAGGTGTGACAATAATCCAGCGTGATGATGGCTTGTAATTATCCACATCCATTGGGCATTCAAACTAAAAGTCAACTAATTTGCACTTACCTAATTTATTGAGTGTGAAAACTCAAAAAGCAGGAGGCAGCATGGCAGAAATTATGAAATCAAAATTACAATCTTGTTTTTAACGCATGCCACAAAACATCATTTCAATAATTCAGAAAAAAGTTCACAATTTTTTTCTTATTTCTTGCCTGTTGGTTTGTTTTGTGATTTTTGTGAAGGACTTTGGCAAAGCACAGATTATGATTGCTCCTGTGGTATTACTTTGCCAAGCTCATAAATAACAAAATCTCACTAAATGCTTTTTTGTTTCTTTTTTTTTCTTAAATCCAACCTGGTTTCTAGATCTGTGAAGACAAACTCAGACCAGCTTCTGAAGCACCTGAACTCCGTACTTCTGCAGTCTGAGTAAATAAGGAAGTGCCAGACTCCAGAAAAGGAGAGCTCGGTGACAATAGCTATGCCAGACAGATGTCAAACATATTTGACTTCTTTGGATTAATCCAAAGCCCTCTGATAGTTACACAGACTTTAGTTAGTGTATACATGGGGGTGAAATCAGGTAAAGCTATATTTATCTCTGCCTCATGTTTGTCATGTCCTTCAAAAAAAGGAGAGTTCTGTCTGAATCCTATGGAAAGATTCTTCTGAATCCCATCTTGAACCACAGCAGATGCCTAGACATAGATCCTTTCCCTTCTTATGTAGAAATTTGTCATTGCACTGGTTCTAACAGACATTAAATGAAAGCACATTGTACCTGAGCCCAGGGAACTGTAAAAGGTGGCTTACAGATATTACTAAGATTTCTTTATCTCCACAAGATATTTTTTCATGACAGCATATACTTAATTAATCTATCCAGATTTAGATACAGTACTTATCACATTAATAATAACTTCAGCAATAATCCATAAAATGAACTTGTAGCACATGATTGCAAAGCACTGGCTGCAACAGTAAACATTTAAGTGCCGGTTCTTCACCTGGAAAAAATCTGCAGAGTTTCCTGAAGTTGTACCAGTTTCCTAGCATGGGATCAGGCCCTTTGGTTTCAAAGCAAGAATTTTTTTTGAAAGCTAATATTAAATTCGAAAAATATAATCTGAAAAAATAGACCCTTTTGTTAGTTTTTAGCATTTACCTTTTATTGCGCAGAGTTCCTTATCAATAGTTTTGAGCTTGAAGCAACTCAACAGTATTTAAACATGCTCTGCTTCTGGCCTTATTTGGGATGAAAGAAATAACACGGCCTGTAGTTCAATACTTGCTGAATATATTTTAGATGTCTATAGGTTTTGCTTAACTACCACTACTTCTATCTCAAGAAGTCATAAGTAACGTTTATTAATTAATGGGATATTTGCTAAAGTTCATTTCCTTTCTTCTTTTCTTTTACTGAAAAAAGGCACAGGGGGACAAGCAGAGAAGAGCTAAAGACATACGTATTCCATTTGAAATCCATGATTAAAAAGCTTAAAAATTCAAATCAACGTAAAAACTGTTTTATTTTAATACTCTGGAAGGTTTCAGTGAACTCCATTATTTTCACTCACTATTTGCTTGAATAATTTAGGCAAGAAAGCTAAATTATACATAAAGTGTACAGTTAGAAGAAAAAGTTCATGCACAGCCTCGGGCTATAGCCATCCCCTAATGATGTCTGTAGTCAGTGGAAAAGAACTCGTTAGACTGAGAGTAATTTCTCAGGGTTTAAATTTTTTTCTTAAAGCAATAATGTTCTTATAAAAATCTGACAAATAATGCACTAACCCAAAAGCCATAAATGAAAGGCCATTCCTAAAACCACAGCCTTATAACTTCTAATTTCATTTCACTGGAAATCCGGCTTTTCACATACTATACATTCTTGTTGGATGTCTTCAGTGATCTGATGAAATTGGGGAAATGCAATGGATGATATCAATGTCTTGATATCATCCAACTCCTACTTTTTTTTAATTAGAGACCTGAAGTTTGGAGAGAGTTAAAATAAATGCTATACAGCTTTCAGCAAAACCAAAACCTGCTGTGAAAGAAGGTTACTTTTACACACAGTACACAGCCATTTTTGCTAGTGGTTGCAACTTGCTCCATTATTGTGTAATATTTAAGGAGCAACCCATGTCATTAAACATTTACAGTCTGATTTGCTGAAGTTTTACATGGCCTTTAAATTTGACTGGAGAAAACGTGCATGCCAAAACAGACCAGGTTACGAATACTCAATAAATTGCTTCACCTCTGATCTCATACCTCTCTTCTCTCCTTAGCTCAAGATCAGACGCTGCAGGGAGCGGAGCTCCTGACAGCAGAGAACTCAGTTTTAGCTATGCCACAAGCAGGAGTAAGAACAAGAAATCACTGTACGGAAATTAGCTGATATTAAGTTTGTTGATCAGACTTATCATCTTTTGATCAAAGTAGCTCAAACAGATCAGAGAAAGAGACAGGGAATTTTATTCAAATTACTCCTTAGAATCCTTTGCATAAAATGAATAACTTTCTATAATATTAATGGTTTTACATTACTTTATACTTGTATTATTCTGTCACATCAGTTTAACATTAGTACCATGTACAGTGCTTTAGCATTAATGTGATCAGAAGAGAAATTACATGTGCACTTTCATATTGTTATATTGAAATCAAGGTCTTCTATGACACTAATATGACGTAAACCTCAATAAAATATAGACTTTCTAATATAAAGACACTTTTATATCATGTTGGAGCAAGAACACGTATTATTTCTTCTCAAAATCACTTGCAGCACAGCATCCAAGCAAATCAGGAGAAATGGCTCTATGTCAACCACAGACAGAAATCAGTGCAGCCTTTCACCATCTGTGAAGGGATTCTGCTCCACAGGAGGCTTGCACTTCTTCCCAAGCTCTGCAGGTTACACTTTCTCCCCCAAACCCACAATCAATAGACTGGTGAAGCTCAGTTCCCTTGAGGCAGATGAATTACTGCTTCTCAAATTTCAGCAGTGGCTTGGGCTGCTGATTAGCCACTGAGTTCCTGTGGCTCTCTAGAAATCCACTCTTGGTTGATAGCAGGCCTGGACTAGAAGGACTGGAAGGCCCTTTGTGACCTGTTTCTCTCCTCTATTGCACTTGGTGCAGCTCAGAATCAGCAGACTTTGGAGAGAGAAAGGCTTTTGGCCATCTTGGGTCATATCCAGCAGGTTTGCAACAGAAAAGCCAGTGCACCAGGACTGCAAGAGCAAGGTGACAGAAGCAATGAAGTTGCCCCGTCTTCTGCTTTACATGCCATTGGAAACATAGCTGAAGGAAAAGGACGTAGCCTAGGGAAAGATCAGAGTAGAAAGTATTTGGCTAATGGCTGGGTGGAAAACAGGAATTAGTGCTTTGCAGATGTAGCTGGGTCAGAGTCAGAAAGCATACAGGCTTCGTAACCAGCTCTGAGACGACCCTGACCTCACCTGCACCCAACAACAGCCAGATGCAACAGAGAGCAGTGCTCAGCAATTCCTCACTTGAATTAAGTTTTCTAGAATGTCTCACGTTACAAGTAGAAAACTTCACTGCTCAGACAATCCTCTTGGCTTATTTTACCTTTCTTGAGGATGATGATATTACAGACAACTGCACTACAGAGCATATGGGTTACTGAAAAACAAAACAAGAAGAGCAGAACAAATTACTTCCAAGTCCTAACTGTTTCCCTTCCACCAAGCAGAGAGGTATGTCCTTGCTAGCTCTGCCCCTAGCCCATAAAGTGGTAAAAAACTCTCACTGAATAGACATCTCCGAAGAATCATGTAATTCCCTGCCACAAAAACAGGAAATACACACCAAAAACGCCCAGCGAGTACATCTATTGAAATACCTCTGTGGAAGGACAGTCAGTGCTGGATCTCCAGACCCACCATTTAGCATACTAACAACCTCCTCCTCCCCAGAAACTGCTGTATTAGGTAGTCGTTGATTTTAACTTCACCACATAGCTGAGGTAAGTCTCAGTTATCCCTCCTTCAAATTTAATCCCATAATGCTAACCTAAACCCAAAATCTCTCTCTCATACTTTTTCATCTCTGGTAAAACAGAAAAAGAACTCTCGTTATGATTATCACTATACGTGTTTCTTATATTTACTATATTTCATTATATCATCAAAACACTACTACCACAGTTCCTCTGGCAGGAACCCTTGCAGAAGTAGACATCTCCCAGTCTTAAGTGAGAGAATAATTTTAAATCTAGAAGGCAGCAACTGACAGGTAATGTCTCTACAGAAAGCAATAGAAAAAGCACATTCACAGAATTTAAAAAAACCTGGCTTACTTTCAAATGACAGCAGCCCCCTCCTCCCAAAGTCCAGTTAATCTGTGTCAAACTAGTTCACCATTGCCATTAAAAAAAAATCTCTGCTCACCCTTAAAGGCACACTCATCACCTCTAAATACTAATGGCTTTCCACCTTGGCCTTCTGTTTTCCTTTGGCTCTTTTCTATACCATCATCATCAGGAGATCCCAGCACAGCAATGTTTCTCAGGAATTCTGAACTTTGCACGTATTTTGGTTACTGAAGGTTTCCAGGCAATGGCAGGTTAGGGAAGCATTTCTTTTTTTAACCGCAAGGCCACATTTATAGTTGCTGCTTTGTTCACTCACATAACCGTTGACTACTGAAAATCTCAGGCTGTCTCAGCTGGCAGCAGCAACCTGTGTGGCTGTAGGTCATCATCCTAGCCTAGGCAGGCTAAGCACATGCCGAGGTGAAAGGTAGCCACAACAGCACACTTCAAGAGCCTCAGGCCCTATTGTCCTCTCCTCTGCCCCTATAGCTGAAACAGTTTTTCTCATTTGGGCTGATCTGATGATCTGCTTTTGCCTGCACATGCCTCTTTCTCTAAAGTCATTCCAGGCCAAGCTTTCCCTTGGCACTTGAGCATAATTTCGACAATGTCCAAACCATGTCTCAGTTCATGCAGTGACACCACCACTGCCTACTGAGCAGCAAAGCATGTAACACGAGGACTTTACTGCCTAAATCCACTTGCCACATCAGGAGAGATCATAGCAAGATGAACTACAAGGAGGAACCCCACCTTAGACCCACCTAAGCATGCAAACAGAGACTGATTAGACTCAGTTCCCCAACCGTGGTCAACACAATCCAATGCTGTCATCCAGGAAAGGAAGAAAGAGAAGGGGAGCTAACTCTCCCAGAGTAAAACACTTATTCCAGGAGCATAAGCTGCATCAAGCTGGATTTTTCACACCAGTTCCAGAATTTGTACAAAATAAAATACACTGACTTAAGGAAAATGGTAGTGTTGAACTCTACAATGCTGGTGATAAAAGAATAGCCTAAACCAGAGGGCTTCAAAGTCTCCTGAAAATATCATCTCAGGATCCTGAGTACTTACTAAATACCCAATAGCAGTGCTGCCCAATACAAGGTATTTGTGGACAACAGCACGATGCAAGTGCTTTGCTAGACCAAAAGGTGCCATTCAACAACCAAATAGCTAGATGTTAGCCAAGTTAAATCTAAACATCAGTCATTGAAAGCTGGAAGATGCTTCTGAGATACGTGGAATTGTTTCTACATCCACTGAGCGGCATTGCAACTTCTGCCTTCACATCCCTCACCTGCCCACAGCACAGCAAAAACCAGATTTTGCAAGTGTGGTGTGCTCAATCCCTTCATCTAGGTAGGACAAAAGAGGGAAATGGACAGAGCCTTTGATAATCCAGTTGTGAAGCTGCAGGGGGCACATACCCACACTGAAACACTGCAGACCACTGCCTCTGATCTCTCCACTGAGACTGTGGTGGTACAATGAGCCAGGACTGACATTTTGTCAGAACAAGATCTGAAATTTGCCTCAAGACAGGCTTTATTTTTTTTTTTTCTTCTGGAAACAGTGTTTATTCCACATAGAACTTTGGGTACAAACATGGGAAGAGAATTTTATTCAAAATGAAATGTGAATTTATTATGTTTTTAAATCCCCAAGGTTCCGTTTTGGTATGTACAACTGTGACCAGATTTTATGAGTGATGGGAACTCTTGCTGGTGAGGATGTTCTGAAAATCTGACTGCTATGCCACTTAAGAGCCTTTATTATTTTCTCCCTAATTATGGTAGCTGAACATTGGGGGGGGGAAGAGTCTTCTGAATTTTTTAAAAAAACATGCTCTTAGTTATCCAAGTCTTCAGATTACTCTTCTCTGTTATAGAATTAACAGCTCATCTTGGAAAGAGAAAAAGAAAATTGTATTCATCTTTATTTAGATGCTGACGCAAATGAGAGGCAAACTCAAAAGCACATTCAGGCTGGGCCTCAGTAAGCAAGCACCAGACCACAAAGCCATTGATTATGCAGCCATGAGGGACCAACATGCTCAGATGGAGCAGACCACAGTGCTTCAAGAGTTGATTCCTGGGAAAGATCTCTCTCAAACACCTGACATCAACTTTTGAATACTTTTAATGATGAAGAATATGTTGCCTTCCCCTCTCAGCCCTTGGGAAGTTCATGATCTTCATCTTGAGACTTTTTCAGTCTGAACTCACCTAGCTCCTACATAGGTTGGGCATGAGGGGACAGAATGGGGATATAGCTGCCCTGCTGTGGGGCTGCTAGAGAGGCTGGGAAGTCTCCTGAAAACCCTCCTAGAGATCGCACTGCAATCTGGTAGATTTAACATGACCATTGTGTTTCCCATGCATGCTGTCCCAGAAGGTCATCTAGTCTCCTGTAACCTTCAAGCTAACCAGGCTGAGGTTGCATAAGCTGCAGGATCAACACTATAAGCAACATGATAGGTGTAACACTGCAGGCAACCACCTCAAAATCTCAATCACTTGCTTGAAAATCAATTTAGCTTTCTATTTAAAAAAAAAAAAAAAATTATTCCAATTATTCCCACAGGAAGGCTGTCCCGGTCTCACTCTTCAGATGGTTAAGCACCTTTTTCTCATCTCCAACCTAAATGTATTCATTGGCTACGTACAGCCATTTGTTCTCATTTATAGCCATTTGTCCCTGTTACGATGCAGTGTTACAGGGTGGCATTTGCCTGCCACAGAGGATGCTGAGGACATCAGGATTCTTGCCTTTGACTCCCAGGGCTCTGGAATAAGTCACTGCAGTAGGGGTGAGGGGAAGAGAAGGCATAATCTTCATCTAGAATACGGAACTACGAGAATAATCATATTCAAGAAGCTACTTTAGTCTGATTTGTTTATACATTATTTGAACATTTTATTTTATTATGCATTTTAATAATGGAAGGGCTTAAAAGCTGGAAATGAGCATATTCCATGAGCTCAATATATTTCAGTTTGTACACCATCAATTGTTTTTCTTTGCAATTATACAGTTTTACTTTATCATCCCTTTGATAACAATTTCTACATAAAATCTGACTTCCTATTTCATCTTCCCCCATCTGTTATCTTAGGAAAATACATCCAAAATACACTTTGTGCTGCTGTACTAATATAACAGATCAGGAGAAGCTGCGGCATAAGAAATCAAAACCATAATAATGTCTTTGGGTTTTGCATTTTAAATACTGCATTCATTGTTGCACAGAGGTTTGAGATCCCTTTTCAGACATTACTGAGATTACCTTTGGTAATGCCTATTTCATTGTACTTTGATATGAAATAATGTATGTCATAAATCATCTAAGTGACTGTCATTAGAGTGAAAAGCACCTACTTACGATATGTAACAATTTGCTTTTCTAATTTGAAGAGGATTGAGGTATTTTAATTATATAAGGTCTAAAGCCCTTGTGGATGAAATTACAACTCAGTACAAAATCACTTTCTGCACAAAGCTGTAAGTTAGGAAATGATAATAGCTATACTCATCAATTTGTACTTTTAGGCCAGACTAAATACAGGAACAAATGGAAACAATTTTAATGGGCAAAGATCTGTAATTTCAGTAGTCAAATATCTGAGAAAACTTTTCTTGTTTTTAACATAGTAGACCAAAATCACTTCTACAGATTGCAAGAACACATTATTTTAATGTAAAGAAACACCAAAATTTTGAGTTGTACAAACCTCAGGCAGGGCTGGACAGAGCGAGGTATTTAAAATTATTGGAGTACTTCACATTTTCAAAATTGCCTCCTTTTGGAAGTGAAATGGGTGTTCTGAGCCTTTTCTGTGCAGAACAATTTAAAATTATTGTAGCACTTCACTTTGAAGGTGATCAGGGCTCTCACTGTATACATTGTAGAGAGATTTAAAATTATGAGAGCTCTTCAAACTGTTTAAAACATTGATTTTTTTTATAAAATTGATTTTTTAACTTTTTATTTCTTCAGTGGCTGGGTAATTACAGCAGACCAGAAGCTGAGGTTCTTCTGTCTGAAACTGGGATTCGTTTTCAACCTCCTTTCCTCTCATTCTCTCTCTTCTCTCCCCCTCCCTTCTTTCTTAATAAGTTTTCTGGTTTCTCTTGCTTCTAGGACAGACACATCATGCTTTGTTCTTGCTCATAAATCTCTCTCTGCCCAAGGAACCAGGAAGTTATTAAGGGTGAGGAGAAGGTCAGGTTGAAAATTCAGTTTGATCAGACCTGTTCTAGCAAAATAGCACTATACCCACCTCCCAAAGTAACACCAAACACAACTGGGATCAGACTTTTAATCAGCATTCCATCTGGAAGCACCCTCCAATAGGTCCAACAACGGAGGTTACGGAGACTCCAAGGGATTAAGGAGTAACCATTAGTTGGGATTTAGTTACTTGCACTTAAACGCACATGCATGGCTTTCCCCAAAATCCCTTTCTCTTGCTAAATGTGAACAACAATACAGAAAACCCCACTGACTCATTAAGCAGATTTAGGTGTGCAATATTTAAAGAGAGAAACCATTTTCCTTAAAAGATTTGGGCTTGAACAGCCATGGGAAGGATGAATACACCTTTTGCATTCTTTCTGATGTTTATAAATTGAGATTTTATTTTTTAAAAAAACGATAAGTACTAAGCCTCCAGAATAAAGGCAACTTTTAATATAGACTATATTTAGGATACCATGGATGTGTCAGGGCAAAATAGGCTTATATCAACTATATCTTAACTTGCATATTGCTGCAAAGCTCAGCAGTGTATCTAGGAGGTTTCATTCTGCTGAAGATTCCTCTATAGAGATCAGTTTAAGTCAAAATATGACTGCTTGATAGACAACACTTACTCAAAAAAGTAATTCTAAGGAGTCTATAGAACTTAGCTGTGTGCAATTTGCCTTAGTGCTATCATTCTCAGAAAAAAAAAATCAAACCACTTCATTGATCCCCTAGAAAGTGCAGTGTGTCTCAGCAGAGAAGATATGAAGCATTAATTTAAAGGAATAATGAAAAACTTTTTAGGGGAAAATTTCATGGATATACTTTTATATTAATATATACACATATACATTGATTGGTAATTTCTTCTAGTCCAGAAGATCCTCCATTTGCCTGTTTTTAAAATCAAATTATTTTGCCAAGGATTGAAGTAAGGCTTTATGTATTTTGTAAAAGGCCATATCAAAGTAAAATGAACATATTACTGAATTTTTGTCAGCTTGAAATAACACCTGCCACACACAAGGTCTTTAGCCTTTCATGCACATCATAACTTCAGTCTAAATTTAAAGGAACAGGGGAAGCAATAGAGCAAAGCTACCCAGATGTTGTACGGTCTGTGCAATTGTAAATTTAAAAGTACCAGCTTTCCATCCAGATTTTAATGCACCAGAAACAATATGAAAATTCCAAGCCACACTGGATTATTGAAATGTCTGGCCATTTTGAAATGAATTTTGGAACAGATGTACAGAGGTAGGCAATAAAGCTGTGATAATAAGGAACATTTCTACATCATCTCACAAAATTACTAATCTATAATGAGGACCAAAACTCTTCATGAGAGTGGGTGGTTTTCATTATATTTTTTCAATTCCAGTTTGAGTATTCCAGTTCCTTTACTCAGTTGTTAGATTTTGTTATCATTGTAAAGCATTTGGTAACTATCTGACATTATCACTTCTAACCCACAACACAGGCAAACGACTAAGTAATTTAATTTCTTCTTCTTTATTGAAGGCAAACAGCACAGAAGGAGAGCAGCTTAACTAATTTATTATACTTGATCATATTATAATTAACTTCAAAATCCGTGTTTTTCAACAGAGGTTACTGATTTTAAACATCTCCTTTAGAATACTCAAGTTCAGGCATCAGGAGAAGCCCCGATTTTAAGACAATGCAGAACGTATGCACCACAGAACAAACGATCAACAAAGCAAAGCTGGGTACCCCAAGACCTAAAACCCCCAAAACCCAACTGTTCTGAAATATTTGCTGTTAACACAGAATAATGTCCCAAAAGAAACAAATTATTAACCTTTTGGGGTTATAGAATGACTCCTAGACAACAGGTAGATGAAGTAGAATAAATCTTTCATTACAGCAAGCAGAAAAGAAAAAGAGCACAGGCAAGCTTTAAGGTCCCAACCACTCCCAGAGGTCAGCTGAAAGAAAAGGTGATGCCTTCTTTTAAGTTTTCAAGTGGCCTACAGAAGGGCTTATGTGCCTGAAAGCTTGTCTAATGTTACTAATAGATAGTCAACTAAATTACTTTGTCTACTAAAAGATATCATCACTTCCAACAAACCTCGTCATGTTGACATAAAGCAGATTAGTCAGGCAAGTTGGGTGCTGTGCCAGATTAGACTGCATACCAAAGCTTTGAGTTTACACATATTACTCACTGCATTTTTCAGCCTATCTGTTCAGTTCATCCTGTCCTAAAAAGGCAGACACACACATTAATCTAGATCTCCCTTAATTTCAAGTTTGCTAGATTTAAACCGTGTCCTTTTTCCACTGGGGACATGAAATTTTGGTCTGGATTTGAACATCCTCAAGGTGTGTAGAGCCATCCCAGTTTTCCACACCCCAAAGAAGAAGCAAGAGCCTGAGAGAGGAGGGAAGAACAAGTAGTTCCAATGTAAGAGCAACGATATCTTTATTTTGTCAATTATCTCCTGGAGTTTGGCCAGTTCCCTGAAGTGTTAACCTGAGCACAGATGATGGACAATGCTGGTTTGACACTCAACAGTGTTAAAATCTCTGCCAAAACCTGGCAACTGGGCAGCTAGAGAGCAACTACTAGACTGTTTTTAGGAAAACCACTGACTTTTGAATCATCATTTATCACCCTTCTTCCCTTTTCCTTGGAAGTTTCCCTACCCAAAAACCTGCTTAATGCTTATAAAACAGCACAGGAAGACAACCCAAGGTAATTTTCCTTTGGTATGCACCTGCTTATTCACTCCAACTCCACCCAACAATTTCAGAGGTTTAGATGTTTTTCAGTTTTGTTTTTGCTCCGGGTATAAGTATAACACTCCCTGTGCCTTGCATAGGTCACCAGAGGATGAGAGAATGTCACAGAACGAGTTTGCTGTTTTCTTAACCTGAAGAAAGGCCTCACTTAGTGCTCTCTTCCACACCCACGTATGTCTCTTAGATAGCACATATTTCTCTGTGAAAAAGTTTGTATGGTTGAAAATACGGGGGGAGGGGCTGGGGGTTAGTGGGAATTGCCGAGTAGAAATTTTCATCTGATCTGTGCAGTTTAATGTGCTGTGGGGAAGGAAGAGAGAGTGGGAAAGAGGAGAGCAGCAGAGGTGTCCAAGAATGTCAGAAGCAGCGCTAATATCACAGCCGCATTGGCTGCAGCTCAACCTTCCCACGATGGCACTTCTCTAATAGCACAGCTGGCCTCCCTGCCTCAAGCCAATGATCCCAAGCGATAACCACGGCAGTAGTCACACTGAGCTCTGCAGCAGCAAGTGTGAGATATATCACAAAGGTGCAGGAAGGCAGCAATATGGCACTCCTTGACGTGACACCTAATAAGTCAGCCTGACTCAAGACCTCTCTGTATCCATTTGGCCACATCTCCCTACCTTTGGTGAGAAATCATCATTTTCTAGCTAGTCACATTACTGTTCCAATTCTGTGTCCCAGCAGAGTGAAGAAAGTTTTAATAGCAAAATAGTTAAAGGTCTAAATGCTAAAATTACACGTAAGACAACAACTTGGAAAGTTAACAACAGCTTTGTAATTAGGGATCTGAGGGAGACATCATAAAATTCAGGCTCCAATCCATGTTCTGCCAAAGTTTTTCAGTATTATTTTTGGATAGTCTCTTAGTTCTGTATGATTCAACACCCCATCTGTAAAATATATGCTTCTTTCCTTTCTTCACATCCTGAACTACATACATTTACTGTACTGAAATCCAAGGAGCCCAGATATCATCCAGGTTTTTGAAGAATTGTATAAAAGGAATCACTACGATTACTTAGACACACAAAAGCATGTGCATGCATGACAAAGCATGCAAATGACTGATCCAAACTCACTCACTGCTTCCAAAATGCAGAAGAAACTATGCTCTCCTCTTCCTAAAGGTTTTTTTTCAAAAAGCAGACTGCTTGTCCACACTTCAGATATAAAATCCAAGACAACACTTCAGTATATAAAGAAAATAGAGTGCTTACAAGGATGGTAAAAGTCTGGGCAATTTGTAAATTTTCAGATGTTTAAATGTGTTAAGCAAAAAAAAAAAATCAATGTTTAACTTACAACAACTGTATTCTGTCCTCCAGCTCTCTCTTTCAAAACACTATGCTGCATTTCCTGGGTGTGCATTGATGGAGCAGATTCTAGCATCAGTGTTGCATCATGTCAGAGGAGAAAAAGCTAATTGTGGGGTCTTCCATCCCACCTGCTTATCCTACACAGACTTTATTTTTATGTAGAGATAACTGCCATAGAAGGAAAGTGATAAGAGAGTCTGATATAGTGCTTTTGATGTGTTTAATAGAGCAAATATATATGATCTGAAATTGTGATATAATTTTATTTCATAAATCAGAGGAGAGAAAGATTATTGCATGCACACAAATGTTGGCCCCTTAAACTCATGGAGATTGAGCCAGAACATATAGCCCATGGCACAGATTCACATCTCCAACTTCTTGACTCAGAGCACAGTTTTATCTTGGGTTGGGAAAATGCCTAAACCACACATCAAAAAGAGCACTCATTTGTGAGTGGAGATGGATTTGCTGTCAATCTTTCACAGAGAATGAGAATAATTTGCCCAACAAATATCAAAACAAAGCTTTTTGACTGAAATGGTTAACCAAATTCAACATCAATTTAACAGTAAAAAATATTGCCAAGTTCTAGGCCAAAATCCTCTTTTGAACTCAGTAATATGATTGGGATAAAAAGCTTCATAGAAAAAAGAGTCGCATTTGGAATGCAGGTATCCATGTGTGCACACCTGAGCTGCTCTCAGAGCATCCCGACCCTGACTTAAACTCTCACAGAGAGTCTGGAAATAATAAAACTAAAGTAATTACCTGCAAAGGTTAGAACAGTAGAATATATATCTAATTGGGTAACTGCTGCCTCTGGATATTATTCCAAGTACCATATTGATTGCTTTCAAATCACAAGATCAAAAAAGACCTCAAGAGGTCCTCTAATGCACCTTTCCCCAGTCACCTCACAAGGCAGGGGTGACTATACTTATTTTATTGCTGATAAAAGTTTTTCTAACCTGTTCCTATTGACCACCAATAACAGAAACTTCATAGCTTTATCAGATAATCTATTCTAGTCCATTGCTATAATTTCTGGAAGTCTTCCTAGCATCTGATCTGGAACTCTCCTGCTGTGAATCTGGCCCCATCACAAATTTGTAAAACAGGTAATTGTCTTTTTTCTTTTTTTTTCCACCAAAAAAGTCTTTAACACAGTGAAAAATATCTATGTCTAACTGCAGATGGTGTCTCTTAGAAGACAAGAGAACATCAGGTTTTCCAATTCCTCCTCATAAGCCAACTTTCTCAGACTTCTGATTATTCTCAGTGTTATCCTCTGGACTCCTTCCAACTAACCCACATTCTTTGAAGAATAGAAGCAAACCTAGCTGAGACCTTTTCGGCACCAAGCAGTACATATGGTTGTCTTGAGAGGTAGATGCTTAATATGTTCCTAATACAAGGATCACCTTTCTTTGCAATACCGTGAAGGTTTAGTGGCTTGGGTTTTTTTTTAACATTTTCATTCAGGTTGTGATCTGGCTGCAATCCATTAAAGCTTTTCTGAAGTGTTATCAACCTGTGCAGTAGTTACGCATCCCATGCTCATGCAGTTGATTATTTCTGAGGTTAGTCCCCAGCTGAATTTTATTCCTTTTTTTGGACCACTTCCTCAATTTGTATATGCCTTTCTAAATTCCTAATCCTGTCTGCCAATATATTCTCAGGCTCTCATAACTTCATCTTGTCTGCAAATTTAACAAGCATACTCTCTACTGCACTGTGCAAGCCATTAATGAGAACATTGAAAAGAGCTGGAAGCAGGACAGATATCCATGGAACATTCATTACAAATCACATTCTTCCAATTGGATAGGGGAATGCTGATAACAATACTCTGGATAAAATTAACCAAGTAGTTTGCACTTGGAGGAGTCTCATCTGGTTTAATCTTTTTTCCTTTCTCCATTAAAGTATATGCACTCCATCTACCCTTTTCCAGTCCAGTCTCAGTGGATTCTCAAAAGAAACATTAAAGATTCAGAAATGGCTTCAAAAGCTACAATTCATCAAGCTCTACAGAAGCAGAGAACATTCATTCTGTCTAGATACTTGTTCTTCCCGTGTTCTAGGCTGAGATCTAACATCTTCACTGATTCAATTTATTTATTCATTAATATCTTTTGACTTTGACTGTATGTGAATTTTCAAAGGTGTCAAAAATTTTAGCTGGGCATCCAGCAATTTAAAATGAAACTTGAGATCTTACCTATACCTCATGCCTTGCCTTGAAATTAGAGCCCTGAATGCTCAAGCAAAAAGTTGTACCTGAAATACAAGTCTTGGTTGTGTTAATGGCTTTGGAAATTAACCACATGGACTGAATGGGTGGCAAGCCTAGATTAGATAATACTCACAACTCCTTTGCTCCTCATCCTGATACCTAGACTCAAAAAGATGGGATGCTACAGAAGTACTGTTTCACAGGTAGCATCCTCCCAGAATTCAATAGCATTGGTTACCATGAGAGTTAAGCGCTTCTTTCTCTTGGGGACAGCCAAGGGAAGTAATCCAAATTAATTTTAAAGCAAGATTAGTTAAATCAGCTAATTGACTAATTATATCTCAGCAAGAAAACACTTGGATCTAGGGTGGACTAAATCCATTTTTGAAGCCAAGCCAGCCTCGGGTGACTTTCATTCTATGTGAGATTGTCTACAATGTGAATTCACACCTAATTCAACTGAACTTCCCCAGTGTCCCTTTGGGAGCAAGCTAACACAGAAGACTGACCATCATGGATTAAAAAACAAACAAACAACACTTTAAAATTAATAACTTGATGATTCAGACTTGGACCAAAATCTATTTCTTATGTGTTACTTAATCAAACAGTTTCATTTGAGCAAGGGAGGAGCCAAAAATATAGCTGTGTAAAATCCCTCTGAGTAGCACACAGAGCAGAGCCCCATGCCCGGGTTCTGGGCTGCCCTAGTGTCTCACAGCTCATGATAGCTGGGGAGCAGCTGATGAGATCTACAAGGTTTTAGGACAGTGTGGTCCTACAAGCAAACCAAGCCTAAAATATGGTTTTGCATTGAATCTGGATATCAAAGAAGTAGAGAAAGAAAGAAAATAGTTTCATGCATTTTCACAGCACAGCAGACGGGTAGTGCTTGGTTTTGAATGTGTTTGCTATGAGAAATGTAAAGGACAACTAATTCCTGATTCTTCTGTGCCCATGAAGTGTTTAAGTACAACTGATGAAGCAGTGCTTTCCACTCATCCTTTGGAAGTAGTTAAGATGAGGTACTTTTGAACAAATACCAAAAACCAGATTCAATGAAACAAACAGAGATGGGACAGCCTTACCCACCAAGCCAGACAGCAAGCTGTCTTTCAACCAAAAAAAGGAATTTTTGATGTTTTTATGATCATCAATGCAATACAAATGCTTGTACCAAATTCTCTGGCATCTAGTTGCATGTCAAGGAATGGATCGTTTACAAGTGTCACCGGAAAACTGCGGTTTTATATAGGACACGTAGAGAGTGGAAATCTGCATTTCCCTATAAATCTTTCACATCTTCTCAGACAAACCCAGATTTATAGGGGAGCACTTAGGCAAACTCTGAGCAGAACCAGAAGACTTTGTGAATCTTGCTGAATAACCACAGATCCTAGCACCTTCCACATGCAGTGTAAGACCAGCCTCATGGAAGAAGCTTTTCTGTTACCCTGGTACTGTGGCCTGGCTTCAGAGAACAAAATACACAGTTGTTCCCAGAATTCATGTGCATTATCAATGCATGGTCCACATTTAGGTGAGGCGAAGAAATTGCAGTGCACTGGAGAAACTGTATGGGCTTCATGTCCCTTCAACCTGCCTCCACCAGGACTTTAGCCCCAATGCAGGATGGTCCAAGGGTCATTAACAGACTCCTTTAACACCTTTTCAATCTTAAATTGCTGAACTAGATCAACACAGTCTGGTTAGATCTGTACTCAGTGAATTTCAAGAGGCATAGACAGCATTAGAAAGATTTAACACCTTCTTTGTTTTAACACAGTATGACTTCAAGCACACCTGAATGAGTCCCAAGTAAGCCAGAACTGAACCCACTCCTCAAAGAGCTATTAATGCATTGGCAGCTCCAAAGGCACTCATTATCTCTGTTACTAGATGCTATCAGAACAGAAACTGGAGCAACTGACTTTTAAAAATAGCTAAAAATCAGTGAGACAAGCAGAGTATAAAGAAAGGCTTTGTAAACTAGTCATTCCATCCTAACAGAACAAGTCCTTTCCTGCAAGGCTACTCTCAGCTAAGCCATCCCTCATTAGATTCCTCAGTTACAGTAATCTCTGGAGCTTCAGAAGGCTCTTTTTCTGCAAGCCTGAGGCCAACCTGCTCTCATACTGCTGAACTACTGCTCTCCACACCTCACATTTTCCTCTGCCCATGGTGAGAATATTCTACTCTGGGAAGTCCCCCCGGATAAACACATTCAGCATTCCCAAGGAATGATCAATATTCTTTTCCAGCCAACCTGTTCCACTTGATCCAGGAAGGCAAGCAGACAATTTTGCCCTCCACTGTGCCCAGCCAGCCCACTCAACACCAGACACTGATGTACAATAAGCACATAAACAGGGGCTGTCACAAAGCAACTTCAGTCTCATTGTGTTCCTGTTTGACAAAGAGACCCAGAAGTCAATTCCTGACTTTGGAAAGAGTAAAGTCCACCTAATAACATTACCAGTCAAACGCAAATATTTTGCTAGGTCCTGAGTAGCTCCATCACTCATAGACCTTGGAGGAGTTTGAGGCTGTGCTGACAATTTCTGGCACTTGGCAGAATCAAGTACTTCTTGAATCTAAATTAAAAGAGCATCCCAACCAAATACTAGATAGTAAAGCTGCTGTGTGGACAGGCTACTGGCAAAGCAGATTTCAATAAAGAAGTCTCTTTAGCATCTTGAAACACTCAAACCTTTAGAATGGGGAATTCAGGAATATTTACTTTTCGATCAAAATACCGAGACATTGGTAGTTTCACCTTTGTGACATGGGTGTGTTTCTGTTGTAGCATTTGTGTTAGCAGCAAGGAGTGACAGTTCTACTATACAATCCTTCTACTGAATCAGTTTTCTTAATGTTACTGAAGCACTTGAACGTTTTTGCTTTCTTGTGTCTCAGTACAGCAAAACAACTGTGTGAACAATGTAAAGAAGAGTACTGTTTATCCAAATGGGTCCTCCAGTGCCTTCTTGGACCTGGGCTGTATTATTTCATTTAGTCTGATTCAAAAAAATAAGTGATAATTTATTCCTTTGCCAGCAATTGAAGGAGCTGGTTACAAATAAAACATATCTTCATTTTAGAGAACCTTTTATGTATAGACTACCTAGAAACAGATGGACAAAATCTTTTCCCTTGCAGAGTCTCCCCAAGTCCACCATCTTGGCAAACACAGGCAAAATGGCAAGGTGAGGTGCTTGCTTTAGCCAAGTGCAAATTCCAAGCCACCCTTTGTGTGAAGCTGAAGGAGCAACATGGCTATGCTTTCCTGGGATATGAGAACACTCCCATAGACTGCACAATCCCCATCTGCTACAGTGAGTGGCTCAGCATCAAGCCTTTGGTGACATTCATTGCACAAGAAGCAAGTTATAATGTTCACTGGCAACTTCAACCGCCAGTCTAACTGAAGCCTGACGTTGTCATTTGAAGTGTCAGAGACAGAAATGACAAAGGCAAGTCCCAAAAGAAACTTTTCCAGAAGGTCAGCTGGTCAGAAACCACCTGGAAAGACAGTGGCTCAGTGCTCGCCTGGGGACCCACCAACCCAAATAACAGGTTCAGCCCCACAGTTAAGCAGATCACCACAGTCCTTATCATCACCACAATCCCAAGCTGAACAGAGGGCTCTTTTGACATGTATACTTAAGTCACTGAGCACTCTCAGGTGCTGAGCCCTCACAGCTAGTGAAGTGACGAAATTCAGTGGCTCATGGAGGAATGCCATGGTGCTGAAGCATACACAGAGCAGCATCACACAATCCTGCCTTAGCTCTCCTCCTGCACACCTACCCCACCAGACTTTAATCCAGGCCTTCAGATTTGGGATCAGATGGAAACTCAGTGTGTGGCACAAAACAGTTTGGAAGCAATAACTGTGTGCACAGTCATACACACATGCACCAAACCCTGCAGGAGAATCCCCTGCCCAGGTTTCAATAATAGGTGGATGGTCTTACCTCTGGATTAAGGCATGAGAAGACATTTTATTTGTCAGTGACACTGGTTGCTGTTAAAAGCATTAGAGACTTTTGCCAGTTGTCACCACTGCCTTTTGAGTGTTAAATGTAGGTAAAAGCTCTAGTTCTGGAATTAAATGCAGCTGCTTGGTGCAGTTCAGATCATCAATACAGGATTCAGTTCCCTATTATCCTAACTCTGTCCTCCTTACAGCCCTTCCAGGCGTTAACCTCTGTGAATATCTTCAGACAAGAAAACCAGGACAGCCTCAAATTCCTTTTGCAACATAAGCCCACTCATTTCACAGACTGTAGCGAAATTAAAAAAAAAACACAAAAGACCCACAACAAGGAAGGTCTCACCAAATCCCAAGCCTTTTCATGGTTTGAGCCTGGACATACAGTTTTGTCCTCAACCCGACTCACCAGACACAACATGAAACAACACCAATGAGCCTAAATGTGGCAAAACCCAGCTGAGAACAAAACAGGCTAACAGAGGAATCATTGACTCAAAAGAGCCAATGTAGGCACAGCCTCCTACCCGTATCTGAACGTGTCAGAACACCTGTGGTTATTCTGTCCTCAACAATGTTCATTTATCCTGGGCTAAATATGAGATTTCTAAGCTGGATTTGTGAATTCCTGCAGAGGCTTTGATTTAGTTCCTGACATGCTGCAGGGAGGCATAACCAGAGTCAAGAGTCACATGCCATGCTTGCCTAATCTCCACTGTAAAATGCTACAAAAATGCTTAAGAAAAATACGTGCAAAAGGAAAAGAGCAACAGCAAAACCACATTTTCACGTTTGTGGGAGACCTGTCTGTGTGAGAGGTAAGGCTAGTGGAAGACACTGTTTCTGCCACACTGCTAATTGCCTCGGGTCCTCTTATCAAACAAATGGACTGGGATGATACGCCAGTAACAGGAGGAAGGATCTAATTGAGGGATACCAGGGGGTAACATAGATCTTGTTAAACTAAATTTGTTAATCTAGTGTATATGAGAAAAGGGCAAATGGGAGGGAGAATTCCTCCTTGTTAAACATTTACCAAATGTGGGGTTATTTGAGCCCTGGGGAGAAGTAAATGTATTCACTACTTAAAGGCTGGAGCATTTGGTCTTCTCAGTTGGAATTTATCCTCGATTTGAAAGGAACATTTTTCTCCCACTTGGAAAGGTTAGCAGCCTTTGTCTGTGCGAGTGATTTAATATAATGGACCATGATTATTGTTGGATTATTATAATAGTACATTGGCACAGTTATAGTTAAAAGTTTTGGCAGAGTTTGTCTCATAAACTGCTATTTTACAACTCGGCTGTAAAAGTTTACTTCAGTCTGAAACTTGAGATACAAGATCTCAGTCCAGGAGGAGTCTTTTTACTATTTTGAGCCAAATTAAAAGAAAAAAATGCTTCAAAATTCTCCTGGCTAATGTTTAAATTATGCAAGTATTAAATACAAATTGAAATCTACTGGCTGAAGACACTTTATGACATTTGCTTGCTCCCGAATGCCTTTGAGTTAATCAAAATATTTTCAATGATTTTTATGTAGAAACACGGCTTTCCCACTTTCAGTGTTTTGAAGAAAAATGTGGAATAATAAAACAGCTGGGGTATTAAACAGAAAAATTAACAGATTATGTGCCACAATTACTTTCTGCAACAGAATATATTTGTTATTAAGAATGCAATTTTTTTAAATTTTGCATATGTAAATACAGAGCCATTTGTTTTAAATCAATGTCTGTAAAGGTTCTTTTCTGGCAATATACTAGTATATTGAGGAAAAACTCATCTTGTTTTAAAAGCCTCTCTGGTCATTATAGAGTAAGACTACAGGATGAATGAAGTCCAACACTATCATCTGCACAAAGCCACTGAGTTTTCTCCAAATTTCTTGATTCTTAAAGGCACAGTAGCCAAGTGGCCAAATCAGTTCTTGTTTCTGCTTCCCAAAAGAACTCTAAAAATACTCAAATACCAGATTTTGAAAATACCACATACTGGCACTGTAACCCTACCATTAATGTCCACCTGGTGCCAAAGACATTGCAGATAGCAAATATACTATTAATACTAGAAGAAAGGTTTGCGGGAAATACAGAGCAGAAAGTAATTTCTGAACCAAAGCTGTCAAAACTATAATAAAGAATAGAATTATTCAAGGTAAGATGAAACATGATAAGCTGAGGAAAATCCAGTCTAATTTTCATAGGAGAATATCATGCCTTGCAAACGTATTAGGGGGCTCCAAAGGAATCCATCAGTGTGGATAAAATCAATGCAAGCAATATAGTGTATTTGGATCTCATAGGAGCTCTCAGCAAAGTCCCTTAACAAAAGCTTTTACAGAAGCTAGGCTGTCATGCTACAAGAGGTTTAATAATTGCATAAAACACAAGAAACAAGACAGTGATAAATGATCATATTTTCACAATGGAAGGAACATTTCAAAGAAATTTCCAGTAATTATTGCTGTTTAACATATTCATTAGTGGCCTGGGAAAGGGGATAAATAATTTCTCTGCTTTAAGAATTTTATATCAGCAGCCAAACTAAAAGTAACCACAAAAAGACTGGAAAAGGACTCTGCACTCAGTCATAAAATGACAAACGAAATTCCGTGTCAATAAACACAACATAATGCACTTGGGAAAAATAACTGGAGTCATAAATACACAAGGATAGGTTTTAAGTTAGCTATAACTATGCAGGAAAAGGAACTGGGGGTCTTAGTAGGCAGCCCACAGAAAGGAGAGTTTGATAGAGTTTAAAAGGGAAAACAAGGATTAGGCTTTTTAGGAATGGAACGAGGACCAAAAGGAAAACCTGACTATTACATAAACCTACAAATTGCCACTTAAGTAGGTTATAGTTCTGCTCACTCATTGCAAAAAATTACATACAAGAACACAAAGACATGCAAGGAGGGCCAAGGAGTATGCATGGAACGATTTTCAAAATAAGCCCACATAGGTAAGGATCCTTCAGCTTGGGGCAAAGATAGTTGAGGGAACACTACCAGCAGAAGTCTGCAACACCATAAACAGCAGAGAAAAAAGGATGTAAAGAAAAATAATCTATCACAGCTTCTTGTATAAGTGTTAGGGGATATTAAAAACAAAGAGGAGGCCCCTGTGCCATCCTTTGTAATTAAGCAGGAGAGAGTGCAGTACCCCAGGAGCCAAAAGCATAAGTGGCTTCCTAAAGAGATTAGGAAGCACGCAAAGGAAAGTTTATGGGCAGGACAGATCTTCCCCCGCTTCAACTTTGCCATTCAATAATGCCAAAGGGCGCCTGGATAATCTACTCCTTCCCTCCTTCTGCCTCCTACTTGGCTCCCTGCCTTTCTTTCTTACCCAAAGCAGATACAACCCAGCCTTCTTACAGGTATCTTCACCTGCATCATTGCTATTGTCAGCAGCCTTTTCTCACCACTGCATCCAACTCTATTTGGAGAAGTACCCATTGAAAAGATACGCTTACTAAAATAATTTCCTAGAACATCCTAGGGATTTGGGGACAAGACGGACCAACGACACCTCTCACACAAGCACAGCTCCAGGTGCCTTTAGCCTGCTAGCATATGGCTCAAAGCAATATCACTGAAAAACATTACTGTTCTGGCATGAATACAAGTTTCCAAACTGGTAACATGCGAGCTGTTTCTGCCCAATATTTTGAGGTTAACCTCCTAGTTTTCTTTGAAGCCACTCTTTCAATATTGAGAAACTGATATGGCAGGGAGTTGATGCAAACAGCTCTGACTCAGGACAGCTAGAATCAGGAACTTTTGGGCACTTTGGGGGAATATTTGGTGCTGTGCAATTATTTCTTATTGTATGGTGGGCCCTAGAAAATGCTGGCTGCTCACTGGTGAAAACTTATCCATCTAGCTATGTGGAGAGCAAACAAAATGTTTTCCCCCCAAAAAATACTTTATAAAGAAGTTTTAGCATCCAGTCCCTCTGGTTCACACACTAGCTGCACAGAAGAGTCCTTGAAGTTATCTTCAACCTGCTTGATACCCCTCCATTCTGTACCCCACTATAAATTTATGCACAAGAGGTACACTAAACAGCAACAGACTTGTATTGTTTCAAGCATGCTCACTAGTGTGTCCCCTATACACCGCAAATTGATAGCTAGCCTTAACATGGTCCCAGCCTGTTTGAGTGTAGTTGCTCTACACACACACACACACACTCATTCATTGGGACTGGTCTAACACTACTGAAGGTCAAGAGAATCTCAAAGCTAATCTGCTATCTACTTACTGACAAGTAACAATTTTCTTGGGGCAAAGAGCATTAAAGGCAGTCTATAGTTCCTATTATTGAGTTAAATTAATTTTTTTCACTTTTTAATCCTGCTTGTTGTGCAGCCTGTAACATTCCAAGTCATATTTGTGTATGAAAATATATGCCATTCTATAAATACCTACTGGGTTCTTGGCAATGTTGGTGTGGCTCCAGATTAATTAAACTGGAAAGCAGAGTGTGCAGGGACTAGATTTAGATAATGAAAGCAATATATCTGCTAACACCAGAGAAGTGCTGACACTATAATAATGCTGATATTAATATTTGGTTCAGAACATCCTAGAGTGCATGGAGTAAGATGGTTAATCTGATGGGCTGAGAAATAATCAGAACACAGAAATATCCAGAACAAAATAAAAATCTTATTTTACTGTTAATATCAGGAGTCTCCCTCCCATTCAGAAAGATCCACTGGTATCTCTAGTACCTGCAAAGATCAGTTCCCTCCTCTCCCATCCAAGTTCCACAGCAGCTGCAAGAATATTTGGATGTTTGCTGAGTTGTGTCCCTAGACAACATCGCACCGATCTGGAGCAAAATGTGGACTAGAGTAATCAATGAGGAAAAAAAACCCATATAGCATATTGGCTGCATTATCTAGCTGGTAGGCCAAGACAGGGGATAAATGTTAAGTTATTAACTATTGTTACGTTAACATAGCCCTCTTGACTTCAAAACCAACTCATTACTGTGAGGAGAATGACCATGCAATCGCTACATTAAACAACCACTTTGACCTTATGAATGCAGGCAGAAAATTTCTCCGGTAGAAAATGACCTTCAAAGTTTACATGAAACAAAAACAGGGAAAAAGTGGAAGATACACAAAGAGGCTAATAAAAAAAGAAATCTTCCATAAATACAGGTTGTCTTATGGCATTTAAATATTCAAGGATGTTAGAACTCATTCAAACTTTACTTCATTATACATGGAAAATGAAAGGCACATACTAATTTCCACTTGATACCTTCTGCATTTCAAATTCCACCTCATCCCAGGATGCTGTGCATGATGGAAATATATAGTAAAACTAAATTAATTATTAAAATTATAGAATAAAGTGTCAGAGAAGAGATATATATGCATGTCGGTGGTCCAAATAAATTAGGGTCATTTCCACTGGTAAATGATGAAAATTTTTACTTTTATTATAGTATTTTCCACATAACTATTCTGTCTGGTGACATTTTGCACATATCTTAAATATATGTGACAGTATGTAATATATATAGCTAGATATTTGACCACTGCTAAATACAGCAGTAGTTTGAATACATTTACAGACTGTCAAATATTTTAGACTTTCAAGTGATGCATTTTAAAACACAGTAAAATGAAGATAATTTACAGAGGAAGAGAAAAATTCTGCTCTTGGCTACTCATAAGTAACCTCATTCTCCCAACAGGTCTGGCAGTACCAGACCACATCTTCATTATCTTTACATGTATGAGCCACATTAGGAAATAACAGAGGTGGGAAGATACTTATAGGACCAGGCTTTCTGTATAAATCAGTACAGATCTACTGATAAAGTTATAATAATTCTCACTAGTTGAGAACCTGCCCAAATAGATTAAATCCCAGTTCTTTTAGACTACATGTAGACATGGGAAGAAATACACGATCAAATGCAGATATGGCTGAATTTTTAGGGCAACCTTCATTCTGGCACTATGTGTTTTTATTTAACTGAAGACATTTAAGCTGAAATTAGTACAGTTAAAATTTATACTGAGACAATAACAGAATGTAGACCCTATCCAGCTTCATCTCCTTCATCTCAACTCTTTTCTCCATTGTCCTCCCCAACTTCACCTTACTCCTTCAAATCCACGTCCCTTGATTCACAACCCCACTCCTCCAGTCTCCAGTCTCGTTTCCTAACCTCATTCCTCATCTTTCTGGACAGAGGCCAATGCCCTGGCCCCTTGCCAAGTCCTCATAATCTCTCTGCTCCTTCTCTCCCACTTTACCAGACCTTCCCCTTTCCAACCAAACCTCAGACTTCTGATCTGACACTGCCTGCCCTCCTACTCTCATCTTCACTGGATAGAGTTTTTTTCCACAAGCACTCTTGAAGGCTAACACAGAGGTGCGGCTTTCGTACCACAAGTTTTCAGCATCCTGTGAAAGCCCTGAAGAAATGGGCAGCTCAAGGAAAGTACATCTTCACCTTCTACCTCAAGGGCTTTTGCCCTGAGGCTGAGGCAGACTCAGAGGCTCCAAGGCTCTTTGGGCAGAGAGTTTATGCACTGCTAAAATCCAGCTCCTTGCTGCTGAATATGTATGAACTAAGTTTTTTTTTTTAAAGGCCTGACGGCTTTACCAAATATGGGTGGATTTTGACAGAAACTGCAAAAGGCATATCCTTGAAACAAAAGCCAGTTCATTGCCAACTTTCATGCCTCTGCTCCAAAGCATGGGTGTGCCAGGCAGTTTTAAGGAAAAGATCAGAATTGTTTGTTGCCTTTATTTTATTATTTTTTTCCTACTATTGCAAAACACTGTCCAATCTACCCGCTGCTCTGCTCCACCCCGAGCTCTATTTTGTGGGATTGCTTCGGCTGAAATTTTGCCGTCTAGAGCAGATACCTGGAGAGGAAAGAAAACGTCACTAAAATGATTCAACTTAGCAGAGGCACATGAACCTGAAAACAGGGTCTCCTAAATGTCCCTTGATTGTGAAGTGCTCTTCCAGTCCTAGTTTCTCAAAGCTTAGGCCATACAGTGTACTCCATCTTTCCTTACAGCTGGATCCACAACCTACTGCAAGGTCACTTCCAGCAATCTCAGGATGAAGCACTTTTAGGAAGATACAAGTTTCTACTGGTGTGACAAGCTGCTTACCTTTCTATGGGAAAAAGACTTTTAATTACAAATCAGCACCAGGAATATGAATGAACTGAAATATAAAAACCGTGTATCCAGTATTTGCTAATGGTTTGTTTTAAAAACTTGTAAGGTGTTTTAAGTGCAGGATAGATTCAAGGCACAGTGAAAAAAATAGAAATAAATACAGTATTTGCCCCCCTGCCCTGAATGCAATATAAGCAATGGCTGACAAGCTGCCTACAGAGCCTAAGGAAGGAACAGATGTAGAAACTTTTATAGGCAATTCCTTAGATTCACTAGGAACACTAGTTAAGCGTTAAAATTAAAAAAAAAAAAAAAAAAACAAACTAAACGCAAGCAGTAATTTATACACATCTAAAACTTCCAGCATGAGCCAAGAGTCAAGCCAGTCTCCAAGCTACTGGATATATCATCCTGCTCCTCACCTTCTCCAGGGGAACCCTGGCCAGGAGACACCTGTCTGAGGCCTGTGCTGTGTCCCACAAGGCAGCACAGCACACTACAGTCTGTGCTTCTCATCTATTTATTATAAGTATTTGAAGCTCCAGCTTCTGTCAGTTCTACCCACTAGTGGATTTGACAAAACTTTGTCCTTCTGCTTTTTGCAGCTTACAGGGAAGCCAGGAGCTCATGAGCCACAGACACCCTTTCCTTTTCCTCCATGCACTGCAAGACACAGTATGCAGTAGACTGTCATTAAAATCCAACAGGCTCTCATTTGCACTGCTGAATGTACCCAGAAGAGATCCAAGAAACCCCCCAGTTTGGCTTTCTACACCTAAACTGAAATTTCGAACTATTCCCAGTGGTCAACGCTATTTCTCAGCCAATGCCATGATGTGCTGCATGGTTCAGGAAGGCAAAAACGTGGCATTGTGAAATAGCTCAGATGACAGAAAACTATGCAAATGGTTCCCTTTATGGTATATTGCAGAAAGCTCTGGATACCGATATTGTACACAGCCAGGCTGGAAGCTTTATGCCCATTAATGACTAACGGGAGGACAACACACATAAGAGACATGGAGTTCACTTAAATACTCAGCTCCAGTTTAGGAAGTTCTGGGCTTCGCTCCAAATTCCTCAGTAAGTGCCTACCCCCACCAGTCTGGAAAAAAAACCACTCACATTCCTAAAAAGCCCAAGGAATGCTCAAGTCCATAGCCTCTGTACTGAGACGGGCTGGCTTAGATGAGACGTTAGGGTACTGTGATGCGCATCTGTTCCAACGTCCTACCAAAATCCCTCCCTTGAGAGCTAATGCAGTCTCCGGCTAGGTACTTACTCTGCCAGGAGAGCTTCCCTGCCACTTATTTCCTTCTATCAAAGCCCTTGTAGGGTACACAAGTTAATTAAATTCCTTCTTTGGCGAATGGTTTAGGTTAGGACAGACAGAATCAAGGCTTTTACTACAGGCTCAGTTCTGCCAGATGCTAAACACCTCTTCCTAGCCTAACAAACACTGCCAACTGATAGCCCCAAAAGCCAAAATCCCATTGCTACCTTGCAGCAAGATGAAAATTAACAGACAGCCCAGATTGACCACCACTATTTCATATACAAACCCTTACAGGTCAGTCTAGTTTCAATTGCAGGAAAACAGTATCAAAGCAGTGTTTCCCATCAATAGGACACAATCCTGTTATTCAAGAATCGCTAGATCACCATCCTTTCTTTTTAGGATACTGACTCAGTGCTACTGAATGAAAAGCTTCTTTTAAACTCATTAACTTGAATTCCTCTGCTGACAAACATATGCACACACCTCCCCCGTATGAGTAAGAGGGACGGTAATTATTCCCCTAGAGAACAATAATTTTGCAATAAATTTCAAAAGTAGCATGATTTAACAAATTAAGCAGAGAGCCAAGGATACTAAATGCAGTTAGCTTCTTTGAAGCCAGTAGTATCAGAAACTATTTCCAATATCCCTTTAAACACTTTCACTTTGAAAGGATAAATGCAGAGTTCCTGATAAAACTTCAGGCTCGAGCTTTTAAAGGAGCAGGAAGCTAAAATTGACTAGAGAAACATCTTTCCAGCTGGTAAATCACGTGGCAATTTCTGTTCATAACACTTTTTAGAGTTTCCTACAGTTTTTAACTGGTAGTACTATAGTAGACACAATATTAATAGCAGTATCTCATTCAAACCACCACCATTTTCACTTTCATTATTCAGATTTTGGTTTTTTCCGTGTATTAAAATGACATTTTCCACATCTTCCTGCTACTTAGCACTGTGGTGTTCTTACTATTTTATTGCTACCTCACAAAAGACACCAAACTGCTGAAAAATGGCTAAACGTATAGCTTTCCTTAGGATAACAGCAACAGCATCCTGCCAACATACGGCCAGGATGTCACGGCTGTTAAAGAATTTCAGCATACTTGGGGGTTTCTGTTCAAGTATATGTATTTTTTTTTCTATGACACAAGGAGGAATGTATTAAACTCTTAAAAAGATCTTTTCCTCCATGAATTGTTCATTCACCCTTTACTATGATAAATGCCATCTCAGAGATGGTGACACACAAAATTTGAGGATTTACAGTGCATTTCCAATACTAATATTAAACATCCTTTAAACTTTTCTTTGGAGAGCTTTTGATTTTTTGCCCCCTTCAGAATCATTTAATAGCCATTAATTCATCTTCAAAGAATTTGTAAATCCTTTGAAGTACAGTACAAAAAAATCAGCTTCAACATCTTCTACAAAGTTGCAGGTAACATATAATAATTTTTGAGAGGACACAGAGAAATAGCTGTCTAACGCCAAGTTACCACCTCCTACCCTGAAAATGTACTCTTACCAAAGTCAATTCTACAAAAATGCTTTGGTTAAGCTTGCTTATGCTACAGTGGCATGGGGCATGAATGACAAGGAATTCTACTTTTCTTCTAGTAACACCTTGCTTTCTTTCCAGAAGACAACTAATATCTTCACTGCCTACTGTCTTACAGATCTGATTTGTTGGAGTTGTTGAACAGGAAGGATTTTGCCTATCTGTCATAGATTTTTCCATTTTGCAATGTGGTCACAGATTGTGAATAATAAGACCTTAGGAACAAAATGTTCCTGAGTAGAGTATATTGCTCACTTTTAGTCAATTACTAAAAAACTTTAAAAACATCTCTTAAAAGACTTCATATTCTAACTCACTCCAAACTCCCTTAATGTGCATGTGGCAGAGTGATGCTATTGCCCAACCACATGAAAACAAAGATTTCTAGCATATGAAAAAATAATTATCTCTCCTCTACAAGTTCAGAGTGCAATAGTTTTGCACAATTAAAATGTTTTCTGAATCTTGCTAGTGGTCCAAAGGTTAAATACTTTTCTTTGCTAGTATAGACCACATAATTGAGAGGAAGCAAGTGAGTTTATTCTTTGAAAGGCCATTAAAAAAACCCCAGAAGTTTATTTGTGCTTGCAAATCCTTTCAGGTCTAAAGAACCACCAAGATAATAAATTGTTTTTGCTGAAAACAGGAAGTTTGGCAGAGATGCAAAAGGACAGCTAAACTTTGGCTAGACAACCCAAAACACTGTGTTCTACTTTGAAAGTATTTCCAACATAAAAAAAAAAAAAAAAAGGTTAAGTGCTTCGAATCCATAGAAAGCTAAAGGAACAGCAAAGGCATCTGGCAGTGGTAATTTGTTGCCAAACTTGTGGTTGTGTTGTGCTGGCTAACAGGATGGTTTGCCAGTTTGCAGCAACTTGCACCAACAGCAGCTGAAACCCACATTTATAAAGCCTCGAATGGTGTCAGAGCTAGAAAAGTCTCAAGGAGTCTTTTCTTTCTTCTTTTCATCCGACCAAGGCCAAAGGAATAAATAAATAAGCATCATTCATAATGCTCTGTTGTATAAAGGGAGACAACAAGACTTTGAGTCTCAAACTAATTCCCTACTAGGTTTGACAGCATGAAGGCCAAACTATGCCCCCGTGGTACCCAATGGGACAACGTATCACCTCTGGTTCATGTCACCTCCTTGTCACTCCTACTCTATTCATCAGGCCACCAGAAGAACTTTCTGGCAGTGGAAAGCATCACTTCGCAAGAAGTACAAGCTGAATGCAACACCTTATGGGACATCTGTACAAAATCATGCTTCTTTAAAAAGAGTGTATGCTCACAATACATCCATCCTGGACGCCAGTGGAAACCAAGACACACTCCAGCCTTTCAGAGGGATTTAAAATGGGTTATAGGACATGGCTGCCTGCTACAGCCTAGGAGCAAAGCCAGTGATTAGACTCGGGGTAAGTTCCGTTATTGTCTCCTTTTTGTTGATATAGTGGCTAATTCTGACACAGTTCTGGCCTGGGTGAATTAGCTCCCTCCTTACCAATGGCCACGCAGGGTTCAGGGGTTGCCACAGGCCAGGGATTGCTCCTAGGAGGCTGTACAAGCATTGCTGACTTCTTTTAGGAATGAAAGATTTTAGACCACTTGGATACAAGCTGTACCATGACATTTGCCCAAAAGAACAGAGAACAAATCTGTAAGCAATTCACCAACACAAATCTAGCAAGTGACGCAAAGGATCCCTCCTGGTACTATACTGACATGAATACAGTTTTTAAGCAAGTAAATGCTAAATACAAACTGCCCTCTTTGGGACAGAATTGGCCATGGTTAATCTGCGAGCTTTTCCTACCATAGTGTTGGATTGTGAGTTTTTATATTCCTTCCCCTTCTCCTCCTTTTTTTCTTTTTTTTTTTCACTCCTCCCTTCCCACTCATTTATTATGAAAATGCCAATCTACAAAACATTTATCATAAAGGACCTTTGGACCAACCAAAACCTAAATATTATCAATACCATAAATATTATCTGAAACACCCAATGATCATAGACTGATCTTTTACTTTTGTTTGATCCATTACTATTGCTCTGCAGAGCCTGAGCACTCAGCTTCACCAAAAGAGATGACTTTATCTGTTTCTTTTAATCCTGAAAAAAGGCCTTGTCACAAAAAAAATATGGCATACAAGAAAGTGAGCTCAAAATCTGTTTCTCATTTCAATTCCTCGCCATAATTTCTTGCTGAGTTTAACTGCAGGATCAGTTATTTGCACCTGCAGGAGCACAGGCAACACAAAGGGAATGCACTGATATACTATGAAGATATAATATACAGAAAGATAAAATACAAAGGTCCTGAGAAGTTTTAACAATTGACAAGGATACAAATAGCGAGAGGAAAAAGCCTTTGTTTTGCAGTGTTCACTCCAAGACACTTGAAAACCACAAAGCTTTTAGGACTTCAGCCAGAACCCCAATATCCTCGGCCCCTCTGAAAACCCAGACCATGTATATTTCATATTTAACACCCTCAACATCTGCCCCATAACAGTACAACAATTATGATAACAATAACATCCATACCTAACAACACAGCACTTCCCATCTGTTAAAAACAAATCACTTTGCAAGACAGGCAAGCCATTACCATTCCTGGTTTAGAAACCTAGAAAATTGAGAAATGAAATCACTTACCCAAGACCACTCAGTTGAAGCATTAGCAGAACCAGGAAGAGCCAGAGTTCCCACACAGATCTGCCTTTAACACTCAGTGCTGCACCTTGAACTTCAGTAAAGCAGGTAAAATTATGCTTGACTCTCTCACGAATCTGGGTTGAGCCTCAGTTATAATCTGGAAGCACTTGAAAAGCTGTGGATTAAGAAGTGCTGTGTAAATGCAAAGTGTGATTATTGTTTAACAGATATTGGAAAAATTACTGCAGTTTGTATTTGTTTTTCTGTATTTGTGGGATTTATGTTGTTTCAACACTTGAACAGCTTTTGATAATGACACCATCTGTTAATTCTCACCCCTCACTAAATTAGAACAAGTAGTGGAATTGTTAGACTGCACTTTTACAGATCCCAGCTTAGCAAACAAATCCAAACCCAGGGTCAGTGAGAGGCATTACCAGCAGTGGGAGGCAGCAACCAGTCAGGCACAACTTCCTGCCCAAGAAAAAGAAAAAAGGTAGGACCATCAGGAACAACACAACTCTCAGCAAGCCTGCTGGAATAGCCCTTTGTTAGGTTGTGCTCCCTTTCCTGACCCTACCAGGTGAGCATCATTAATTCAGAGACTGCTCAGTTTTGTGGGGTAGCAGTTGGTGGGGCATTTTCGTTGTGATCCCAGATAATCTGCAAGATGGGATGGACACCTGGGTACAAGTTAAAGGCTCTCAAATTGCAACAAGCTTTGCTTGGGCAGAGCTCCAAGCGGGTCTGCCTGGAGCAACTGCCTCTCCTAGCCACAGCCTTGTTCAATTAACATTGCTAGATTAGGGTCCACCACGGTGTAAATTACCATAATTTCATATGCAGAATACATATATCACCTGCAAAAATACCAGCTGCAGAGACAGAGAAGGACCTTTGGTAGTACATTTTTAAGTAAGATAAAAGTTTATAATCAACCTTTTAGTCCCTACCCCTGCATTTTCCTTAAATATTGGTATCTTTCTGCACTAAGAGATAATATGAGAATTTATGCAATATATTGTGCCTGCAAAAGGATTAGATTGTGTTATATGCAGATCACATGCTGAAAATACACAGCTCCTAGACTTTAGACTACTCTTCGCATACTTTGTTAAACATCCCTTAGTTTTTCTGAGAACCTTTTAGCCCTTTCTTTCTGAATACATCATTATAATTTCATTCTTTTCTTGGATACTGATCTAAATCTCAAACAGCTGAAATCTTCTCTTTCTCAAAATATTTTTATTAAAAGTATGGACTTTCACTACAAACACAAGCTACATACATACTACAGAAGGCAACAGGGAGTTTACTTGTGCTGTTTATAAATGTTCAGAATATCCATGAAAACCTAAGCCTTCCAAATTTCTGATTATGCAGGAATCAGGCACAATACTGCAGTTACACTTGCCTAGCAAGACCCTGGGTGGAGCTTTTCATATTAAGCTTGTTTGGTATTCATCATCACTGTAAGACTTAATTACCTCATGCACAGGAATAAAACAGATTTCCCACCTGCCATTAGCACAATTTCTCATCACCTTGAGCAGATTTATAAGTTCATGTAAAGCAAGGAATTATAGGTTCCTCTTCACTTTACAGACGGGTCCATGAAGATATGTTTGTAGCACAGCAGAACGATGTTCTGAAAATGCTTTGAAACCTCTGCCTTCAGTAACAGAAAAAGTATAGTTATCTTAGCACAATGCTTTGCCTGATCTAACATGCCAAACATTTCAGGTTATGGTTACCCCAAGGATATCACATACTGAGGCACAGAGAGAACGTGCCTGTCCTAAAGCTGCACAAAACATTAGTGGCAAGCTTAGGCAGAAGTAAAGATTCTCCAAAATCTACTTCTATGTCACAACTGGAAGGAAAGCCATTGTGAGCTCTCCTCTCCATCCTCCAGACTGGACTACGATAGTGAGAATGAGCTTCACAAACAACATCCACATTCCCGGCTAGTTGTACTGGTTACCATTCTCACCGTAACAAGTTCTCATGGACTCCTTTTTGAAGGAGAAGAGTATACACAACAGACTGTTGTATACAGTACCAGAAATTAAGCAGAATGAGTTGTGATGAAGAACAAGGGATTGACTTTCTCCACCACCAAAATGCTGTGTTTCATCGTTAACCAGCAATACATGAAACTGCACTGGAAACAAGCCTTCTGGCAGCCCCAGAGAAAGTGGGATAAAAACTTAAATACAAAAGGTGCACATGTGCTGCTGTGATGGGGTAAGAAAGGTGTCCAATGTGCAAAATCTGCCTGACAAAAACTCCCACTCTTTGCTCTTCAGTCACATTGACTGCAATTATTTGAAGCACATTATAGTCCGCTCATGGTGCACCCCAAGCAACTCAAAGTTACTTGTTCCTGTTATCAAGTGGTAATTATTCCTGAAAAGGAAGAAGAATGAGGCATTTACTGGGCATTGTAGGAATACAGTTGACATCACTACAAGCCAATCTGGACCCCTGAATACAGGCCAGCTTTCTAAAGATCTTTGCACCATTGCTCTACAAAAGGTATTTGATACCATTGGTTCTTTCTCAGATGTGATCTCATCCTTGACCCCAAGTGGCACTTTTAGGAATAGCTCTCTCAGGTTTGCTTTTATCAGATCATAAAGTACATCATATTCCTTGCCCATGAGATGTGCTAAAGCTTCTGTCAATTCTAACTGCAAATCCTATAAAGCTGCCCAGCAGCTTTTGTCCACGAAAAAAAAATTAACGTCAACGTTGCAATGGATGAGAAGGAAGATTTTAAAAATAAAAAAAAGATGGTTTTGGTGGATGAAACTATAATCTGGAACACTTTTCCCTAAAGCCAGTAAGGACTAATTTTTCTGGTAATAATGGCAGCATCGTATCTGTTCTTGGGGTAATAAACATGGTCCTTAACTGACTTGTCTCATTAATATTACACATACATGTTATATCCTATATCAAGTATTTTCAGTTTTTGCCACCTCTACCCTAGGTGGACTAATTCTAAAATTTTTGCTGTTAAACTGTTAAAAACCCAAAAAAGTATTTTAAGATGCATGTAAAGCAAGATTATCATGTAAGTACATGGAAAATTCCCTTCACCACCCTTCAAAACAAGTAGAATTTCCAAATATAGGCACTTTAACCCTAAATGTAAAGATTTCAAAGTAGGACTATGTCATTTGTAACACTATGATAATCTGCAGAGAAACCAAAGTGGTGCAAAAACACTCCAGTATCACTCCTTGCAACATCCTAGGGGGACTCTTGGAGTTGTCTCTTATTTTGCAGATCTGCAAACTACTTCTGAGGAATTAAATGACTCACCCAGGGTCTCAGAGCAAGCCTGCTGCACAGTCAAAATTTCATGGTCGAAGATAAATAAGCATGCATCTAAACAAGCAGACAAGTTGGCAAATGTCAAAAAAAGGGGGGGGGGGGGCAGGAAGACTTAAGTCACAGCTGGCATGGGTCAGCATTTATGTTGAGGGGGCAGAGAATAAGCTGAAGCTAAATATACTCCAAGTCCTTGTAGATGCTGTGCTGGCAGCTGGCCAGACTGCAGCAGTAATGGCTGGGGTAGGTTTAAAGTGCTCTCTCCTGCCAGCTAGTCAGCCCTGCCTTAAATTAACCCAGCTGACTTCAGACTGAAACAGATGATAGGTTCTCATAAACTCAATTACACTAGTTCAGCCATGAGCAGGGAAGGCTCTGGATGAAGTGTGGTGCTTTACAAATACCTTGAGCCTCCACTGCCTTCCCTGCAGTGACTGTTGACAGTGACCTAAATTCTTAAATCCATCTGAAAGACAAAGCTCCTGATTAAGCTAAGTAACATCACTTTCAGGGGCCTTCACCTAAAGTTGTTGTACAGATGATTAAAGGAGGCTTTCTGAGATTGTTTCTCCACTGGATGTCAACATGTAACAATGAATTCGCTCAAGACGTTCCTGTGGATCTCTTTCCAGTATTCTCTGGGTTCCTCTTACTCCACCTCCTGAACTTTCCAGCTGCGAGGAACCACAATACTGCTTTACTAGACACTTGTTTAAGTCCTGCTATAAAATGATGCTCATATACCCCTTTAACAATTCCACTACAATCCAACCATTTAGTATTAACTTAGTTTAAATAAAATAAAACCCCTCAGTCTGTAAATGTGTATATGCAAAGATATAAATATAGTTCAGCTGCTAAATTTACATGCTGAGCCTATATTTTCTGTAATAAAATATTTAAATGGTTTCAACTCCACAGTGAGATTTAAAAATATAAATAAATCTAAGATAGAAAAAGACATCAGCACAGCATTGACTAGATACAATCAATCACCCAAACTAGTACAAAGATAAGTATCTTCACTGCAGACTGATAAGGGCCAGTACAGATTTTCCCAGAGAAAAATAACCTTAATAGTATCACTTCATGACACAGTAAAATAGGACTAAGTTTTCACTGTATGCAGTATTTCTAATTCCTAGCACTTAAATATTAGAAAAATCTGACAAAAAATTGCCCACAGCTGAGCCAAAGCAGAGTAAAAGGCAGTGCTGTAGTCTGTCGTCTAACACAGATGAAGCTGGTGGAGGCTTCAGACAGCAGTTAGGTAGTTTTGTGCAACTGAATAAGAGTTAAACACTTTGCCCTTCCATTTTTTTTTTCTATGTTTCTTTGAAAATTTGGCTTTCCTGGGAAGTCACTTTTGAGGCTGATGTGTCATAGCCAGAACTGGACTGGTGGCAAGGCTTGCTTGAGCTGAGTCCTGGTAGTTAAGTAGGAGCTTTCCCACTTGTCATCACAGAATATATGACCTTATTACTCCTCCCTCGATTCTGGCACTGACTGTTAACACTGTTTGCAGCCAGTAAAGTTTCCTTAGTGCTCTCTGCTGCTGCCTCTCCCAGCTCCTTCTGCTTTTGTTTTCCAATTGCAGGAAAAAAATATGTGAATTCCATTTTCTGCCAACATCAAGATGAACTAACTCCAAAAATCCCCGTGAAGATAGCAAAGCAGGCAGACTTTTGATAGGGTTATTCTTGTGGCTAAGGATACATAGAAAGTTGCAGGCATTTATCTGTGTACAATGAGATGATGCCACTTGCTACTGTAGGATCTGGACAAATTTTTTAAACTGTAGTCCTCAACAGCTCAGATTTATCTCAGATTTTACTGGCGTGTAGAATGGAGAGTTGGAAAAGCCACAGAATGAGCCAATGATCGTGAAGAAAGTGAGCAGTAGACCTAAATCTGCTGGCTCACCACACTGTGCTTCTTGCTTTCCACGGGCTTCCTGTCAGCAAGGGGCACTGCAGACAGCTGGAGAACCAGGCAGTTTTGGGCAAAGTAGCCCTTTTTCCACCATCAGCAAGAAAGTCACAGGACTAGAGAGATGGCAGTGCTGAAGCAGCCTCTTCTCTGGCTTGGAGCAGTCCCTCTGTCAGTGTGAGCTCCCCTTGCCCTCGCACAGCCCTATCCAAAATGCATTGTCTGGAAGCAATTAGAGAGATATTATTTTTTTTTCCATCGTTGCCTAACAACTTCAGCAGACGCACATGTAGTCGTCCCCCTCCACTTCTAAAGAACTTTGCTTACTCTTAACTATTTAAATGTTGAAAGTATTAAAGCTAATTGAACTTGCTGCTTGGAAAACTAAGTCTGCGGTCAGCTGTCATATATGGTAACACTATTTGGGTAAAAGGACTTTGGGGTAGCTTCAAAATCTTTAGAAAAGCACTCATGCCTGTTCACATATTTGTCAGTCCTACTTGTCATTACTAATGTTTTTTTTTTCAGGTTGGACAAACAGATGGGGCTGCTTTGAAGAACTCCTCAATGAACAGCTGGATGAACTAACTGGAGTTAGTGCTGAAAGTAGTGATACAAGGTGCTATTCAGCTGGCCAAATTTTAAGCACCTTGCTTCAGGTTAAACAGTCTTCATGGTCTAGGGAGGGAGAAAGGGGGAAAAGAGATGGGGTGGGGAGACAGCAAAAAGAAATAGACTCTTCCATAGAGCAATTCAGATCCATATCTGTAGGTGCCCTCTGGAGGGACTGACTGTCTCCTTGTCAGCTTTATGGGAAACCTTGAGAAATTATACTCTAAATGTAGATATTGTGAATTTCTTCTCAGTGTCACACTGACAAAGAGTCTCAGTAAATGAGAAAAGTTCTCTTGACTTCAAAGGTGTTATTGTTTACTTACATCCTGCTAGGGATTCAGTCCAATATTTTTAAAATGCTGATGCTCCTTGGCCTGTAGGTGAAAAAATTTATTCTGATTGCTATTTTTTTTCTGGAGAAAAAGGAAAGGAACAAGCAGGTGGTGGATGTTAATAGTGGAGGGGCAATGGAGGGTTTGTCCTTAAAATGATCCTCGCCCGATGTAAACTGGTGATCAAGCCCAGTCAACACGGGTTCTCAAAAGGCAGGTCTTCCCAAACTAACGTGATCGCCTTCTATGACAAAGTGACTTGCCTGCTGGGTATGGGAAAGGCTGTGGATGTATCTTCCTGGATTTCAGTAAAGCCTTTGACACAGTTTCTCACAGCATTCTGCTATGGAAACTGTCGGCCTCTGGCCTGGACAGGCGCACACTCTCCTGGGTGGAAAACTGGTTGGATGGCCGGGCCCAGAGAGTGGTGGGAAATGGTGTTAAATCCAGCTGGAGGCCAGTGACAAATGGGGTTCCCCAGGGCTCAGTGCTGGGTCCAGCCCTGTTCAATGTCTTTATCAATGACCTGGATGAAGGCATCGAGTGCACCCTTAGCAAGTTCGCAGATGACACTAAGCTGGGTGGAAGTGTGGATCTGCTGGAGGGTCGGGAGGCTCTGCAAAGGGATCTGAACAGGCTGGACCACTGGGCAGAGTCCAATGGCATGAGGTTTAACACGGCCAAATGCTGGGTCCTGCACCTGGGGCACAGCAACCCTGTGCAGCTACAGACTAGGAGAAGTCTGGCTGGAAAGCTGCCTGGAGGAGAGGGACTTGGGGGTGTTGATTGACAGCGACTGAACATGAGCCAGCCATGTGCCCAGGTGGCCAAAAAAGCCAATGGCATCTTGGCTTGTATCAGAAACGTTGTGACCAGCAGATCCAGGGAGGTTATTCTCCCTCTGTACTCGGCACTGGTGAGATCGCTCCTTGAATCCTGTGTTCAGTTCTGGGCCCCTCACCACAAGAAGGATGTTGAGGCTGTGGAGTGAGTCCAGAGAAGAGCAACAAAGCTGGTGAAGGGGCTGGAGAACCGGCCTTATGAGGAACAGCTCAGAGAGCTGGGGTTGTTTAGCCTGGAGAAGAGGAGGCTGAGAGGAGATCTCATTGCTCTCTACAACTACCTGAAGGGAGGTTGTAGAGAGGAGGGAGCTGGCCTCTTCTCCCAAGTGACAGGGGACAGGATGAGAGGCAATGGCCTCAAGCTCTGCCAGGGGAGGTTCAGGCTGAACATTAGGAAAAAAATTTTCACAGAAAGTGTCATTGGGCACCGGAACAGGCTGCCCAGGGAGGTGGTTGATTCACCTTCCGTGGAGGTGTTTAAGGCACGGGTGGACGAGGTGCTAACGGGCACGGTTTAGTGTTTGATAGGAATGGTTGGACTCGATGATCCAATGGGTCTTTTCCAACCTGGTGATTCTATGATTCTAAATCCAAAGCAAGTGACACGACATCAGGACCAGACCCATTTTGCACAGTTGTTCATAGTGCTGTGGGAGCACTGACCTGGCAACTTTGGGGCTAAGCAGGCTTTTGTTGCTACCTGGAATAAACAACCTGCTGGAAATAAATGCCAGTTGTTGATTTCATATAAGAGTGAGTTGTATTTATAATGTTCTGAGGAATGTGAGCATCTCGCACATCCAGACAGTCAAAGACCAAAAAGAAGAAAAAGAGAAAAGAGACCACAGCAGGAAGGCTCATTCTTTCTCATCTGACAGGTCCAGTGCCAGTAGGTAGAAACTTCTGTTTTGTCGGAGGAAAGGAAGTATTCTGGAAGCATGATCCTGGAAGGTTACAAAGTGACACGCTGCTTTTGGAGGGGTTATCATGGGACTGGAGGCAGCCAAGCTTTAAAGGAGATTGCAGTTATGGTATGTCCAAGCTGTCTTGTCATTAATCATCTAGCCAGTCTTCTGGGAGATAATGGGAAACCTCCAGATGGCAAAGTCTCTGCCCTAGACACACTCAGATCCTTTCACATCTGTGATTATGACTATGCATAGGTTTTGCAAAGAACAACATCTGAGCTTCCACCACCTTTTGAACTACCCCAGTAGTACAGGGAATGGCCATGAATAGCTCAGTCTTACTTACTGGGTCATCAGCCAAACTTTGTAATCTGTATGAAAAAATGAATTACTATCAAAGGGATGTGAACAGTCCAAAGCAGCTGCAGGGCTCTTCTGGGGTAAAGTGAGGGTCTTGCATTTGTCCTCCATTTATATCAGAATAGCAATAACCTGATGACCTAAGAAGTGGAATCACTTTTAATACCTGTTCCTTTCTCCCTAAACCTGGAGGGGTAGATGCCTTGTCTCACTGGTTATCATTATTATGTCATCCAGATCAATCATTTCAAACCCATTAGGTTGTAAATGCAGCTTTGATCATTCGTTACACTTTGTTAGTATTTATCAGAGCCAGGACACTGTTAATCTGAAACAGCAGCTCTCAGAAAGCAAGGAAACCTGGGCTCCAAAAGCGCTGACCACAAGATGGAGGGGTGGTGTTTGGGTTTGTTTTCTAAATTATTCACATCTAAAATTTTCCAATCTGCTGTTGGATACAGGTCCAAAAGGCAACAGGAAATTTTCACTCTCTCAAGACAAGCACTTTGAGAATGAAACACAAAGTACTGCTGGTTGCCAGAAGCCCATTGCTGCTCCAGCAGATCAGGAGCAGGCACAGGAGAGGGTGTCTTCCACTGGCAAAACCTCTTTTATGTCAAAGCATGCATAAGGCTCCTGGAGTTGATCCACAGTGCACTGAAGTCATCGAAACCAACAGGCCTACTCCTAACGTGCTCCAGACCAGGTCTTTTACTGCTTTTAACTCTTTGTATGCGCTGGCTGCAGCTTGTATTGCGTTAAGAACAAAGCCAAAGCATTGCTTTTTAATTCCAAGCCTACGAACTGAAAGGAGGACTGCACTGAGTGCTCTCCTTAGCGATGACAAGCACAAATTCTTTAGCACCATCTAGCTAACGCAGAAGGTAACCCACATTGATGCTCCTCCCTACAAATCTGCTCTGCTATCCGCACTCCCTGACTTGAGCATGCGGACTTCAAAAGCTGAAGAGATAGGTGCTGCATGTTGATGAGGAGAAAGAGGATGGGTTTAGCAAAGCACCCAAGAATGGAGCACGCATTTCATATAAAGCTGAGTGGGACACTGATTATTGACCATGGGAAGTGCAAATTTCATAAAACAATTTACTCAGAACAACCACCTGAAAAAACACAACAGCAGGACATGCAAAAGGAGAAGAATACCTTTTTTTGCTGAAATGTCAGAGAGAAGACGAATGAGAAAAATGCTGTGGAAGAAAACTCAATGCAGGAGGTTTTGGTGAAGCTGAATAAAGGGCTACAAAATTAATGGGAGGTGCCTAGAAAAACTTTGAGAGAATACTCAGGGGCAGTCAATCAAAATCCTTAACAAGTTCATGCAATATTTGCTGAAATGTTACTGTAGAAAAAAAACCCCAAGACAATAGGGTGAACAGTACAAAACTGTCCAGTATTTTGGAATGAAAGAGCTGGAATTTTCCTATTTGAAATAAATTCCTTTCTTAAGATTTTATAATTTTGTACTATTATTTAAAACAAAACCTTAGAAAATCTACATTGAAGCATTTCAGAGTCGCCTTTATAAAACCATTTTGTGGAAAAATTTTAGACTGTTGGATAGTGCATTTCAGAATGTAGCCAGATATAAAAAACTCAAGAAAAGGGCTTCCCTCCTAAAAGTTTACTGGAAAAAATTTAAACCTTCTTTTTTTTTTCTTAGGGTTCTGATAAGAACTCGATTAAGGTGAGACCAGAACTGCCTGCTGAACAAGGCACAATCTAAAGAACTATTTAATCTGGGAACCTCCCTTTTCTAAAGAAGTACTATTTAAGTATGAATTCACCTAGATGATAATCTACAGAGCCAAATTATTGTCAAAAAAGAGTACATCTTTACCTCTCATGGCTTTGCTGAGGAAAAATAATTAAAATGTACAAGAATAGGAAGCATTTTGATTTAGCACTAGCCCAATTATCTGTTTATATTTGGGCCTTCTGGAAAATCCAACTGGGTTTCATTTTCACAACCAACTAAAAACCATATAGTAAATTTTGACATATATCTTTTGACCAAGGTTATTTAAAAAACTTATTAGGCATTCTTAAGCCTCCTCCCACAAAATGTTTGTCTTTTTTTTTTTTTTTAAGAAATGACCCAAAATAATCATATACCATGTTTCTACAAGTATGGACCATGGACAAATTGATGACTTTTTATTTAAGCACTTGTGCCCTGATTTTTAGATCAGAAAGACCAAATTTCAAGCCCTAATATGACCTAAGTTGTAGGCCATATTAAGAGCAGTTTGTATGTACAGCCTTTGGCACATGCATGTGCTCCAAACTAGAAGATGGAAAGAGGCAGAGAGAACTCCAGGCTTTGCGACCACCTGAAAGCTTTGCATCCCCCCTAGCAGGCTGATAGTGGCTCCTCAGTCTAGATAAAATAGATATTACCCTACAGAGGCTGTCTATAGAGACTGTACTCTGTAGAAAAGAGAAGTTTAAAGAAGGTTCATGTTTTGAGGATGGGCCTTGGGTGAGGACAGGAGAAGACTGCAGAGGAGCCCAAGCCCTTTCACAGGAATACAGCAAACCTTCACAAAATCAAGTTTCATTCATTCACCATCACTCCTTGAAACGTGGTCAAAACTAGAAGAGTATGAAATTGCAACGAGTCTTACAAAATCAATACTACAGAGGTTTGTGGTGGAGATGCTGAGCTGTACAGAGCTATAGAAATAGGAGTCAATGTTCCTACCAGGCCTCCTGGCTACCAAGCCCATGGCCACCTCCCACAGTGCTGCCCTCCAGCTAGCGTGGCAATGCTTTTGATATGCTGTTTGCTTGGTAGGATTTGCTTACTTAAGGAGAGGGTTGAGAGAAGGTTTTTGTTTGCTTTCATTTTTTTTTTTTTACTCGCCTGTTTGGGGTATTTAATTCTTTTATAATCTGGCTGGTACAAAATACTCTGTCAAAATGCATGCGATGGAATTGCCTCTGAGATTCTAAGCATATATTATTCCCACACCCTCTCACACCCTGTAATAAGCTTTTTATTCTACTATAATTAACAGTTAGGAATCAGTCCCTGTTTCCCTAAAATCACAAACAGTCTTACACTTAGTATTTTAGTGTTGCTTTTTCTTTATGTGCTAATAACCCTCTCCTGTCCCTGAATTGCTTTCATGTACTCACTGTCTTTCCAACCACTACATGCTGATTTGGACTTCCTGGTTGCTTAAGTAACTCATTTTTACCTAAATATTGTGCATTTCCTACTGAATGGGTCTATGCCCATGAAATCAAGACATAGTTTCTTCAATTCAGACACGTATTCTGGGGAGATGGACCACTGGAGTAAATACAGACCTTGAGTCATATTCATGAGATGTTTACTGAATGTATTGCTAGTTTTATTATTAAATACTTCCAAATATCAGGGGAACATTTTAACACAGAATGCCAGCATATACAGTTTTATTCCTGTAGAAGACAGGTGATTTGCAGTGGTCCCAAAAAAGCAAGGTATTTAGAGAGTGCATAAAGGCAATTAGGAGTCTCATCTCCATTGAAAAAATGATGAAAATATGCTAAAACTGGGAATTCTAACCTAAGTCACATAGAATATTTAAAATATTTTATGATTTTTATTTTCAAATAAAGAATGGACTTAGGACACCTAAGCTTGAGTTTATGGCAATGTAACACCACTCCTTTCCTCTCCACAAAAAGGAGTTGTTTAACAGCAGTAAAGCCACTATCAGTAATTTTAAAAGAATAAAAAATGTAACATTCACATAGGAATAGGATCCAAACCCCTTTGCTGCTGGTGGGCTTCCCATTTAATATGACAGGCATTACATCAGGCTGATTATATCGACTGATGAGGGGAACAGAAACTGGCTCTATTTCCTTCATAAAAGCAAATGTCTTTTTATCTGAATAATTATTATTATTGTTAAAACAAAATGTATATTTTCTCAGCTTTTTATTTACAATATAAAGTGCTTTTCACAGTAAATCAACAAATATGAGTATTCATGTCACCAAGTGCTGATGATTAAAAATAATTACTTTAATGGTAGCTGGCCTGATGCCAAACATGATTAGCTTTCCCATTTCAAGCATGATAGTAGATAATTTACATCTCCTTTCACACCAACACCAAACTACTCCTAATGGATTCTATTTTAGTTTTTATGAATTAATAGAAGTTTAGTGTCCAATTCACTATATTATAGCCACCATTTGCTTTCAAAACCAAAGAATTGTTTCAAAAAAGGGCAGAAAGATTCCAAATCACAGGATCCATAGCCAATAAACTCATCTTTCCCGCTGACAGTGTCCTTGCCTGTGCCCTTAGAGCTGTCAGAGGAAGAGAGAGAAGAAAACTTTCTCAATCAGGCCAGAAAATCCTGTTATGGAAGAAACCCCATGGTCGTACCCAAGGCTTCTCCGCCAGGGCATATGCAAGTTGTAGCCTCTCTCTCCTGAGGTGCAAGGCAAACCTCCCACCCGCTCCAGTGGACAAGGTTTTGTTCCAGGGACAGTGAGGGAAACTGGACATTTGCCTTTTAAAAACACCACAAGCAGTTCAAGGACCTGGTGGGTAAAACCAGGAAATATATTTACATTCTTTGTAAGCAGCTTTAAAACCAGTTGCCTTTTACTTTCCTTTTAGGTCTGAGTACAGAGACCTCAGCTCAACCTGTGTGGACAAACACTGATTTACACTTGCAGGGTTGCACTTGCCTGCCTCAGTTCAGTCTTGGGGTGTCAAAAGCATCTGAATGCTCTTCGTGGGAGGAAATGGAGGACCAAATGAACTCCCCCCCATCTCATTTGGAAGGTTCTGTCCATAGGAAATGTAGAAATTCAACATACAGCAGGATGACACAGTTAGTGAGTTCACGGGCAAGTGGGATGGTCAGAAGGACAGCTTTAGCTTTTAAATCCATGCGTGGATACAGGTGGAACCACAGCCTCTTAGATGGAGAGGGGCATACAGGAACATTGAGGCAACAAAAAAACAGGGAAGGACTAGCTAGGCATGTGAAGCAAGAACAAAAAATAAGATAAGGTCTTCCAGCCAGCAGGCTGGAAGAGGAAAAGGGAAGTTGAAGCTCCCATGAAAGCAACCCTTGGTGATTTGGTTTCCTCTTCACCCCCAGATCTCTGTCTCCAACAGGCCCAGCAAGGCTCTAAGCTGTGCCTGACTGCCACCGGGACCAGGGCCGTGATTTGAAAGGTCAACTACCTTTCATGGCTGCATGAAGTTCAAACCAGTGTTTTCAAAGTACAATTTTGGGAACAGCATCCAAAAAAAGCATAACTAAAAAGAAGCAAAAGGAAACACCCTTCCCCCTCAGCCTCTCTAACATTCCTTAGTGCTACAGGAGGTAATTTCTGTTGTCTGTGATGTCCTATGACTGCTTCAGGGCTGCAGTAATGAACCCAAACTAAGTGAATGGGTTTCACAGGATCTGTAAACATTAATTTTCTTTTGCTGGACATGATGAAAAGAAAACATATTTGTCAAGTTTAAGCCTTCACCTTTCAGCCTGCTGCTGCTGTAGAATATAAGCACTTTTTGTGAAACCCTTCCAATTTACATTTCTGTGGACCACAACTCTCATATACACTGATGTTTAAACCTCCAGCACTGGCAGCCTCAGACGTAGAGGGTAAATGGACTTGGTGACAGCTTCCCCACATTGCCTCCCAGGTCTCATTCTTGACTATCAATGGGCTCCTGTAGGGGTTAATGGGAAACCAGATCTTCACATCATGCCTGTGCTCCGCTTGTGTGGAGAATCCCAACAACAGCAGCCATTAATGCTGGTTTTTAATGGGTGGACGGCTGGTGCAGTTTTCCTATTATACAAAGGTCACTCATATCACTTCCTAGAGGCTGTAGAGCAAATATCTGGAGGAGGGAAGATGAGGGGAAAAGCAGACAAAACTGGTGGGTTCTACCAGTTGGAGCAAGTTTGTAATTGTTTACTTAGAGACAAAACTTGGAGCCTGGAAGTGCTGATTGACAGCCGACCGAACACGAGCCAGCAGTGTGCCCAAGTGGTCAAGAAGGTCAATGGCATCTTGGCTTGTATCAGAAATGGCGTGACCAGCAGGTCCAGGGAGGTTATTCTGCCCCTATACTTGGCACTGGTGAGACTGCTCCTTGAATCCTGTGCTCAGTTCTGGGCCCCTCACCACAAGAAGGATGTTGAGGCTCTGGAATGAGTCCAGAGAAGAGCAACGAACTTGGTGAGGGGGCTGGAGAACAAGTCTTACAGGGAGCAGCTAAGGGAACAGGGGTTGTTTAGCCTTGAGAAGAGGAGGCTGAGGGGAGACTTTATTGCTCTCTACAACTACCTGAAAGGAGGCTCTAAAGAGAAGGGAGCTGGCTCCTTCTGCCAAATGACAGGTGATAGGACAAGGGGGAATGGCCTCAAGCTCCACCAGGGAAGGTTCAGCTGGATATTAGGAAAAAAATTTCACACAGAAAGGGTCATTGGCACCGGAACAGACTGCCCAGGGAGGTGGTTGAGTCACCATCCCTGGAGGTATTTAAAAGATAAGTAGACAAGGTGCTCTGGGACATGATTTAGTGTTTGATAGGAATGGTTGGACTTGGTGATCCAAGAGGTCTTTTCCAACCTGGTGATTCTATGAGAATTCATTATCACAACAGGAAATCTCTAGGCCTGGCCCAGTCCCCTAGACTAATTGCTGTTGGTCTGGCAGTACACCCCTGTTGCTGAGACATCCCTTCTTGCTTGAAAGGCCTCCCACCCCCTTTCACTTTGGCAGAAATCCGAGCGTATCCTCTACACTCGGATTTAAAGTAAACCGCCATGTCATCGCCCTAGCACAAAAACACACAAATACCCTCCCACCTTCATAAAGAAGCAAAACATTAAGCTTTATGAGTGCAACAACTATTATAAAAAAAGCCTGACTATTTAATGCAATGTTGTGGTTGAGAATTTAACCACACAAAAGACAGAAAATTCAAACGTACTATTCCCAGAGAAACCATAACTTGGCCACGTTTCACATACACACGTCAAGGCAAAAACTTTAACAGTGCATTCCCCCGTGTGAATTACTGCATTTGCAGAAGAGGTATTGCTCTCCTTCTCATCATTTCTTTTTCCTCATTTTTTTCGTCTCATTTTTTTTCTCATATGTGAATCCCCAGTGGCAATATTCATGAAAAATTGGGGAAGGGATGCCAGTGGGAAGGGAGAGGGGAAGAATGCTTTGTGTAAACACATACATGTTGGAGAGGGTTCAAAAGCAGAGCTTAGCCTCCAAATCACATCAATCACTCATTTGTGACCAGGGTCCCTGGTCCAAGATGTTCCCTGGGGCAAACACTGAAGTTTGCATCTGTACCCAGCCCTAGAGAGACCCTTTCAAGATCTAACCCTGGAGGGCACAACCCATTGAGTCTTAGCTCCTTCCTTGCTCCTTCATTGTCAATTTGGATTTTTCCCAAAGTTCTGCCCAAGTCTACTTGGGCCAACATGTGACAGTTTCTTGAGTCAATGCTATGCAAGGAAATGAGATGGTTTGCAGTCTGTTTAGTTCATAGTGTGAATAAACCATGATTCTTTACAGGCCAGGCTTAGTGAGGTCAACCTTTGTACCAACTGGGAGTGAGTACACAAGCCGTGCATCTGGATCTATAGTAGATAAGCTTCAACTCCCCAGCACTGTAGATGAAACAAGGCCAATACTGCAGAAAGTTACCAAGCCTAAACTTCTCCAGTCAGGTTTTAGAGCAGTAACTAGTGGTGGTGTACATTCCTTCATCCATCAACCTTGCCATTTAATTCCTTTCTACCAGCTCCAGGGAAGGAGGTACAGCAAGCAATATGCTTTTCTTCCTGAATTTCCAGGCACAAGGTTGGAGTCAACTTTTCTAGATTGTCTTTAGTCATACAAGCAAATAGGCATTTGTACCTGGAGGGAAGCAGTGGATTCAGCCATTTATCTGGGCTGCGTGCTCACTTGGCCCTGGGCAGGCACAGAGGCCAGTGTGGAGTACATTATACTTCATGTGCTGTACTGCATCTGTGCCAGCTCCAATCAGACTGTCCTGAATGGCCTGAGCAGTCAGGAATCTGAATTTCCTGGCCCTAGTAAATTTCAGCTTGTAGAGGGGATAAAAGTGAGGTAACTTCTCCATTCATTGTACAAAAATTAAGAATATGAAAATGGATAAACCATTCTGAGTCATTGATGGTCCGTCCAATCCAGTATCTCACCTCCCCCAGTGGTCAGCAGTGGGTGCTTCAGAAGTGAGGATAAGCAGCATGGCAATTACAATGATCCATTTCTCAGATTCCAGCAGTCAGCAGTTTTGGAACTTCCTGAGCCAGAGGTTGCATCTGGATCATCATGTTTAATAGCTCCCAGTAGACTTTTCCTCCACAAATATGTTTAATCCCTTCTTGGACCTATTTATACTGTTGGCTTCTATGACATCCTGTGACAAGGAGTTTCACGCTACAGTTGTGCACTGTGGGTGCTAAGGAAGCAGAGATGGAGGAAAAATTCCTTTTTACTGATTTAAAGATTTAAACTTGAAGCCTAATTATTTCAGGGAGTGCCCTCCTAGTGGTATGAATAGCAGTAAAAGTCATTCCTTGGGAACTTACTCCCCACTATTCAGACCGTTATCAAGTTCATGCAAGCTTCACTTTTACAGGCTAACCAGTGCCTCACACAGACTATTTACTACCTCTTGTAACAAGGTCATTCTGTATATTCACTATCTTTCTCTGTGCTTTTCTGTTTTCATTGTAACCTTTCCAATACAGGCAATTTTTCTTTGGCAATGAATGGTTCTGATAACTAACCAGAGTATATTATCCAGAAAAGTTTTGAAACCAAATTATTTACCCTGAAAATCCAAACATAGTTACAGAAAAAGAAAAAAAAAAAGTTCATTCTGCACTTTGATTGCTTCATTGACTTTAACTGAGCAACTAAGCTCTAACGGGACTTATGTCTAATCTCCACTCAGCCATCCAAGCTATCTCCTGAGGTCCTACGTATATATGTAATAATACAATTATATATAACTAGAATATAATGATACATTAAGTTTTCAATAATTACTATAGTTGAATTATCTTATAATATATAGTTATATAATAAAATACTAGGATGATATAACACATGCATAATATACACACAACATGACCTTGTTACATACATATGTACATATATGGTATACATGAACTTAATGCATATATAATACAATCTATACCTATACATAACTACTTCAGGTAATGATCCCATTTCACCAAACCCAGTGATCACTCACTCACTAGAAAAAATGAGGGCAGAGAGTAGAATCCACAGTAAGGTTGATTTGGGATGTTGGATTTTGTAGATGGCAAATAAAATACCTATAGTTTCAGTTCAGCATGTCGGCAGAGAACAACCCCTGAAAGACTTAGCAGAGTGCGGAAGGTTTGTTGGCCATTAATTCGAGTAAATTCAAGCACAGCAAAGTGCTCAGGAATACACACACTGATGTGATGAAGCTCTAAGTGCACAGATATTTTTAAGAACTGCGAAAGAACTATTAAGCTTTCCCCTGAGCTCATCAGAGAGTTTCATTCTTCACCCCACCTCTTCTGTAGCCAGTTTAGGAAGGCTTAGGCCCTGCTCTTCTTTCCCGCAGGATTCAGCAGGAGCCAAACAGGTTCTGTTTAACGCCAGCACACATGAGCTCCCTCCTATTCCACAACACCTTTTCCCATGCAGTGTCCCTGTACAGAGGTCCAGATGCTCTCAGGGAGACAAAGCCTAACTCTCAGACCAGAAATTAGGAGTTAGGGTTTAATAAAAGAGTGAGACAACATGCTTTCTTCTTGTTTACCACAGTCACTACCTCCTCTTGCCCAGCACCACCATCTTCAGTGGCCTGACAGCGATCACCTGGTTCCTGACCCAAGTGAACAAGACAACAGGACCCTGGCAATGGTCCCCTCTTTACCAGCTTTGCTGAAATCCTGCGACACTGGTACTACTGGCCATGCATTGCTGCTTCTCATTTCTCTTCTTTTTACCTTTTCCCTTTTCCCTCCTTATCCTACTTCTGATCTTCTTCAACTTGACTTCTGCTGTCCTTTTGATGAAGAATATTTCACCATGTCAGACAAAACTTTTTTTTTGCAAGACTTCTGGGATCACAAACAAAACACAGAGTAATAAACATCTTAAGCTACCAGCAGAGCTGAGTTTATCAGGTCTCAAGGCACCTGGCAGGACTGTAGCAGCCAGAGAGTGAAAGATAACAGCTTCTGTCTCTGGTGCTGACTGTTCCTGGGTCTTTTCTTTCCACTTCCCTATGTGTTTGCTTTGTTGTCAAAGAAAAAGGCTTGAACTTTAGCTGCAAGAACACAAATAGCAACTCCAGCCTATCTTGACTAACTGTGTTTCTTTTCTCCCCTAAAGAGTATTCAACCTGTTTATTTAAAGCCATTTTAAAAGACTTCCAAGCTAGAAGGGAGTTTATAAAAATTCCCTGCAGTGAAAGAGAAAGAAAACTATGTTTAAGTGAAAGCAGTACTTTATATTTACCATGTCTAGCTGCTTAACTAATCTTCCTTCTTTCCCTTATCCACGTTTTCAACTAAAGTTTAACAAAAATGGGTTGCAGTGATGGCTGCTGCTGTGGGACCAGCCAGGCTGAAACCTGCATTCAGCCCCTTGAAACTTTTTAACTGTTCAGTACAAAATTCTGACAGGGCCAGGTTAACTCCTGTGATTCAGGGTCCATGTTTTCTATCAGAATGATGACAACAGACAAGAGTGGGGCTTTCTGACAGAGGCTGCCAGCTGGTTGTGTGTGCTGGGCCCTGTTCTCCTGCATGGTCCTGGCAGCACTGTGGGGTTTGCTGGAAGGAGGAGCTGATGTTCAGTGTAAAAAAGTACAGTGCTCTGGATCCAGCTTTTACAAAAGAAGATAAATGAAAGGATGGTGTGAAGCCAAAATCATGTGTCTCTTGATGTGGTAAAGAAGACAAGGAGTAATAGTTCAATATTGGCCAATAGAAGTTTTGAGAACCGGTTATTACCTGCCAGCAATTAAAAAGTTTGAAGATAATAAGGTATACTTAACCAAATACCACATCAAATGACAACACCATACACCCACAATACTACGGATGTACCTACACGCATGTGTGGAAATAAACATTTAAGAGCAATTAAATCTTAGTCAGCTGTCTAGAAATAAAGAAATGCGATTTGCTTTGTTGTTCTCATAGACAGCATCTAACCAAAATTTATGCAGTGTGATGTCATGATTCTGGCCTTCTCTTTAACCCTTCATTGCCTTAATTTGCTCCTTCATTCTGTGGGACAGATACATAAGTATGGACTTCTCTAAATATATTTATGTGTATTAAGTACAAACATCCATTTTCCCTGAAAGATTTTATGAGAACTAGTTAATATCTGCAAATCACAAAGGGGATTGAAAGACACTCTGCATATGCAGTGTATGACTCTTATTGCACATAACAGTCTCTTACATGGTTTCAAGCAAGGGAGATGCAAAAAAGAATAAACTCCCCACTCAGTATAAAAGAAGGCATTGAGGCACAGCATGAGCCAGGCAGCTGAGGACCTATTCACCAGCACTTGGCTTCTTGCTTGCCCATGGCTTGTGTTTCAGCTGGGTGCTGTGGCCCCAAGCAGGTGACAAGCATACCAGCTCAGCTCACAGTTTGACTATTAACGCGAAGTCAGCTTGCAATGCTGCACAAGGCTGCAAGATCTGGTGGTGCATGAGTAGAAGTGCTGCCCACGTGGCTATGTGTGGGTATGCTGGGCAGTGGAACAGTGCAACCTTATCAGATAGTTTTTAAAACGATAGCAGGCAAAACCTCAACACCTCTGTGGAGAGTTTTCCAGCCAGGCCAGAAACATGCACATATTTTGTGCTGTCCTGCCTTGCACATTTGGCTTACAGGCATTTTGTGTTGTGTGGACCCAGGAAAGCATCAAACTGACAGACCATAGAAGACAATGCCTATATCCTGCACCCAGGATGGACTTAGAGAAACCACCCCGTAATTCCTGGTCCTTTGGAGCAGAACTAACCACACCGAAGTCCTCCTCCTGACACAGGTTGCCTATCCTATTCTTAAGAATGTCTGGTGACAGACACTTAGTAAGCTTACCAGGCAATTTTGTCCAGGGTTTCACCAGCCTTCATCATTAAGGAAGTCTTCCCTACTGCCTAACACCAGTAAAAAGGGGCAAAGAAGAGCAAACAGCCCACCCAGACTTCATTAGCAGATACATTCTTCCATGTCTTCTTGGTTGACCTTGTCTACTAAGGCATACTGAGAGATAATAATAATAATAACAATAATTAGCACTTATATAGCACTTAATCCTCAAAGCACTTTACAAACATTAGCTAATTAACTAAAAGGCAGATTATATATCTGTCTGTACATATAAATAAATAAGTATAAAAGATCTGGGAAGTCTGCCATGTTCATTCTTGCAGAAGTAAGGGCTTGCAAACTGCCTGCACTAAACAAATCTTGCTGCTTTCAGTAACACATCATGCCAGCGTGGCTCAAAGACTGCACTTCAACTTCTGTGTACACATGTACTCTGCCATCCATGTAGACCTGCAGAGTAGGGAAACTTTAGGGCAGCCCTGAGGTAGTATTAATTAAGCAATCTGACTTAGTTTAATATTCAATAGGCTTATTTTCCAACATGAGGAGTTGCTAATAACTGTAAATACTTGTATTATCATTGCTAGATGCTTTAAATAATTGCTGGAAACCAATTATAATGGCAGAAAAAGAAATACACTCAGAGAAATGGCAGTATTTTCAATCTCCCACCATAAATAAACCCTATGTATTTTATTTTCTTTTCCTTTCAACCCAAATCTTACACAATCTTATGAGCAAGTTCATTTTGGGAATGTTGTCACCTTAAACTGAGATACTTCATGTTATAAGCTAGGGCCCACTTTTTTCACATCCTTGAAAACTGTGTGGGTGAACCCAGAGGTTGTGGCAGAGAGGGAGTCAAGCCCTAAGCAAAGATCTCAAGCTGCATGGGCAGGGAGGCTGGGAACAGCCTGAAGGGCAGATTGTATGAAACACTATGTTCAGTATCCCCACATATTATTGTCTGCTTATCTGTATCCCTACACTTTGCCACAGTTATGGGCTGTCCCAGACACATGAAGCCCAGTGGCCCTTGCTGGCTGTTTTGGCTTCTCCCATCCGTCTCGTAGATGACTTGAGCAGCTAGATGGAGTTGCCAACAGCCTTTTGTACATCTCTCCACCTTTTGTATCTTCTAACAGCATGACTGAATTTGAGATTCAGATCCATTCCAGACTAGTAGCCTGTGGCAGCAGACCCAGGCAATGAGACTATCAAGATAGAAAAAAATCAGCAAAATAAAGAATGAAAAGGTATGAAACATAAATGAAAGGCCACCTTGCTGACTTGTGGGCAAAGTGGTTGTGATATGGTGAGATAAAATTCATGCTTCACATGCCTCCCTTAGGACAAAAAAACCCAGAAAAATTTTCTATAAAATTAAAAATGCTGTTCTCCTTGTACTCTGTATACATGAAATGTGACTTAGCTGCAAATGTTTTTTGTGGAATGCCTCCCTGGTCTCAGCTTCTGTGTGTACATGCAGCAGACACAAGACGCCACACATATCAACAGCAATGTCAAATCAAGAAGATTTAAACCTATATGAGAATAAAAGCAAAGACCTTGATCTCTTCTGATGGCCTCTCCAGATCCTCTTGTGGAGTGGCACAGGCCAGGTCCAGTTTTCCTACAGAAATACCTTAGAGTTGGAACAACATCTGCTTCAGCACTCTAGAGCCTTTCCTCAGACAGAAGTTCTCTGCCTTGCAAACCAGTTTAGGTTTTGCTGTGAATTCTCTTTAAAGCTCCATTAAAAAAAAAAAAAAAAAAAGAAAGTGATAGGCAAAAGCTGAGCACATACCTATTTTCAAGCGAACTACAGCTCCTCTAGCAACAGGATATTATACACAGCTACACCACTGCAAATCCATACTGTCACCCCCAGATTTGTATCGCAACACACCTGACAGCAGTAATAGGACTTATTAAATTGCAAGGGGGAAAAACCTGCTTCCAGTTGCACAGGTGTAACACCCACAGAAGGCAAAGGGAATCGTACTAGGCAGCTGAGACGATAATTTAAAGCTTTATATTTTAATTTATTCTCTTTTAAGAAAGGAATCAGACTTGAATATGAGCCCAAGATGTGTTTGCTGAACACCTTAAATATTCCTACCACCAAACCAAAAGCAGCACTTGTGTCATTCTTTATTTTATTTTATTTATTTTTCCTAGATGCAGTAGAGTCCCTCCCTCTCTGGATACAACTGGACCATGTCTGCCAGAGGACATCCCCGGGGCTCAGAAAAACGCTTCTAAAGAGCCTTTTTTTCCTTTTTGCATTTGGAATGCAGCAGATTATATCAAGTGTCAGTTATTTTCAAAACATTTCCCAAGGGACAGTTCTCCTATAAATTCTTCACACATACACCATTTCACTTTCCACATCCCGAGTGCTGCGCTGCCTGCAGACCTCCCAGTGTTACTGCAGGAATCAGTATGAAGATTTGTAGGGAAGTCCACTTGCTGCAAACTGGACCAGTGGCTCCCAGGACCTTTCAGGATACGCCCAGAAGAAAGTCAGCTGTATAAAGACAGCTGTATTAAATACATGCATCCGTAAGATACTCTTTCTTTTATGTGAAGGCATAAGTTAAAGAACTTTTATAGTTGTTGAAATAACTAATTTAGAGGCTGACAGCTCTTCCAAAAAATGAGAAAAGCTTCTACTTTCCTTTTGGCTTAGCACACACATAATATAATTTTGTTATCTGCATGTTTCCTCAGAATTAACAAACGGCACAGATGCCCAGGCAGAAAAGAAATAATTTTGTTAACAAACAAGCACACTTTACAAATGGTGCACCAACATTAGACAACTACATCCATCTACATGTACTCAAACTTATTATGGTATATGCAACATATTTGACGTTTAATGTGTAGACGTTTAAGTCTTATACAAAAACCCCAGAGTCGTCCGATGTGTCCCCAGGGCCTTTAGATGCATTGTTTGCTATCCAAAGAGCCCATAAAATGAAACCTGCATATCCACAGGTCTCACTAAGCTGCATCTCCAACCTCTGAAATGCCTCTCTGAAGCTAAGGCAGATGTGGGACTTCAGCAGGCTGAGCAGAGCTTGGAAATGAAAGTGTCCAGTGCATACCTTGAAAGTTTTACCCTGTTTTTCCTCCAATAGGAAAGTGCACTCTTGTTTTATAGGGTGCTTAGAGTCAACATTAATCTGGAAATGAGTTGAAGATTTAGTCAATAAACAAGAGAAGTAGATTAAAGGAGGAGGCAAAGTGTTTGAAGAGACTCCACTGGCAGGTCAACATCATATTCCATACTTCTGTCACTTGCCTTGTTGGATAGGTAGCTCAACCTTTGCAGGGCATGGGGAGGAGTCCCTCCTCATGAACAGGTGCAAATGAGGTCCCCACACACTCAGCCCAAGGGAGGGTGCACAATAGAGGGAGTTGCTTCTGCAGCCATGCGAGGCCCTTGCCTTGGTAGGAAGAGAATTCAATATCACATTAAACTCCTGCGTTGCATGTTTCCACAAGTCAGAGAAACACCTCAGCTGCCCCTGGCAGGGAGATGATGTGTTCAGAGATAAATACTCACCCTGCCCACAGGCCTTCAAACACCCACAGGCTCCTCGGCTCTTCCCACACCTAATCCTCCCTTTCTGTAATTCTCTTGAAATCGGGCATTAACTAACTTACTTTCCACCTGTCACAATTCCTGGGAAATCCCAGGCTGAATCCACCCCACCCAACCACCCCTTCATGAAAAGATTGTGACTATATGGCAGCCTCATCATAAGCAACCTTGAAAAATACATGAAAATAGAATTTAGCAATGCATACCCAGAATAGCTTCTCCCAAAAGATACAAATCTTCTCTTTACCACATGAACTACTCTATGAAACCAATGTTCTATTTATGTATAAAAATGAAAGGCAATAAAAAAGGAGGCTGCTTTATGTTGCTCAGCAAGCAATACTATGCCTACATAACCCAACTCTTTGGAGTAAGGCTTTTTGTGCACCAATCTAACATTCCTTTGACTCCAAAAAAAGTGGAATAAAATCTATTTCAAATACATTATTTGATGAAAGCAGATGTCAGCAGATACTGCCTATGTAATTGATATTTGATTTATTCAAGATTTATGCATGCTGTGCCTTAGATTTATTAATGATAATCCCCTGCTCTTGTGTTTAATATAGTGGAACCAAAACATAATTTGCTGGGATCAGTCAGAAATGCATCAAAGTGATTAACTCTACATGCAAACCATTATCCAGTGACATCCCTACTGTGCATAGTGCAAAAGGAGGCAATAATACAGTAATTGGCTTCACTTAAGCAAGTCAGATATTTGCTGTGATTGCTGGTAAAATTTGGTCCCTTTAATATCAATGGCACTGCTTCAACACATCCTTCATCTTCCTTTGACACATTCCTGTTCTCTCCAGAGTCAGAAACTTAAAAATATGAAAAAAATAAAATAAAAATTTACACAACCAAAACCCTCACAACAACCTGGCAACTTAACATGAGGAACTCATCAGAATCAAAGTCAGCAAAGTAATGACACACAGCTCTGCTCCTGAAAATAGCTAAGAAGGTCTTTCTGCCCTTGATGAACACAATATTTGCAGGTTGTTTGTGGCATGTTCCTCATCACAGTGATGCAATAACCAGCAGGATGCACTTTGTGTGCCCAAGCAATACAGAGATGTAAGTCTTCTCTGTGGCTCCAGTGAGGAGGAGCCGCACGCACTGAGGAAAGGCTGCCAGGAAGCTGAGTAAAGAGCAGGCCAGCAAGAACAACTTGAAGAGAGTTCATAAGAGGGATTAAGTTCAATAGAGAGAAGAATCTGTGACTTTATGAGTGGTCACTGAGTCTGGAAAGGCATCTCTTCCTCCTCTACTCCCTTTCACTGCTGGGCTGCTTGTTCTTTACCCAAGGAAAGCAGGCGTCTCTTAGCTGTTGGGGTTGAGGACAGAGACTCAAATGACGAGGCAGAGAGCAAAAAAAGCATAAAAAGCTCCAGTCTGTGCAGGTGGGAGGAGGAAAGCTGTTCTGGAAAAGGCAGCCTGCCTCCTGTGAATTTTCTCCCTGGAGTCATGACAGCCAAAGTCTCCATTTAGTCTAATTAATTTGTTCCATTCTTGAACAATACAATTTTGGTTACATGTCTTGTGAGTTGTTACATTTCCAGGCAGATTCATTGCCACTGCAAGGGCAGCTACGTTTTTCTGTGTTGAGAAATTAAATCTTTTAGCATCTGGACCAGCACAGTAACTCTGCTCGTGATGACTTGCTGATCTACAAGACAGGTTAAATTCCCTCTTGCAAAACTCCAGGTTAGACTCTCTCCTGCAAAACCCAGAAACCACCTTTCCCTCTGAGTCACTTAGGCACTGTAGCAACAAACAGTCTCTGAGAGCAGCTCACAGAAGTTAAATCTTGTTGTCTCAAGAGCTAATCCTGGGAGCTGTTCAAATAAATATATACTGAGTGAAGTTCAAACTTTTATGTATGCTCTTCCACCCTTACCAACACAAAGCAACCTATCAGAGTCCAACCAGTTTCTGGCTTGTGGCTTTTCCTCATTCACATATAGATCTGCAATGGTTGAGGTTATGCTCAAATTAAACCTTGGGCTGAATACGATGGTCACAGTAAGAAATGCAGTCCTCTAGATTCAGACACACCCACTTCTGGCAAAAGAGCTGTGATATGATAAAAATCAAGCAACCAAACCCCACCTTTATATCCCTGTAACCACAGCTCACAAAGCTGTCCTGGGGCATTTACAAACAGTAAATGGTGTGCTCTGGCATTCAGTCTAATCAGAAATAGTTGTCTCATGAGAAAAACATAACCAAGGAGTTTTAAAATGGGATGTTTACATTATCTGTCATTATCACTTATGAAAAGAACATGTGATTAATATGACTTTCTCTTTCCCTCCACCTGAAATGATAAACCATGACAAAAAAAAAAGTCTTTCCTCATTTCTCCTAGATGTAAGGATGATATGTTTTGATACAGACTTCCCTCACTAAGAAAGGTTTTTTTGAGGCCAACATCCTGCACTGAGGGTGCTGGATGAAGAATGAGGTGCATGAAAGCCACAACAAATTAGAGAGAAAATAAAGAGCTGCAGCAGTGAGAACTGGGCAGTGGGCTCGCCTTACCTCAAAGAAGCTTTGTGACCTGTCAGCTAGAAAAGAAGGATCCTCTGCATGGATGTTATAGCAGATTCTGAGAGGAGGCACAAGTGAGACCACTGCAAAAAAGAGGAAATGCTCTCCTCTTGTTCTCTCATCTCCTTGTCTTCCAATAAGAGGACACAGTCAAGAGACACCAAAATCAAGCAAGCCTTGTTCAAAAGAAAAAAACAGAGGAAAGACATAGGCTACTTTGTCCGCGAAGGAAATAAATTCTAGACTGAGAATCAGCATCCTTCCTACAGCTTTCTCCCCCTGGATAACAGGCTAGAGGAGAGACTCTGCTGACCCAGCATATGCCTCAATGCACGAGTTTTCATGGTTTTCCCATTGCTGCAACCATGTCTACACAGTACAAGAGTATTCTTCTCGTGGGCTGTATAATTTGCCCAGTATAGAGCCTAAGCTCCAACCAACTTCAGCAAATCTTTATCTTCTCTACCTGATTATTTAAAGAAAAAAGCTACCCTGCATTTCAAAATGTTGCAGATGACAAGCTGAGAAGATTACATCAATCCTGTCTGGTAGAAAGGGCTTACAATTCCCTAATGAATTTATCTTTGAACAAAATGAAGAAAAATTGATAGCTTCAATTATGAAGGGAATTCATAACACATGAATTTTTTCTTTTAGAAAAAAAAGTCTTCACTAATATACTTTTTCCAGATTGAGAATAATCACAGCCATCTGGAGATCAAATTATAAAATGGAGACTTGTGCAGTAAGAAGTAATCTTGTCACTCAAACCTTGTACAACTTCATTCTTTAAAAAGACTGCTAACAATGATTCTATAATGCTCTGTTCTGTCCTTCTTCTGGAGTGCTTTATTCTCAATTAAAGCTGTTCCAGAACACTCCCAGTAAACCTATGGAATAACTGAGACAGCAGTAGCTCCTGATCATTTCATTTCAGTCCTGTCATATGCTGCCAAGATACTAATGGAAGAAAGTGAGAGAATTACCAGGAGTGCACAAGATATGGAGGAAACTGGTGGAAAAGGAGGAAAACAAATACCAAGACCCAGACAAGCCACTTTGCCTACTCTTCCCCGGTGGAATCAGGAAAGTGCCAGAGACAGCTGCTGTCCTCCAAACCCAATAAGCTCCACATGGGGACCCCTCCCTCAGAAGGCTAAATCCAGAGAAGAAACCTTGCAGAGACACTGCCAAGACAGAGGTTTCTGGACACCCAGAAACATCCCCCAAAAGGTGACTAGCCTTCTCTGCCTCAAAGCTGTTTGACTGTAGCCTCTCTTCACCTCCACTTTATGTCTTCCTTTTTTTCTACCTTCTTCTCTATTTCTCTTTCCCTTGTACATTAACTGACTCCTTTTTTGCAACATCTAGTTTGTTCCCCCATACTGCAGAATTAAAAGTGCCTCACATTTTTCCATAAGGGCACCTTCTACTAACCCTGACTATGCTCACTTTCTGTTTTCACTGGAAGCTCTCCAAAAGCCACCTATGGCTCCATGTTCATGTAGCAACAGACATTCGTATTGACCACAAATGCCCTACATTCATGACACAATTCATGACATCTCCCACTTCCAAAGTTCAAGGCAATAACTCTTTGCATTTTAATGATGCCAATTAAGCACCATTACAACACAAAACCAGAAAACTTCAAATATTTTTTTGCTGAACACATCAAAAAAAAAAAATCAGTGTTTTAAGCATCACTGTTCTTTGCTGAACTGTGAGGAAGTATTATCAATAAAAACTTCTGCCATATACTCTGTAGAACATCAAGGGCTGCCCTCACCCCCACATGTTAATGAAGGGCTTTGCCCAAGGAAAAAGAAAGAGCTGTCTCTAGCCTCCACAGACTCAGCTGGTGGAAACTGAAGTAATGAAACACTTATTAGGAGGTGTCTGGGAGTGTCCCATACTTTTAGTAGTGCCCCATACTTTAAGTAGTATAGCTGCAGATACACCACACACCTTCCCATGGGAGCTGCACCCTCATCAGTGGAAGCAACAATGTCTCCTGCCATTTAATGCACACCTGCAGGATTAAATACCTGGGACAGCCCCTGCCCTGCTATAAATTCATTATTTGAGGCAGTCTGAACAGAAGAGAAACATAATAAATCATCCAGCTCAAACAATTCCTCTCAGTCAATGATGAGGGCTTAACACTCCCTAATGGCAAAGAAATTGAGTTGCTGGAATGGTAATTCTGGACCACACCACCACCCCTGTCTCCAGCGATAGCCATAAGCAGAAATATTCAGAAGAGCGTAAGGACAGGAATGCATGTGTGATCACATCTTTTAATGCTGCCCAAACCTGCAGCCAGGGCCCAGGACATAAATAAGACAAGACTTTTCTCCAAGTAGTGGAGTCACTCAGAGGTACTGCATTCTTACAGTGGCAGGAAAAGGGGATGATGGCTTTACAAAATTGCTAGCACCTTGCTCAAAGTCAAGCTGGATTGTACCTTTATGTCCAGGCAATGAAGTGAAAACCTCCAGGCTCTCTTCATGAAATTAAGAACACAGAGCCTCCGAGTGGGTTGTCTTTCCCTTGAAGAGAGAGTACTCTGAACCAAATCCTATAAAGTGCCCTGAACTGTCCAGTAAACAAAACAAATTAAGGTTAGATGTAAGGAAAAAGAATAGGGTGCTGACTGAGTCCAGAAGAAAGTACCATATATAAACTGAAAGATGAAAAAACCCTTAAGTTGCAGAAAGAAGCTGTCCCCCAGCACACATACACACAAGAAACCAAGGTTGCTAGTCTCTCACATCTCAAAATCATAGAACAGTCACCTGAAAATCATGTGATAAGCTGAGAAAGGGTGGCATACTAAATACAATCTACTTTAAAATGCTTTTATATGCTTTGATAAATGTGACCCTCTCTAATGGCTATGTTTTCATGGTCTTTTCCACAGCCATAAGGACTAGCTCTTTAAGGGCAAACTGAGGATTTTCTTTGAACATATACCTCCAGGAAGTAAAGTAACAAGTGAAATACAAAAGCAAAATCAAACCATCAACTATCAGAAGAGACGTAGTTAAACAAGAAGGATGAGCTGATGAGGACAGCGCATCACTTCATTTGCACATTCTGATATAAAAAGAAATTTTTCTCAAGAAGCCAGGAAAATAGCAGTTTTAATTAAATTACATATTAGCTCGGTGTTTAAAGAGAGATGCCCTTATTTAAGAAGTGTTTAAAGTATGTAAATAGTTAATCATGCAAGTCTCTGCACACACACAAACAGCATTCATTTTCTTCTACCAGATCTGCTCTATGACTAATATTGGGATAAATATGACCCTAGCAAAAACCTTTGCTTTCACTAAATACCACAAGAGTCTTGGAATTAGCTCTCAACTCTGTAGCCATCTAATACACAGACCTTTAAAAAACTCAGTGCAAACCCAATGCAAGTAATGCACCCTACCAGTGAGCCAGCTTTATATTCATCAGCCACAATCTCCATGCCCTTTAAAGTTTTTAGATGAACTGATGCAGGATGACTTGCTGGTGGGAAAAGATTAAAAGTTGATAAATGCTAATCTATTAAATTCACTGCTGAGATCATTCCTGTATTACAGTTATAATCCCTGGGAAGTTGTCTTACATTCAAAACACACCAAGAGAAAATACGAGGTACCATTTTCAGTACTGTCATAAACCAGCCTTAACAAGACTCTAAACAGGGCTTGCCAGAGAAAACCACCCCTCTGGGTCCCTTTGTTCTCTCTTTGCTACTCAGTACACCAATGTATTTTCACAGAAAGGGTCATTGGGCACTGGAACAGGCTGCCCAAGGAGGGGGTTGAGTCACCTTCCCTGGAGGGGTTTAAGGGACAGGTGGACGAGGCACTGAGGGGCATGGTTTAGTATTTGCTAGGAATGGTTGGACTCAATGATCCGCTGGGTCTTTTTCAACCTGGTGATTCTATGATTCTGTGTCAGACTGAGCCATTTCTCTGCTTATGTCACTTGAACCATTCAGTTTCTCAGTGGTCTCCAAGCATGCTACCCCCTACACTACTCACCTCTCCAAATCCAACAGCAGGCAAGCAGCTCTTTGCTTACAAGACACCCTACGGATACTCTACACAAAACATTATTTCTTCCTACAGGAGGGAATGGTGGCTTTGAAACCCTCCTCACATCTTCCACTGTGAATGCTGTCCTAGCAACAGGACTTCTTGGCCTGACCCTTTGTCTCTTTCCATGAGCAGGCCATGACCTAAGGGACAGGGCTACAAGTTGTGAGCTACGTGGGGAAGAAAAAGGGCCACATCACACCATATGGGCTAGTGCTAATGAGCAGGACTAGTCTCCGCAATAAACCCATATCTAAAAACCGTACCTCTGCATAAGAACATTTAGGGATATGAGGGTGTTAACACAATACAACTTTAGTGATTTAAGACGAGTATCTCCTTTGAGTTAAGTGTTCCTTCCTTGGAAGAGAGATGATGGTTTGTTAGAGATATTAAACCAGCAAACTCTGAGGAGATACATAGGTACAAATAAGAACAGTATTTGAATCCCCGTCTTCAGGATAAGTCATCAAACAGATTGTACTAAACAGCAGCCAAATATATATCCGCATCTACTGTTGTAGGTGTTAATGGAACAGCTCCCACATATGAATGCTGAAATAACATCCTGATCTCCTGTAACCAGAGCTAAGAGGATTTGCCATTGATATACCAGCTCTGAGCTGGATTTACTTCAAAATTCTCAAAAGCCCCTGCAATGGCATAAAGCACGTTTTTGTGTCGAAGGAATCCAGATGAGCACTCCACATGGGGCACTGGGCGATACATAATGAATTCCACATTCTGGTTTTGTCCCCAGAGAAGGCTCCCAGAGATTCCATAATAGAACAAGAGGTTTATTGAGCAGGACAATGCAAGGGGAAATCTATTTTACAACTTTAAGCAAGCTTCTGTCCACAGAGGATGAGCATAATTTGTTGCTGAAAAGAAAACAAATATAAGCAAAATGGCCTAAATATAAAAGCAAAAAAATTTCAGCTTTTCTAGTTCTTAAGAAAAACATGCAACAAGCCATTTTTTGTATGTGTGCGCTCATCCATACACACATATATGTAGTATGTACACACAGATATTATGCATAAGCACTCTCCAAACACCAAGGAGCTAAAACCAACATAATCCTGTCTTCTGGAAGTTCTTGCTATGGAAACAGTACAGATCATTCTACATTTGAATGTATTGCAGTTAATCAGAGCTTTCCCAGGGGCACTTTAGAATTAGGAGGAACACTATGAAGGAATACAAATGTTTTATTTCCTAAAATGCCAATAAAAGGAGAGGATCAACTTACTTAAAAAATGCAACAGAAATAGGTTGCTTAAGAAAAAACTCAGACCAATTCACGCTAATGTCATGAACCTAAATAGGATATCATCGTGCCAGGGAATTAACTGGATTGTAAATAAAAGTGAAACCAATCAGTAAGTTTTTATTGCTTGTGATGAGTGAAATGCAAGGAGCGTACAAAGAGCAAAATTATGAAAGTTGGATTTGTTTTAAAAAATTCTTTCAGTTTGAATAATCTGCAGGGTATTGATGGCACTGGTAAGAATTTTTATTATAAACATATGAGGACAGTGTGAATCAGGAATTCTACTGAAATGAATGGGATTTCACTGAGGGAACATTTTTGAGGGCTGCAGAATGGGAACTAACAGGGTACTACATACCCTTTTGGTGAAGGAAGAATCAGGCCTATAGTTTTCTTTTTTGTTTTCCTCCTTGCTCTGTATCTCTTATAGCAGTGGGCCCTCTAGATTTAGGTCTGGGTGCTCACATCTTGACAGTGGTGACAACATCCCTTTCAACTAAAATAAACACAGCTACCACTGAAGCCAGCAAACTTTCTGGAATACAGGACTTACTGAAGTGAAGAATGCCAAAGAAAGGCAAAATAAAACAATCCCAAACCTTTCAAAGAAGTGAAGAGGGTGAGACAGAGGCATCCTGAGACTGAGGGGACTGGGGACAAAAGTGAGAAGTTATACTCGCATTTTGTATTTTCACCAGGATCTTCTGCCTCCTTTTCAAGAAGCAGAAGACAGGAGATGTTCAGGGGGACTATTTGAATGGCCAGTACACTAGAGATTATACCTGATGAGTGTAGATGAAGGCAAAGGACTCACACTTTTCCCCACCAGGCCTTAGTAACCCTTAGGAGAAAGCCCTGTCAGATTCTGATGCTAAGGAAGGGAGGTTAGAAGCCCTGAAGGTTCAGTCTCCTAACTCAGCCACACTAGTAGATGATGCAAATATAAATTCTCCTCTCTTCGTGTACATCCCCATTATCTAGTGACTTAAAATGGCTCATGGAACCTGCATGTAGTATGATGAATACCAAGAGCAGATCAATTTATGTTAGCTGGAGTACAGCTGCAGAATAAAAGTGTGATTGCTGCTTCAAACATGCTGAGGTAAAAGGCTAAGGAAAAAGAATACCTTCTTATACTAACAGATAATGATAGTACAAATCTATGACTTTATTTAGGCTTAGAACAAGCACCAAATTTGTAACTAGCAGGGTGCTTATATTTGGAGGATGATCTTCTAAGAGGACCTACAGCTGTGCCTTACTGCCCAGTGCTCCTGAGAACTTCCTGATGGTAAAAGTATCATTTATCTCCCTCTCTTGCTGCAGTCTTGAGTTACTACCTATCATGCACAGTAGTACATGGTCCGTTATATGCCTTCCTGTGAAGCCAAAAAAAAAGTTTTGGGAATAAAACTTAATTTGTTTATCTCACCTCTTAGAGACTGAAATCCTTCAAGAAAAACCAAAGCAGAGACAGAGAAAGAGCTCATGCACAAAGCAGATGGACTCCCATAGAATAACATAGCATACTAATTCATTCTGATATTGCTATTTAGTACCTGCAAAGTCTACCATTATGCATTATTAAATTCATGTATTATTGAATCACAATTCTTGTTGCCTGGTAAGAAATGTGGATGATTTCTTAGCTTAAATTAAAGCACTGCTTCCCTTATTTGAATGAAACTGCATTACTGGCTGCCTCGCATGGTAATCAGAGAACTGCATTAGGCAGGTAGTACTGTATGAATTAAAAAATAATGAAACAAGACTTTTCAGTCAGACATTGTTCCCTTGCCTGCTTTTCATGACAGCAGGTTTCCTACTTAGAGTTGATAAGACAACAGCAAATGAAGATAACATCACGAGAGCAAAATCATTCACTTTAATAGGCTCCACCTGTGCAGACTTCAGCTCATTTACATGACTGCAAAAAAATTAGAAATCATGCAGCAATTAGTCTCTTCTAGATTATGCACTATGTCAACTGATACCACTCTGGAGAGCAGTACTGCTAAAATGGTTTCAAAAGATAAATCTACTAGCCTGTGCAAACATTTTTAATTACCTGGAAAACTGGATTGCCTGTTTAGAAATCTCTGCTGTAAAGCAGGCTGCCCACACAGCACTAGAATCAAATGTCACCAGATTCAAATGTTTATATAACTGACTTTTATAATGTTTGATGACTTGGTGAAACAGAACCATGTATCTGTAGCTGAAGTAACATCTCTTTAAAGGGAGGTAATACAATGGAGGTAAAAGGAATTTTTCTTTCTCTTTATGTGTCAGCAGGTATTGATCCCTTTGGTCTCAGATCTCATCATCCTCTCTGGTCATCCATTGTAAAATGATGATCACTCGCAGCACTGAGCAAACCTGCCAGCAGCTATTTACAAGATAAAAATTAAGGGCTGCATTGTGAAACCTGTACTCTCACCAGCAAGGAGTTCCTCACTGAAGAGGCCCAGTGAAGTCAATTTAACTGCTTATGAGTAGCTGTTCATCCTTGTGAGTAAGCAGTTCACAACCTGGGCTTAAATTCTTTGCCAGGTTTAGCATATGTTCTGGTGGAAAGTCAAGTCTGCACTCCCAGCTGGAGTGTTCCCAAGCTCACAGGAGTTCTGCCAATTTGCAGTGAGCAGTGAGCTGGACCCCTTGCATTAAGCATTTGCTCACCACACCTTTGCCATTGTTTATTAGGCTTTAAAACCAACCATTGAAATCTGAAAATGGTACTTCTTTGGTATATTTAAATTTCTCACAAAGAGAAAACCCTTAGAGTAATTGAAGGGGCAGAGAGCAATGAAAGCACCACAAAGACTTAAAGAGTTACAGGGTTTAATTCAGAGCCAGGACCTTTCTGTTTATTTGTCTAATTCTCTCAACAACTCCAGAGCAAGGAAATACCAGTGAAGCTTGCAACCTCTAGAACTGGTCTTTGGTTCATATTCTTTCTATATTTCCACAGAGTGTAATAATGCAGTTTTATAATCTGAACTGGATTAACTCATGAAGGGCCACCTTAATGGCCCAGTCAGAGCATTAGTTATGCAAAATGTTCTGGCAGGCTGAATTTAGATGCAGGGTGTAACTTGAAGGCTTTTTCTTTCCCTCTTTGAAATACTGCATTTCTCTTTCCATGTCACACTAAAGAAATCCTATAGTTTACAGAAGTGAGGGTCAACCCCTCCTCCATAAGGTAGTTACACAGCTCGAATCAGATGTGGCAATAGGTTTGAAAGAGTCTCAATTCAGAATCCCTGAATTATCCCTCTTTGGTTATCAAGACTTCTTGTTACAGCTTTCAAGTTTTGAAACTCTTAGCTGAAAGTCTTTAGCATTTCTAGTTAAAATTAAAGAGCTTAACTTTGTCCTCAAACAGAGGTCCTTTTGAGTTGGACCCTGTCCCTTGGTCACACCTGTGTAATATAGGTACGACAGCCCTCACAAGCCCCAGAGATCCTTCAGAGCTAGCACATGCATCTGGAAGCTGCTGCACTATGATGGAGCTTTGTCGAACAGTGAAACTTCTCACCATAGAATGATTTGAATATTTTAAAAGTCTATGTGGGCCCTCCAATAAACAGACTGGAAAGGATGCAGGGACTGACTACAGCCAGTCTGATCTACATCTTAAATAATACTCCATTTTTCCGCTGAACAGTTTACAAGCTTTGTGGGCCAACATGTGTAAGGGGTTTACCTCTCTCCTTACTTGTGTATTTTTGTGTCCTTCTTGCTTCAAGAACTAAAGCCTTGTTTCTTTGCAACTTATAAGCAGTTGATGGGTGAAAGGCAGCTTTGTCTGTCCTTCTATCCAATGCACAGCTCATACAGAGAAGGACCCAAACCCACAGATTTGGGGTGATAATGCTGTGTTCATCCTTTATACAGGATTACAACCTTCACCAAGACAATAACCAGATAACACTACCACAAACAGTGAAGAAAGCATTGTCATCACTGCAGCCTTTCCTCTGCTCTCTGTACTCGACAGACTCCCACTGAGAATGGTCACTCTTATTTTTTAGTTTTGGGTGTTTACTGAGCATCAGAGCATTGTTCATCCACAAAGAGTCATCATGCATAGATTTGCTGCTGCTTTTTTTATTTTAGTGCAAATCCAATACAGTTTTACCATTTTGAGACTAAAGTAGATATAGGTATATATGCTTTGGATAGAAGTACTGTCAACTGCACAGGAAAGCAACGGAAGGAGAGGGCCTTTTGGATGTGCAGGGAAAGTTGGGGAGACAGAATGCAACAGGTCTCCTTGAAATGTGGCCAGAATGCGTGAAAGGGGTCCTGGAGGTGCTGCATGGAGACATGCATACAGGCACCTCCTCTTACTGCAAGTCAGTTCAACTGAGCTTTAATAGGAAGGACTGGCAAGGATTGGTTCCTAACAGCCTTAATTCATTCCTTGATGATGCCGCAGTTGGTGGTACTGACTAGGATTCAAATATAAAATGGAATTTATGGAGAAATTTATGAGTTTAATGGAGAAATCTGTTAAGAGTCTTGAAAGCCCTTGTATAGCTAACGAGGTGTTTTCAGTCCCCTAGCAAATTCTACACTTGCCCAATGAGGTTCAAGTTTCGTAGTATAACCAGACAGTAAGGGGAAAGAATGACAGTATATGTGGCAGAGCCATAACACCGACCATGGGCTGCTCATTTGGAAACATCTTGGAAGATACATTATGAGGCATGTTCATCTGTCATTATTAATGACAGAAGTCAAAGGATTAACTGGGTGAGCCTGATCTAAGACTTGTGGACTTGGCCACGTGCATGGAAACTGCAAAACAATACCTCAGGTTCACAGTTAAACAGAATCTTAAAACCATTAAGAATAAATAGAGAAAGAAAGGAGCTTTCATGCTTGTCTCACTTATTGGAATTGCCTTAAGGATACATGGACAAATTGAATGCTGTAGAATGCAAGAGTTGCCATAAGATAGGACATTTAAGTCATAAATATAAAAGATACTGGCAGAATACTAAACTTTACAACTAATGAGTAAAGCTGGCTTGATAACCAGTCACTTAAAGGAGTTAATCCTTTGCTCCCTCGCAAGAGGTTCCTGATAAAAAACAACTCCTGTTCAAGCCAGAGGGAATTTTGACATCAGTGGCAGGGTTACTGTTCAATCCTAGCTCATTGTTTGTAACTGACTGGTGAAAAGTGAGAATTGGAAACAAAACCCTGCAAAAGATGTCCAAATGTCTGTTGTTTGTTTTCCTTTGATTACGTTAATGGAGACATATCTATGGCTGTAAAGTCAACTGGCCAAGTGGTGCCTCAACTGGGGAAGCCACTGCAGCTTCCTCCTTCAAATAAATCTCCTCTTCTTCCACAAATTAATATGTATCTTCAAATGCCTCTGTGGCTAAGCTTCCTGAGCTATGATTCAGGCCACACAGAGTGAGCAAACAAGCAAGCAAGCAGGCATAACAAAATCATTCCCTGCTGCAGACAGGACAAATCTAAATAAAGTCCTAGCAGGACAGCAAAAGTGAGTAACTCCCCAAGTATGGAAAGTAAACTGGTTTTTAGAAATCAACATAACAACATTCAAATAATTTTTTTCTTCTCTGCATTTTGGCCATTTTTTGTAGTGGCATTTGGCATTCAAGTCCTAAAGGCAGTGCAAACTTCTACTGGATAAAAGGTGATGGATGGAGATGTAGCTTCTGTGATGCATCTTAATATGAAGGGAAGGAAATTAGTTGAATAACTTGCCTAATGCACCATATGGAGTCAGAAGCGAGGGAAGTGTGGTTGCTAGAAGTTAATGTAAAAAACACTAACCACAAATCCAGTGTAGGGCCAGGCTCCAAAACCTAAGTGGAAGTGACCTAGAAAACCCCACAAAGACAGTAATTTACAAGCAAAGGTTCTATGCTTCTGGAAAATAAGGGCAAGAAGAAAAAACTGCCTGTGTTAGTAATCTAGGATCTGGAGCGGAGTAACTAAATCTATTGGGTTTAGAGTGCCTGAAGGCATAACATTAAACTGGGGAGAGACATTCAGTTTAATCTCCAGCATGACAGATGTCCTTAAGGGAATTCTATGTAAATATGCAGTGTATTGTTTTTGCCTTCTTTAAAAAGCAAGGGGGGGGGGGTGAACCACCTCTTTCCTATCAGATTGTATAGATATTTTCGTCTGTCTTGAAGGAGATGTGGTTAAGTTTAAGAGCCTCCTCATGATTCCAGCTTACCTCTTCCCCTGGGCCAATGTAAATCAGCCACATTAAAGGGCTGTTGTAAGCATCTCTCAGCACAATGTGCTTGCTATATACTGTCCATGGATATGCCTGCACCCCAGCAACATATCACGTGGTATTAAAAGCAGTGCCATTGACTTCTCAACTGCATTTAGAAAAAAAAATATGGTGGGGGATAAGAGGCAAAGAGGGAGTAGAGAGAAGACAAAACATTTCCTTGAGATCACGGAATACAGGGTCCCCATTACATTCCTAGCACCAGCTAATAAGCTCAGTTTTGGGGAGCTGAGCTAGGGAAGAATTGTTCTCTTTTGGCAGAATTTAAACTGAAACTTAATTAGACAACAGCATCCAAGGTCTCGCAATATTTGCATTCCTGCCTGATACTGCAGGATGGGACTGAATGAGTTAAACTCAAGGACAGGGTATGGGGCCAAATGGGTTTGGTAAGAATTACTTTTAAAACCACTGCTTTCAAAATAAATAATGCAGAAAAAACACTTAGGGATAAGTCTGAGAATATTCCAAAATAGCCACTGAAGCAGACGATGATACAAATTCACCTGAAAGACAAGAAAGAAGTTTCAGCATGCCAGCCTGCAACTTCACAAACATGTTGTGAATGCAACCTCCAGAGTGACTGAAATGGTGAAAGCTTCTTTAATCCAAAACTAAGCTGATTTTACACTACAACCACAATTATTTTCTTTTTAAAATCAAGCATACCACTGCCAGATCCATAGCAGGTGCAAATCAACATAGGCTTCAAGGGAATAGACTGATCTACAGCAGCTGAGGATCTGGTGTAAAATGAGATCATCTGCTGAAAAATTTAGACAAAGGCATTTCTATTTGTCATCTGCTATCTCTTATAATTGCTCAGTAATGTCTATTTCGCCCCTCTAGAAATCCAAGTGACTGACTCGATCACTGTTCTGGCAGTTCCCCACCCTCAGTAAGCTCTGAGTGCTAATGCCTCCTGGCCATGGATACTCACTCATGAGACACTTATTCCCAGAGGATTTTGGCTGGCTTTTATTCCAGACAGCAGCCATCAGGACATATCCTAGTCTCACTTACATTCAAAACTCATTGTGTAGCCTGGACCACCAAATCAGAGACTGAAACCATCAAAGATACTCCCCATTTCTCTAACAAGGATTATGTCCTAGAAAATCAGCCAGAGGAGCAGATCTGACAGAATCCCTTTCACCACAATGTGATGCTTCCCACAGCAGAAACTGTATTTCAAATGTAAAATAGCCACTGTGATCCCTACTTTGCTGTTTTCATCACGTGGTGCTGCACCATCTACCCACACTCCAAGAAGAGCTCAGCGTTATCACAAGGAGTAAACAGAGAACCAAGGCAACAGCATCAACAACAGTATTTAAGACACCATGAAGGTTTAAACAGCTATAGCTGGGTGGATGCCCAGCATAAAGGAGCTTTATGGATTAGTTAATGCTGGCATCTTTCTTCTTTAGAAAGAGGACTGGCAGGAACCATCTGTTCAGGACCCTCAGCCCAGAGAGTTTACAGAACACCTATTTTGAGCTTCTTTGTAAACCTTAAGCAAGATGATCCAAAGAGTACAGAGCAAACTAAACAGCATTAGTTTTTCCACATCTAGTGCACCCAAGCATGCCAAAGGAAGACAGCAAAAGAGAACAAAGGATTCACCAAAACCCAGCAAGAGGAAAATGTTTAGATGGACCTTGACAGTCCTCACTCTGTGGCACAAGTGCATACGGAGAACGTAAAAAGCATGGTTGCAAGACGCAAGACACATCAACACTGTTCTCAAGTCAGTATACATATTACAACTGCTTGTTTCCACTTCTGGTGATTTTCTGCTCCTTTAGAGGTGAAGAAACACCCAGAAGTCAAATTATATTTGTAGGAGAGGCAAAGAAAGTGTTTCCCGATCAATTGATTTCCAGCAGTGTAAAATCCTCATCCCAGAAGCAGTGATTATCTCTTATAATCCTCATTCATCAAAACTGCCTTTCACAACCTGCCAGGTTCAATTCTTACCTTGTTTACAAAAAACTATGACAGTCAGAAGATAATTGGTTTTCACTACCATTAGGGAAAAAAAACCCTCTCCAAATCATTTAAAGCCCCCCTCCTGGTTCCAGTTGTGCAGGACTCTCTGGGGCTGAATTTGACTCACCACTTTTCTTCAGAGACTTCAGCTGTTCACGTTTGCAAGTGGCAGCTCAGACACACTCGAAACCTGATTTTATAACCACCTTGTTAAAAGTCATGCAACTACTCTGGATTCTTAAAAGTAAACGCAATGTTAGGGAAATCAGTCCAGTTGGCAAAAACACCCTCTCTTCATTTGCATAATTACAGGCTGTGCTTTAGCACTACTTATGGTTGAGGGTGCCTGACACTTTCCATTAAGAAACTCAGCTTTCATTGACTAAAGACATCGCCAAACTCTCCATGCTTGGTTTTATATTTTCCTAGCATATTTCTGTCTGTCTTTGGGCTGAATTACTTGGGAAAGTTGTGGTTAAAACAGTTTGGCTCTTTCCCAGAATGAAGTGATGGGGGAAAACCAATTTGTCTGCAAAGAGGGAAAAAAAAGAAGTAATAACCATTTAATGGAGAAGTTCTCATAGCCACATGATCTGGAGGAGGAAGATAAAGCATTGGGGGAGGATTGTCCATATCAAGCCTTTTGCTGTGTCTAATATGCACCCCTCCACACATACCCATTTGGCCATTTTCTGCTTTTGGCCATCTTCCAATCCTGCAGAGGACACTCACCTCTGGCCGCTTTACTGGACATTTATTACAGCTAAACTCTCTCAGGTAAATCTTCTCCAAATATGCTCTAGACTCACACAGCTCTTGCAGGCTGAGAAGAACTTCCCAGGTACCTCCCTTCCAGGCATCTGCCTACCCCCAGCACAATAGTTTTCAGAAATACACTTTATTTGCTTTCTACATCTCTCCAAATTGTGCTAAAACCTAAGTCAGAAGGGAGGCAAAGACATGAGGAGACCTTCCCTTTCTTTCCACATTGTTTGTCCATCTTTTTCTTGATGCTTCAGGGGCAGAGTATGCCCACTGATGTGTGTGCTTTGATTTGGTGTACCAAGATGTTAACCTATTCCCATGGAAAGCAGAAACTGCTCTGTTCTCCAGCATAAGGAGGCCCTAATACAGGCTGGGTAGTTACACTGTCTGGTTCAGAAACCTCAAGGTCACTTTTTTTTTATCTATTAACTCAGCAAAAGGAACCATCCTAGAGAGCATCCTAGAGTGAATGTTAACTAAGAAATGGACAATCTGCAAAAATAAAACACCGCTTCTCCAACCACAAAAAAACCCCAAAACAAGAACCCAAATTCCACATATTCCGATTCATCACTAGAAAGCATTTTCTCTCTGGAAGCATCATGTTTGCTCTTGATATGAATATGCACAGTATACAGTGTACTGAGAAGAAATGCTGCCCAGGAGTTAAACCACAAAGTCAAGAGATCCAAATTCTATTCCTGGCAAATACCCAACACCAGCATCTGCAAACCCAACTGCATGAAGCAAGGTACCAACTTCCATATTCAGACACTTAAACACGGAACCCTGTATCCAGCAGCTTTGCAAGGCCAGTATCAGTTACCCATGCTTAAAAAAATCTCTTCCTTAACTGTTTGATGTCTCTAAGTCACCCAACTCTGGTGAATGGTGTTCAACCTGTGGAAATATAGAAGTGAGCAGGGAGTGGGAAGCAGGGAGAACTGGACAAAATGCCATGAGCTTTCCTATATCTTCTTCCTACTGGCCACGGGTTTCCTCCCCAGTTAACATTTGGCCATGGAAATAGCCTATTCGCTATTTAGCATTTCTGGTGGATCTGCTAGTGTGCAGCACTTTAGCTGGGTTAAGAGTCCTGTTAACACATATCCACCTTCACAGCATAGCCAGTGATGCCTGGAGAAGGATACAGATGTTCCAGGTGATGTAACAGACCTGAATAGTGTTAGTTTCTCTAAGGTGGAAAAGTGTCTTGCTGAGGGAGTCCCACTAGTCACAGAGGGATTACAAGCAAGAGAAATTGCTAAATGCCAGGAGCTGGGAATCACTGGCTAGTCTCTCCTATTTAATCATCAAAGTGAAACATCTTGTAGTTCCAGATTCCCAGAGGTAAGACTTCACCAAAAATAACCTGCAATTATACTCTTGTCCAAAATATGCAGAAAGAATTATTTTCTTTTCCTAGGGCACTAGTGATTTCACTTGGATTTAACAATGGGAGTCAACAGTGAATCTGCCTTGGGAGAAAACAAGAAATAAAGCTCCCAGATGGAGCTTTCTCTAAGCACTACATACACAGAACTTATCAACAGCATCAGATTTATTTCTAAAGTACTACTCAATAAAGCCATCTTACCTGTTGGTAACAGAAGACTGAACTCGGCCCTCAAATTCTTTTGAAATAAACAGATGCTGAAAGAGCAAAAACCTGCTCATTCCATAGCCATGAGCACAGCGAAGAGAGGAGGTAAGGAGGGTAGGGGTCTACTTTGTTACACAAGATTTGGAAAAGCTACCACTTACCAAAATATGCTGTGTTCCGACACAAAATACCTTCACTGTAATGCATTATTTGGCAGTCCCAGACACTCCTGATACTATTTCTTCATTAAAGCCATCCTAACACCCCAGCCACAGTAGGAACCTAGCTCAGCACACTAGATGGTATCACACTTGCACTCACACCACAGGCAGTGATGACTGAAGGAGTAATGCCACCTTATCAAGGGTCATACTTCTAGGACGGCTTTGAGGCAGGTGGCAAAAGACAAGCTCTGCTCCTCATGAGTGATCCCTGTATGTAAATACAGCTTTACATTTTGACTTCTTTCATAAATGCTTGTTCATATTTGTTAAGTGATCATTAGATGCAGCTACGTTCCTTCACATCTTATTAGAAAGCATTCTTTTTTTCTTAAAGAAATAAATAAAGTGAATGTATAGTAAATGCCTAACAGATGAAGCCATAACAAGCTGCTACAAAGCATATAACACGAAGATATTGTTAAAATAATGTGTGTGCCTGTTAAATGCAGAAACACTTAATGTTATCATGAGGTATGCTATAAAATCCACCATAATTTATTAAATAATATTAAAGTATTTATAGATGGACCTTTCTATGCTATGTAACTGGTTACTACTGTAACAAACATTCAATGCCAAATCTGTAACTTAGGCTTTTTAACTCTCCTGAAGCATTTTTTCCCTCCTACAAAAAAGCAGATGTTCTAAAGAAACAGCAACTGTAAACTTCCAATATAAGCTCAAAGGCTGAAAGCTAATATTTAAAATGAGTGGTCCTAGTACAAACCGTCTCCATGGTGACCTCTGGTAGTTGAGCAGGAGCTAGATTTGGCAGCGAATCCAAGCGGATGCAGCTCCTATTGGTGGCATGGCAAGGACCATGACCAGGAGGGATTAATTACATTTGGGCTTCAAACCAGGCCAAGGTGTCAAATATTGCTCCACATACACACCAGAATTAACTAAGAAGGGCTTTCAGCAAACTGCTTCCACCCAACAACAGATAACACGTCCAGTTTGGTTTGGATTAGTAATTTATCTAACAAGGTCAGGCTTTATAACCAGGTTTAACCCTACCAGTAAATCTGATTGCAACCCATAACCAGTAATTATCAAAAGCCAGTTTTTCTAATGAAGTATTCATAGAGTTAAGAATATGAAATACCACATTCCTAAATTGCTTAAAGGTCCACATTCCTGAGTGCTGCTAACATGAAATCAAAGGTTTACTTCATATTTTATATCAAATAACTCGAGCCTCAGAAAAATGTGCAACACTTCAACAACAAACCACATCATCAACAAAATATTAAAGAATCACAGGCTGTGATAAAATTGGAAGAAAATAATTCCTCTGCCTCTCACAAAAAAACCCAAGCCCTGGAGTTCCCCAAATTGCTTCTGTATTTTAGTTTTAACTGTACAGGAGCAAAAGGACTAAGAGAGAAATTGAGTTCTTCTGAATCCAGAATCTCTCTTCTGAAGAAAGCCATAATGATACCACTGTAGCTGGCAGCAGTCTTTGCCCCCAAAAGGGGAACACCAGAAAATTATTGTTACTGAAATTTCAAAAAGCTACATAATTTGGTTAAGATTTAAGAATAAGTAATGTTTTCTTTAATAACAGCTTTCTTAATGGAGCCTTTCTCATACTTTGTATTTTTCATACAAGCAGTCTAACATTGGTCAAGGACTGGGGATGGTTACCAGTCAACTTGAGATGCGTAACACCTTCCAAGAGATGGTGCAGTGTACATGACCAGTCCTTACATTGTATAGAGAGAAATCCAGGGCTGAAATTAAATTCAGCTGAGTGGTTAAACTCTAAAGCTGAAGTTGCTTATTAAAGCCCACCCAAGAGGGGAAGCAGGTTTCGTAAACCACATTCTCCACCTTCTGAAGGTCCTTAATCACAGCCAGTTTGAAGGAAGTCAATATGCTTTTAACAGTAAGTCTTTTCTCCTGGTGTCTGTATAGACCTTCACAAATCTCCCAGGGATGAGAAGCACTAAAGAGCACTATATTTGGCCAAATAAGACAGGGAAAATCTTCCCTGGGACAATCTGCAACAGTATTTTGATTACAATTACAAGGAAACGTATCTGTACTAACCCTGTTGACTTCAGATGCAGGGTGTGACATATTTACCCCTAGGAAACAGAATCTGATCATCTATTCTATGATTCTATGATCTGGGAAAGGGAAACTTCTGCCGCTGAAGTTTAACTTCTCTGTGGAACTTTCCCTTTCATTCCCTCACTGCACGCACACATGCACAGAAAAATAATCTTGTTTCAAGCAAGGCATGTCACAGTGACCTCATCATCAGGTTTTGTTTCAGCAGAAATGTTTGATTTTGTACTTATGAAAAAACATGGTAATTTGGGAGCAGTTGAGCATTTTGGTCACCGGAAGCCCAGTTTGAATAACACTGAGCACATCTTTGTGAGAGTGGAACTCATGCAGAACCTGGGGAGCTCGGTACCATTGCTGGTCAAGATGTGCACATCTCACAATGTAGTTTGGACAGCAACGAATTTGGCTCAAGCAGACAAGCAAGCAGATCCAAAATATCAATCTGCCAACTAAAACAGATGTCTTAGGCTCAAATTCCCATCCCTGTCATGCTCAAGTTTCTCTCTCTGATCCCTATCATCACCTTAAAAATGATGGCGCAGAGCCACAAACTATTTCAGGACCAAGGAGTGAACAAATGCTGGAGCTGTGATTCTTGTTTGGAAAGACCCAAAGGACAAATGAGACAGTATCCTTCAAAGTCAGAGGCAAGTCCCATTCCTTTTATGGCTAAGATTATGACTGGGGGGTGGAGGGTGGGGAGGGGGTAAGGAATAAAATAAACTCTGCCCTGAAGCCAGAGATCAGCCAGCACAGGAGCTTTGGCTGCAAGTACTCAAGGGAGAGACTATGTCTAATAACAAGAGCAAGCTGCCACATTCTGGATTGGATCCAGTTCCCAAGTGGATTGTAAGACATAGCCATTTATTTATTTTTACAAAGAACAAGTTTGTGTATATTTATATTGCTTGGTCAAAGAAGGTTGACCACAAACAAGAAAACAAAAAATGCTTTCCTATTCTCTGCCTCTGGCTTAGGTGGTGCCATTCACACCACAAGCTCTCACCTGAAGCTGCATACATGGTGCCAGAAGATTGTCTGATGCCCATAAAGAAGGTTGCTCAGGCTTGCCTGGAAAAAAGCTTCAGCTTTCCCAGAGCACTGGTAGGTGATCCCAGTCTGTTCTCGCCCCTTTTTACTAGAGAACAGTATATGTGACCTGATGAAGTATGTACAGTGAAGGAAACATTACACCCAACAGCCACAATCAGAGTGCTACAGGCTGCATAGGCTCCCAAGGCGGGCTTTCCCTAGGCAACCGAAAATGCCTGCCTGCATCCTCGGTCCATGTCAGGGAATAAGAAACCACATGCAGAGACAGCCAGCATCATGTTGCCTGGTATAGTTACAACAGCGGAGAAGAGTGAGCTGCAAAAACAAAGTTCTGCGACAAACCCAATATGTTTTAATGGACCAACAAGTACACTTGGATAAGTACACTGTCAGGTACACCCACCCTTCTACAGGTTACAGAAAACAACTCTGGGTGGTGGTAGCCTAGAGATAAACCTGAAAGCTGAGAAGCTTATAAAGACATTAGTGCTACCTACAAACTCTTTTTTTGTCATGGATGCAACAACATTGCCACTTCAGGGTATGGAAGAGAACTCTGGGCAAGCATTCCAGTACAAAGCCAGAGAGCTGCCTGAACTTGCTTTTAAGCTGCAGCTACCTCTTTTTTGATTTTGCTTTTCTGGCTCTGTCCTTCCACCCTCTCAGTGCAGAAACTATACTGCCTTGCTGTTACATAACTTATCCCAGCATTTATGTCACCTCTCAGACTGGACAGTCAGTGTGCTGCATCTTATGTTTCAAACTTTGTTGGTGAACCTTCCAGGATTTCAGACTTCACAAGGTCCCTAGGATGCCAGAGAGGCAAGTCAGGACAGAATATCTCTACTGTAAACAAAGATGCAGATCTATATTTTTATTTTTCAAAAACATATCCAAGACAGGATTGAAAGCCAGAACAAGTGCCCTTCTCCAGGCAATTCCTTCCTTCCTTAAAGAACCATAGCAATCACTCTTGGTTAATCTCTGACATATTTGGATATGTTAAACTACACCCTCAGTAATGAGATTAGAGAAGAAAAAAAAAAAGAAATGGTTTAATCCAGGTTCAGACTGGGAGCAAAGCAGGTAGATGGCAAGGGCTCAAACACACAGGTCTCTTAGAGCATCTTAAAAACATAGCCAGGCTCATTCACCTGCGTATACAACCATGATGAAATGCCATTTTACTCCAAAAACTGGTGAAAGAGGAGGCTTCGTTCTCAAGATCTGTTGCAGGCAACCTGGCAGAGTTGTCCAGTCACCTGCAGGTTATGTAGCTTGGGCTTCTCAATCGTACTGCCTTGGAAATGAAGCAAAGAGGGAACAAGCAATTAGTACAAGTTAAGCTATGGCAGGTCCCTTATCAAAGCAGCTTTGTAACTGAGCACACTGAATTCCTCACAGACTTTGACTCCTTAGCACCTGTCATCTCCGAAATGAGCCAGAAGGCATTGGAAAATGTGACCATTTCTCTTCCTTACCACCACACAGAAATGGAGCAGCTCAACCAGGAATTGGTGTCACAAAAGGCCTGAAAGCAAAACTGCCAGTCCACAGGTGACACAAATTTGCAGACTCTGGGCATTCTAGGTGACGTATGTAAAGACAAATAAATGAAAGGTTTAGGAGCAAGGGGTGGCAGCAGCTATCCAGTGCTGGATACACTGCTCGAGAAGAAAGTGGACACATTCATACTTCACCACTAATGAACCTTCAACTGCGCCATCCTGGCAAGTGACAAAGGCTTCCAGGAATGCTCAAAATGCAAGATTTCCTCACCTCTCTTTAGTCTCCTTTTCCTCCTTTTTATTTGTTTTTGCTTGGTTTTGAAGGCAAACAAATCCAGATAAATAGGGGAAAACAAAAGTACAGAGTAGTTAAGTATATCTCGAAATTCAGTGCTATTCACATCTATAAAGATGAGGTTCCTATGGCGTGTAACAACTTAACACAAAGAAAATAATACTTGGTGCAATAGGAAAGTGATTAAACAACACTCCCCACTTCTGAATAACAATATCTGGAATCAGTGACAAAGACGTGCAACACATTAACTTTTAGGGTTGGTTTGGGTTTTATTCCCTAGTAGGTTTCAAATTAATAAAAGAGAGAAAAAAACAACCTGAAAATACCTTCACTGGTTTTGACATGTAAACCAAAGATAAAACTACAATATAGAATTTAGGGTATAAAAAAACAGAGACTGCTTCAGACACAAAAGAAAGAGGTGTTTCAGGAGACAATGCTTGAAATAAATTAACTTGCTGATCCTATGTATATGCTGAATGTAATGTAGTTAACACAATATTAGGGCCTAAAAATAAAGTTTGGCTTATAACAGAGAGAAATTGTAATGGCCAAATGCCACAAATTTTGACAAAGAAACTTCATTTGAAATTTATTAGTGCAGGCAGAAAGTCTTAAGTGTTACAGTAATAATATCACCTTATATAGTAATCTACAGTTATTTTGCTGTTCCTAGAGGACGAAACAGTTTATGTACAAGTTCTTCTTGTATCTTTTTCCAAATTTCCTTCCCCCTTACCCCACCTCTCCCCTCCCTACATTTCAGGCCTCAGGAGAAAAGCAATACTATAAAGTTAAAACAAAAAGAACTAAAATAAATTCCACTGTTTCCCCAATTTGACCTGTTTCTGTTGTCTCATGCAATATTGGACTCAGTGGAGACAAAAGGCCTTGAAATCAGCGCAACTTCATGTGTGGAGTGAGGTAGTCATCAAGATAATCAAGGGCTCAATTTTTGGAGCTGCTGTGTTGATGCAGTTAAAGTTATTGTAGCTAAATTAAAGGCACGATTGGGAGACATGAAAGGAGTGAATTTTGCTGTCTTATTCACATTCAGGGAACTGCTGAGACTTTCATGTTGAACTGGATCCTCACAAGGGCAGACTTTGGCCCAAAAATGCATTTCAAAACAATCCAAACAGATGGTAGCACTTAATACATCTGTGAGAAGTGTTTCTCACTACCATGCAAGCTTTCTGAGTGCTCAGCTGTGCAGAATGGGGAAATCTCACTTTCAAGTCATGTTTGTTTTACATATGATCATATAGAGTTCTATAATGGAAGGAAAATTGGTGACCAACTATCCAATATCTGTCTGTATTAGGTCAAATTGAAGAGAGGAAAAGAGTCCTTGAAGACCTTGAGTCCAGTTTAGGACTTTCCTTTCAGGTAATTTTAACTGTGGTTCCTATGAAGTTAAATCCCCATATTTTTCACTAGCTATTTATTACACCATGAAACAACGGTGCTTTGTTCAGGGAATTTAATTCCTAATGATTCATATGAAATAATTTTGTCAAGTGACTGTTTTCTCAGATAACGATTTGTTGCTGAATGTTAAAATCCCTACTTAGGCCTTACTCTCACTCAGGCTACACGTGTGGTGAACTTCAAAGCAAGTATTACTTTACTAAACAGTTCCATGGGATGATTTTCAAAGGAATTTTGTTTGTTTGTTTCAGGTCTCAAGAGAGCTGCTGTCCTTCTTAAAGTGTGAGACTCTGAATTCATGCAGATTATGAGATTAACTACAGGTATTGTTTAAACTGTAAACCAATTTTTTAGCTCATATAGGTATGAAGAAAAATAGGAGAATGGGATCTGAAGGTAACACAGAGAAAAAAGAACTACTAGTGTCATTTCTAGGGCCTGACTCAAAAGTCATGGCTATTTGGAATCATTAGCCTTCTACCTACAAAAAATACATATAAAATGGAACTTCACTGAAGAATCCTTTTTCTGCATAAAACAATTGGAAATTACTTTCCCTAGGAAACGTTTGCCTCTGAAGCAAAGCAGCTGAAGAGACAGCCAAGGGAGCCTTCGAAGTTTTAAGGAGATCCTTGTTATAAAACAACCGAAATAAAGTTTAAAGCAAACCACAAGTTAACATTTTCATAAGTGGAACAAAGATTTCATGTGTGTGTAATTTGAAGTGGAAAAGTCATTAATAGACTTTGTAGTTGCTGTCTTTATGGGCACTTTTACCTCCCTTTGTAGCACTAGCACTAAAATCTCACAAAATGCTGTGCTTAATTTCAGAAGATGAGTGCTTCACGATATTTCTGATTATTTTATCTAGATAAATAACAGAAAGGTCACCTCCTGCTGTGACACAATTCTAGCCTGCTGCCTGTCCCATTTTTCACAGATAAATTCAAAATTTATTTTAATTATTTTTTTTTAAAAAATCAAAACATTGTTTCTCAGGATGAAATCTCAACTGAAGTCAGTGTTTTTTACCCCTGACTTAATAGGGACAAGATTTTGGCATATACAACTTTTTTCCAAACAAGTAAAGAGACCTCACACAAACAGAAATTGCTTAGAATCTCCCCTCCATATTTTTCCATCTGTAGCAGAAAACATAATTATCCAAATTAATGCAAAGCGACTTGATTTTCTGTATTTATTATACATACCAATTCTATATAATCTTGACTGTGTATAAATCCTTTTCAGCTTTGTTTTCAGTACTGCCAAAACAAGCTTTCTTTAAGTCACAGGGTTAAAAGGTACTGTTCTTTAAAGTAACATTACGAGTATTTACTGTAAGAAGAGGAAAAGAAAAAAACAAGAGAAATCCTTAAGAACTTAAAAAGCCTCATCTGAATCTCTTGTCCTTGAGATAGCTCCTCTCCAGCCCCAGAGTCTCTCTAGGGTACACGGGTCATGCACCACTCGCTCACTGCCCAATGGGTTTTGGTCGACTATTTTAATGTTTCCAGTCCTTCATCTATATATACCACTAGACATAGTGCCCCAAGCAGCCTGGGAACATGGCCATTTCTTGCTGGTGTCAGCTACAAAATGTGCCAGCTCAAGTCTTAATTTTTATTCAAGTGTAACTATTAGCTCTACTGCTACTAAAAAGTCTCTGAAGAACCTCATCCTTTATTTGTATTCACTGCTGAATTGAACACCAACAGCGACATGCACCCAAGAGTGCACCTAACCGCACACCTGGAGGAGGCAGTCAACAAACCTGACTGTTGTGACACTTCTATTTAAGGGTTTCAACCATTTTTCTGCATTTTACTGTTGTAGAGAAAACTTAGTATAAACAAACAAACAAAATAAGATAAACTCACCTGCCCAGATTATATGAAGTTCATTAAATTTCCATTGCCTGAATAAGTTTTTTTTATTGTATCATAATCCAATCTGAAAAGAGTGCTGAGATCCAAAGACCAAGGTTTAATCAGTTGCTTTGTATAATCCACTCGCACACCCCACACAGAGATGTCCATTCAACTAATTGCTATTTCCACCTGTCCCCTTAGCACTTCCTTTTGGTTAATTTGAGACTTTGGATCTTCTTCAGCATTCAGAGAGCCACGATTATCACATTATTTGGCTGATCATGAGAGGCTGGCTCCTTTTCCCCAGTGAGATCAGAGCACTGTGCCCAGGGCTCCAGGCACAGACACAGACCTGCACACAGACAGATTTTCTAAACACAGAGTTAATGCAACCATGTCATCTCATAACCACTCAAGTGGCTGTTTACCCCTTCAAGTGTTTCTTGCTCAGCTGCTAAGAATGAGTTCAAAAGGGAGAAAAAGTCCAAACAGAATATGAAAATTTTACCTACCTATTTTGGGGCATAATCTAACCCACATCAATTTAATGGAAAGGCTCCAGCTGGCTTTGAATAAAATCCAGTATGGAGGTCTGTAAGTGTTATTGAGGTTTTGTACCATTAACTGTGCAACAATGATTATAGTAGTCATATCAGTTCCTCAAAATATGAGAGGGCTTTCTGTATTATTTATGTCTCGTGCTAGGCGTTGGTAAAGCTTATTGTAGCAAGGACATTACTCGCTGATTATAACCTTCACTGTTTGTGATAGTGCTTATGGTTTCTTTATGTGGGTTAAAAGAACAATATGATGGATAAATAAAAACATAGAGTAGAAAGGAGAAACAACAGAGCTTCCCCTCCTTGCCCAAATATATAGGAGGCCAAATGAACTCTCTATGCTCTCAAAACATATGTGTGAATAATAGCAAAATGTGTACATTCAGGGTAGTTATCATGTGTGTATTTTGGACAAGCTGCATTTGTTTCTTGAGTGCTCTATCAGAAAATGAACAAAACCAGTGCCAGCATTACAAGAACACACACAAAAGCCTGGAGTAAGCCAGCCACACTGTGCAGTTTTGGTGCTAAATTAGGGATAAAATGTTGGAAACCAGCCCTAACATAGCAAAAAAATAAACAACCTGGCCAATGTTGGAGCAACTGCAAACAGGTTGGTTCAGAGATGGGGGCTCATCATCTTCTTTCTTCAGGCCCCACAATAAATAATTCTGGAAATCATGAAATCTGAAAACAAGGGAGAAAAGAGTGTGAAAAGTGATCAATTTCCCTTTTCTAACAGAGAAATTCCTTTTCAAGAATTCAGTAAAAAATATAAACACCTTCTTTAATGATTTGCTTAAAACATTGTTTTTTTAAACATGGAGTGAATTAGCTCATGGAAAGTACTAGTAGAAGGTGAGAGAGAGAAAGAGAAAAAGAGAAAGGGAGAGATGAAGCCAGTGAGTATACATTCTTTACTACGGAATAATGACAAACATACCAAGACATGGAGAGAGAAACATGTTACAATGCACAAGATCTTTTTCTTGCCAGCTGACTCTTCTCTCAAATACAAGGAAAAACCAATGAAAAGAGCAAGCATCAATAGTATTGACTTGTAAGTAAAAAAGTTGTTCATAGTGTTACATTCAGAAATGCTATATGAACACAGACATACTGTTACGTAAATGCAGAAGAAACTCAATATTCTAAAGAGAATACTTGGAAAAAATCAAACTGATGTGCCTATATTTTTTCAATTCAGTGTAGTTAATAGGGAACAACATGTAGATTGACGTGCCTTTGGAATGTAGTACGCAGGAACCATAATTGCAGAATCCTGTAAGTTTGGGAATATAACAAATTCATTTGGAATACCTATATAGCTAGAGAAAGTGTCGTGAATAACTGAAGTGCAGCAGGAGCACTCTTTTAGTTTTAACCCTGCTCTGAAAGTTATTTTATTGCTCAAAACCAAACTATTTCACAAACTATTTCACATTTCTTTCTCTATCCTGCAAACTCCTCCCTCTGTTTTGGCAGTGTTAAAGATTTCCACAGTGTTCTAGACTCCTAATTTCTTTACCCAGTCCCTCAAAGCCCCTTGTTAGAGGACAAGAGTGACCTATCACTATTCTTCAAAATGGGTAGTTACATCTTTCCTTCCTTAGACTTAGTCATCAGACATCCTCATGATCCTTATCTCAGCTGAATTCATCTCGTTCTGCATACATGGGTACAAGCGCTCATAGGAATTGACTGCTTTTTGGCTTGGAAAATGAGCCTGGATCCATTTTAGCAAATCCTATCAGCTAATTCTGTAATTCTACCCAAAATACTACAGCTAAAACTAAATAATGAATGAAAGCAGCGAGATAATAACATTAAGAGCTGTGGGTAAAGAAGAAAATATATGTTTTCAAATGAGCTTTCTATGTGGAGAGGGAGTGAGGGACACCGAGAAATACATGAAAATTGTTTCAGATGGCTGGAATAACAGAGGAAAAGGCTTTTGTGTCAAGATGGTAACTGATGTGAGGAGATAGAGTTAAGACAAATTTCAGAAATAAGGCAGAATCTTGTCTCTGTTGTTTGGATGTAAATCTGCAGTGAATTAATCAGTCTTACGCCAGATTTAAGTTCTATACAGTTAACATCAGAACACAGCCTGGTATATTTAAGATTGCAAGCAAATTTTTCCATACAGGAAATTTTCAGCCACAATAGGACATTGCTCGCTAGAACTTGGTATCATAATTGAAAAGAAGATATTCATATCCACATATAACTGGCCAAATATGTAGCAAAATAGGGCAAATAGATTACACTCTTTGTGATTTGCATCTAATACAGAATAGAAATACTGAAAAAGAGAACTTCACAGAGACAAAAATCCCAGGGATGTAAATCCTGTTTCTTCAAAACAAAACTACTTATTTTTTCTATCATATCGATTCAGAGATAAGTGTCAAGAGAAGATCCAAAAACCTTGGTCCTTATAGGCTGTCTAAGATGCAGATAAGTAAAAAGGATTGCTTGAAATTCCTGGTTTTGAGCAAGGAAATTAGGAATTACCGATAGCCCTAGGCAAAGGGATGTTAGCTGACATACAGACAGCTCAGCATGGAGCTTAGATGTTCCCACTACCTCTTCCATCCTCTTTCCCACCCTCCTCTCACTGTCACTGGTACACCTGGGCAAGTATTACACTGCTGACATACTAACCTTGACAGTCATGTAATGTGACACAAACAAAATGAAAGGTTACACATTTTCTATAAAAGGCATTCCTGGACTAGAAAGGACTCACAGGCAAAAAAAAGACCGAGGGAGGGAAGGACATGCACACACAAAGCCGTTTCCCCAATCAGCTTGAAATGTCTGACAAACCAGTAGCTGGAGGAGGATGGGGGAGAATCTCTTGCCCCAAAATGGAAATCTTTGCTATTGCCACATAATCAGACTGAATCTGCCTGTTTTAAACTTTATTGAGTATAAAACTTGACGTGCATACTATTTCAATTGTTTTTAATCAAATCCAATCTCTCTATTCATTATAAATCCTGTTTTAATTCCAGCTCTAGATCTCATAGCTTTTTCCTAATTTATATTAAAATTCAACTTAGGTTGACTGATATTTTTATGCAAATCATCCCCAAAACAACCTCTATCAGTTTTGGGATGAAAGACCTTTACCTATTTTTCACACAAAGAGAGAGAGGGGAGAAATGGAGACATAGACCCATCCATTTCTGCCAGAAGGACTTCCTGGGTAGCTACAGACTTTATTTTTTAAGTCCTATGAATATGAGATCTCTCCCAAAGTACAGACCCTAAGCACCATTTCATATTATTCCAGAAAGACAGAGGACCACAACCATACACGGTGTCACCAGGTACAAATCAATTTACTTCAGCTATCAGCCCAGATCAGTTTTGACCAAATGGTCTGAACTTCCACTTGAATTCCAAATAGGTACTATAGAATTCATTGAAATAAAGTTAATTCAAGTAAGTGTGTGTTTGCTGCCTATAGGATCATAGGAACTTAACTGGTTTTTTAATACCTTAAGGAATACCCCATTTAGGTTTCCATGAAAAAATATTCATTCTCAGTAAGTACTTTGTTTAGAATGGCTACCTCATTTTATGAAATTTTTAAAGCCACACCTCTGGAAACAAACTGATCCTTACTGAATTCAGTGGTGTTTTTGATAAAATGACAGGAAACAATTAATGCTGCTTCTAGTTTGTCATCTCCCCATTCTATTTCAAAACAAAGCTATTGCTTTCCTGCTGTCTACCTCATCCTGCAAATATTTTCTAAATCTGCTGTCCAGTTTCAATTAGATTTTCTAGAGGGATACAGACTTGAAAAACTAGGAAGCTCCTATAGATTTCATGAAAATAGTTGGACTGATGCGAAAAGTCAGAGCTAGCACCTTCTTCTTGACAAAAAAAGCAGGCTAAGCTGTTGCAAGTGCTGTTTGGGAGCAACCTGTCATCTGACCAGCAGAGTCATGCTTCCTTGCTAGTTTGCCCATACAGAGCTCTAGATAGATTGCACACCCAACAGCAATCAGAGGTGAAGCTACTAAGGCTGGTGTCATTGAAGCATGATGGTGTGGGAAACGCAGACAGCCAGAAAACCTAGTTTCATCAGTACTGCCACTCATAGCACAAAGGATCCTCTTGAAGCCCAAGGCCAAGCCTAAAGTTGGGCTGGTAATCAGAACTAAGAACATCAGACCAAACTTTGTGTTTGCTTTAGCAGAATTTGCTAATGAATATATGAAAACAGAGATGCAAATTCCGTTCTCCAGATAGTGACTGGACTGGATTTTATCAAACGTGAACTGAAGGCATCTCTTCCCAGGCAATGAAGTTCAAAATCTTTGCTTCATTTAAGCCAGGGACACCATTCCCATTGATTTCAAATGGACTAAAAATTCACTCCAAACCTTCAAAGCTATTCAGCTTCATCTAAATGTTTCTTCACAATTTGTGCCACCTGTTCAGGAGAATTATAGCTCTACAGTTCAGAATAAAAGTATGTTCAAAATGTCTTACCCTTCACTAAGAAATAACCAAGATCAGGTGGCCATGTGATTCCATTATTTATGTAATGCTTCAAAGTGTCATTTGTCTTCTAACCTAAGATGACAGGTTTCACAAGTACAAGTTTACTGTAAGAGTAGCATGTCATCTTGATCCACTCAATACACACGTTGCTAATTTGAGATAAAATATTTATCATGTAGATGCTGCAGTTAATTGGCTGCAGTCACCCTTTTCTTCTTTGCCATGCAGATTTATTTGGAATTTCTTTATAGATGTGCCAATTTTCAAGACTGATATATTTGGACTGCAAGTATGTTTCAGGAAGGCTTTTATTTTCACTCTGTATGTGCTCAACACCTCATAGTATGTGCTCCTTGTATCTACTTGAGGCTCCTATGCACTCCTACATGCTCACACAAATAGAACACAGGAGCTTCTAATATAAAATGTATTGTTCTCTAAGGACCAACAGAAAACTGGCCTTCTTGGTTATCAAGCCAGAGTTGAATAAACACAAAATTGCATGGCTTGAGTGAATTACACTCTTGTATTGCAACTAACATTTAACTGATGTTTGAAAATAACAAAATAACACCATCTTTCCCCTCAGTGATGCTTCTCTTCTACGAACTCAAGGAAACAGCATCCACCTGTTATTTGTCAGTATTAGCCAAGTATTTGACAGCAGCAGGTAGTACACAAGAACTCTAACTGTGGCTTGGAAAATGGCACAGAACTACAAAATGGTTGAGGTTGGAAGGCACCTCTGGAGATCACCTAGCTGCACACCCCTGCTCAAAGAACGGCCAACTACAGTAGGTTACTCGGAAATCTGTACGGATGCGTTTTTAACATCTCCAAGAACAGAGACGTCACAACCTCCCTGGGCAATCTGTTTCTGTGTCAACCATCATCACAGTTATTTACAAGAATCTGGAGGAATATTTCGTTGTTCTATAAGACATACTGATCAACCTGGTCAAACAATATACAGTCGCAGTCTGGCAGGAGACCCTCAGATACGTTCTCAGAGTGGAAAAGACACGCTGACTCTAGAGGATCTAAAGTAATGGCAACTGGTGTGGTATAGTTTGGCAAAACTGGCATGAAAATCACAGCTGAAACAAAAAATAGATGTTAAAACCTGCAAGTTTAATTTTCCCATCCCTGCTGAGCTTCACAGGAGGCCAATTTCTCTCTCCAGCACACAAGTGCATTTGGAAGCCCTCTTCCTTTGACCTGCTCTAAGCAGCAGTGGTTTTTTTAGCATGACAGATTGTGCTTCTGACCATGATTTCTAGATGCGACATCATGTATTCCTCCTCACTCTCACAGATCTGAAGCAGAGCCACAACCTCATTTCAGACAGGGGGCCCTCCCTTCTACCCCAGACTGCGGCTCAAGGGCTGACATTTCATCCATCACATCCCTTGAATCATGCTTGTTTTGAGGAAACTCTAGCTGGTTTCAACAAAAACCTCTCACATGAGGTTAGAGGAGTTTGATTTGAGATATTTTTGCTGAAGGAAATCTAGCAGATTGGGGCAATATTCTGATTTCAGTTACAGAATGAGTAAATCTCCTGTAACTGTATAGGACAAAAGAAAAATCCAACATTGACATTAACAGAATGTCAGAGGTGATCCTAGACAGGGTCACCTTTGTAAGACTTGACAGAAGTTTTTAAAATTTGGCAAGTAGAGTGAACATGGCCTTTCCCCTGAGAGGCAGAGGCAAGCAAGAAAATTGAGTCTTGGAAAAGGCACAGACTCCTAACATTATGATAAATAGAAGCCACCCTTCCTGGAAAAGAAATACTTAGGGGCCTGAGGCCAGAATTTGATCTGTGCTAAGAAACATTTGGATATTTTTATGAGCAGCAAGTTCATCAAGAATCTCGCTCAGAGGTTAAACCTCACAGAAAAGATAAAATAAGGTGACTAAGGACTGTTCATTTGAGCAAAGATGTACAGGAAGAGGCCCATGCCAGTGTGTTGATCTTGCATTATGGAAATCAATTAAGCATTAATTATAAATGTTCCCAAAGATTAAGTGAAGTGTGCCTTGCTACAGAGCCAGCAGCCTGATGGACCTGTAGGGCTTCCTGATGCAAACAGCTCCTTGGGCAGACAGAAATGCTGAGCTCCATTGCCTCTCTGCAGCTGGACACCCCAACCCGTAGGCATAGCAGGAATGTATCATGTGTAGCTGAGGGGACCTTGAGGGACAGCTCTCAGGGACCTGCACCATGCATTACAGCAGCTCAGAACAGTGGGGAAATCAAGGGCAATCAGCAGTTCTCTCAGGCATTGTTTGAGTCCTAAATAGCCTTACTTCTAGCCTTACTAGACTAAATTAGCAAGCCTCTCCAAGTTGCTCTCAACAGTGAAACTTCTGCCTTAGCAGTACCAGAGTGGCAGTGACATCAAGCTTTGACACATTACCTCCCATGGCACTGTTCAGAGAAGGAATACAGCAAGAAAAGGCCTCAATTTAGCTTCTGTTTGCTGAGAATGTGGTGTATCAACCAGGCAGTTCCTGCCTTCTCTCCTTTCCTTGTCTAGCATTTTCTGAAAAGGGCTTCTCCTGCTCTGCTACATCTGTAGATTAAGGTGATTTGTCTCCAGTACTCCGATTATGTACAGCTTAATTATCTACTGACTAATTGCACTTGCCTTCTTGAATGTCTCCAGGTAACTAGAGTACTGCTTTATTTTTGTTCATCCGGCCATGAAGGCAACCAGTTTGTCTCATCCTTTCTGGTACTTCCAGACAAAGGGCCTTTCAAAGGATAAAAAGTCCTGATTAGAAAATCTAAGTAATCCCTCTTTCCACGCCCCAAATAAGACAAATAGATGGGTGTGCATGTGTCCATCCTAGGGTCAGCCCTTAATGTAGTAATTTGAATGCACCACCACCCTGAGAGATTTACCTGTACCCAGAGGGAGGAGCAGAGCGGCCTGCCCACATTTACCTTATAAACGATTTATTAAAATGAATCTGCAGGAATGTGAGGTTAATCCTGACAGTGGTACCTGCTAACAACTTGAAGCAGCAGCAGCAGCACAAATAAGGGTGTTCTCACTCAAGACATGCAAGCCAGTTATCATTCTTCCTTCAAGCAGGAATTGCTAGCTTTCCTCCGACAAAAGTGCTTGGCCATTCCCCGTCATAAGCAAAGCACAGCAGGGTGGATGACACTTAAACTAGATACAGAAGTTTATGCTGCAGCAAAACAAGGAGCCGACAGTCTGATATTGCACTTCTGAGAAGGAGCAATAATATGGGGTAGACCACTAGCCAGCTCATTAGCACACAAGTGTGATCAGCTCTTACACTAGGGTCAGAAGACACCACTTGGGAATCCTTTCAACACTTATCTAAAATGGGAACTGGTCAAGAAATAAGCATTTCCAAGCTAAGGTCCTTGAACCAGCAGAAGTGCAGGTAAAGCAGTGCAGCAGTCTCAGCTACACGTCTCAGTTTGAGAGTACCTGGCATGCCAGTGCACTTATGACTGTGGTTGGTCTCAGCAGACTCTGATACCTTCACAGATACACTTGTTGAGTTGACTCAACTGGAAGAGTCACCGTACAACAGCAGGCAGGAAGATACCTGTTCTGAGGATCTAGATGGATTATGAACACAACAAAGTCCCAAATCCTGGTAAGAAATGCCTCAGGAAAACCAAGCCTTATGTGTGTTAGTAAGTGAACACACTGATTGGTACTCTTGCATATTTTCTGCCACAGATACCTATTAAAACCTGATGCACGGGCTTTTGCACTGTGTCCAACAACATCCATGTTCACCCAAAACAACAGAAAAAGGTGGAGGATCTGGTAGAGCGTCTCCCCCTTGTCATACTACTGGCAGGTAAAACCCACCTGTGAAAGGAAAACATGCTTTATGAAACATGATCTGACCCACAGCCTGAATGGCACAGTACAGACCAGTCCTGAAAAAACCCCTTCTGGCTAGCCAAGCAGGACATCAAACGTTTATTCCCTTCCACAACTACTGCAGCTAAACACAGAGTTTTAAAATCAATGTAAAAGGCAATGGTGTTTGTTCATTCTCTGGTCAGTAGATATGAGGAATGATACAAAGTTTTTCTTCAATTGAAATAATCCCATTATTGAGTTCCTAAAAATCAAAATATCTCCTCTGAATGAAGGATATTCCCCAACTTTCCCTGAAAAGTCTTTGTTAGAATCTCTTTAGGAAAACTGGTTCTGTAAGAGAAATATTTGAGTAAATCTGCACTAAAAAGTATCTGAGCGTAGTCCAGATCTGGAGACCCTGACATGATGATACAAGCTGATTATTGACTGAAATGTCAACAGGGCTTCAATTTTATGGCAGCTATCACCTTGATGCTCCCTAGAAATCAATATTTGCAATTTAAATTTTGTATTTTGTGTGTTATCAGTTGAAGTTTAATGTCTGTTTCTGTTTCTTGGGAGGATGTCTGTACTGGTTTTGAGGGGGAGTTTTTTCCCCCAGTCGCCATGGTGATTTCACATGATGTCAACACCTGCTTGCAGCTGAGCTAGTGGAAGAGAGTAGATTTAAGTACCCATGTTGTCCCACACTCAAGACAGCAATAAATCAGTATTTCATTTATTACACCAATTTAGCACCACAGTGTGTGTGAAATTTCCCCTTCTTGGCTACAGGGAACCAAATCCAATTCAGTACCCATAAAAAATAAATACAATCATGCGTGTGGGACAGCAACAAGAAAGCAAAGCAGAATATCCATTCCTAGCCCTTCCTGGACTTTCTTGGGGAGGTTATTGTGCTGTGGAATGGACACGTTTCCCATCTGTGAAATGATAACAATAATATTTCCCGTACCCATGGTGAGGTTTGGTGAGTTAATTAATTTAATCCCCTTAATTCCTCTTTCCTGATAGTCTTCACTATCCTCCCTTTGGAACAATTCAAACTCAACTCACTACTAATAAATGAAAAATACGAAGTCCTCTTCCCTGACTCTCACAATTGTTCTAGCCTAAGAAGTGCATACAAGCCTCCTCCTTCAGTCTTTGTTACCCTCCTTACTGCTCTTACCTCTTCTGTGGTCTATTCTTGTGTTACTCTGGGACACGGAGCATAATCATGTTAAACAGAAGTGAAGTCTCCTGAACAGGACTTTGAAACAAGACTTCTCCCTTTCTAAGGGAGGATTCCAATCTATCTTGCAAGAAGAAGGGGGCATTACTGCCTGTCTCTGGCCCTGTTTTAGACCCAAAAGCTCACAATCAAGCCTTGTGTGGGGTCCAAACACAGTCTGTGACCATGGCCTGGAGAAGGACCCTATAAAAATCTTACACGTCTTTTCTTTGTCTCGCCGACACTTACAGGGGAAGAAGGGAACAAGCTGAGAAAGATGTTTCCAGGTTGGTGGGGAACTCAAAGCCCAACCTAAAGAGAGCTGAAGCCCATCCACATTAAAACAGCAGCCGAGCAGGGGCTTAAGGACCACCATTCTGCTTGTAGAAAAAATAACACTCCACGCTTCTGCTTTCAGGGCCTCAGGGAGTCCAGCACCAAATTGGGGCATCAAACTCCGTTTTGTAAAGAGTTCACCTGCAACAACAGACTTGTAGGGGAAGGCTTATGATTAGACAGCATCTGCCAGGCAGTTTACTCCTGTAGGAGACTAAAACTAAGCCACAGCATCCCTCCGAGATTTATACTGCCAAAATAAAAAACATCTAATTGAGCAACAAATGCCTTATTTGCTCTCATGCCTGAAGCTGACCAGAGCTACTCTCATGAAGAGCCACTGCTGCAGAAAACAGAAATTACTAGGGAAAAAATTATGACACACATGGAAAGACAATGTCAAGTAGCTGAGAGAAACGGGTAAATAAAGTCAATTATCAAATGTGGTATGAAAAGACAAAAGCTTGCTATTAAAATTCTGCTTTAGCCCTACTCTTGTCTAGACTCTTCATATGCTGGCAATGAAGTCGGACAACTTGCTCTGCTGTTTTCAGGAACTGAGCACTGATATTTATTTCAGAAATAAAAGGCCCTTGTAATTCATCTGTAAATCTGTACGTGGTTAATTCTTGATGCCTTGTAAATGCTAATTATGAAAGAAGATGTTAAAGGGTTCCTTAGGAAATCAATACTTTATTATACAATAATTGCATCTGCAAGTTTAATGTTCTTCATAAGACTTGGAAAGAATGGAAAGGTGGGGAGGTCAGATGATGCAAATGGCGGCTGCATGACCTATAAAGTCATCAAGAATTTGAGGCCTAGTAAAATGCCCAGGTGTCACTAAAATATTTTCAAAAATTCAACACCAATTATGGAAAGCAAACTGCCAGTACATTTGTCTAGATGACACTTTAGCCCAACATAAACCTAAGCACACTTATAATTGAAATGGTTGTTCCGTTATGCGTCCAAGAGCTTTCATTATTTCTTTGCCTGAATGATTTCTTTCTCTTGGGAACAGCATTGCAGCCCTGTCCCCCCTCATCTTCCCCTGGTTCACTCCCCGGTTGTTCCAGCTTTCAACACAGCAGTCTGCGAGGAGATACCGTTAGGGTTATAAGCCCTGGAGACAGGATATAGCTGAAAAATCATTCTTCCAAGAATTTCTGGGTCACTGTCTAATTGATACTAGCATTAGCATGCTTCATATTCATGTTCCAGCTCCATAGGCAGTACTTATTCTGCACCCAGCCATGTGGGACTGCTCTAGGCAGTGAGTGGGAACCCAAACCAGCACTAGTAGATCAGCTTATGAATGCACCAGCCCCAAGATTTTTACAACAGCAAAACAGGAAAAGAGTGTTTCTTCCACCGTAGCCATCAGTGCAGCAGCGCATCCCTCTGATTTTTATTACACAATCTTTAAAAGAAATATTCTGTGTTACTTAGAGTGTATTAATTTGCAAAGAAACCACAAGTTATTTCCTTACATCATGATGGGGTTTTAAATTTATTTAATTCCTACAGGCTATAAAAAGCCAGGGACTTCAAAGGAAATGAGTATGAGACTCAGTATGTTATAAAAGGAGTCCACAGCATGTTCACAAATAAGATATCTATTGCTAACAGCAAGTATTTTACAAGTGGCATTGGAGCTTATACTTTGTTGAGAAAATGAATGAGAAGTGAATAGTGATTCATAAAACAATCTGTACATTTAGTGTGCAATAAAAAGACAGCATTTCACAGCTTTCTTGGAGAGCCAAAGGGTGGTGCCTTGTGATCAGCAAGCTAGTCAAAGAAAAACACAGTACTAAGGGGTGTAACACTGAGTTGCTGCAACCACTCCTAATGATTCATCTTCTCTCCAGCAACTTCCCCAGTCAGCACATCCCAAATGCAATATGAAAATTTAACGCACACCCCCTAAAAAGTGATGAAAAATGGACAATATGTGCATATGTCCACATGTGATGTACATGCATTATTTCTGTGAGAAAGGATGTTCACTTCTGTGTTGTTGTAAGAATTCCTGTTTGGCTGCCTACAGACAGGTGAGAGAGAATCTGCCTCAGTACATCAGCCATCAGCTGATGAAGGTGGTTACAGGAATTACGTTTAGCAGGAGAAAGCTTGGTCTTTGCTGAGCAAAACAAACTCTCCAACAAACCGTGAAAAGTAGGAATCCTGGTGCATTGAAATACCCTCTCTTCCCTTTTTGCTCAATGATACATTTTTCTGGCATTTGCCCACAGTCAGCAAGTTGTAATACACATTCATTTATAAAGGAGTGACATATCACTGCTTGACACCCATAAGCAAAACATGCATAAGAAGTAACCTCATGTATACTGCAGAACTGGCAATGCCAAAGAAAAGATAATTTTTTCCAGCCAAGTAGCCTGAGTGTCAAACATAACCTCACTCAAAACCATTAAGGGTGAAGAGGTCTATCTATATGCTCCATAACCCCTCGACTTCACTGCATAGTCTGCCTCTGTAGAAGAGATACTCCACTCAATATACTGTAAGTTGCAGCTGGAGTCAACACAGGGAACAGAAGTGAATCCCAAGCTTTCCCGAGAGTATTACCAATATCTAGGGCACACTTTTTGAAGGGAGCTCAGCACTCAGATAGGCAGCAAGTTAGGTATCCTGCCTGTCTGAATCCTGTTGAAAACTCAAGCAGGAATGCTGCTGTGGATCACTTTGAACATCTTGTTCTTGTAGTGAACCCTAATGAAAACCTAACTCTGAAAGTGAGCTTTACAGGGACAGCTTCCCCTGATCTGAAAACAAGATAAATATCACTTTAGAAGCCTAGGCAATGAAATTAGATGCTTTATTCTAAAACCAAAATTGAAAGAACTAAAAAAACATCCAAAAAACTCTGGCCAAAAATTATAGGAACAGATAAAAGTGATTACCTTCAAATTTTCCTTTCTTTGGGGACAGCATCTACCTGTACCCATCATTTTCATGACTGTCTGAAAGCCTGAGGACACAATCCAGGTTCATCACTCCCTACCACAAACACAATTACCCTGCTGAAAAAGCCTGTCAGCTGAGACAACTCAAAACTCATGATTGAAAATGTGGCCTTCTGATAATGAACAGAAGTATTTAAGTCAAACACTGGACACTGCATATACTTACTGCAGAGCATGAGAACCCAGCCATTCAGACAGTTACTGACTAGCAGGAACATATCTTTTAGCTTGTCCACAACATGTAAGTAGCACCATTGCTTGAAGAAAGGAAATGGCAAGATAAACACCTGAACATTTTTTCTCTTCTTCTGCACAATAAAATAGAAAAGAGTACCTTATCATTCAGACAAGGTGTGGAAGGACATGAGATTAGTTTTATGAATACAGTATCCACCAGGAATATCTAATTAGGTATATTTGTTCCCGCTTAATCAAAACACCAGGCAAATTTCATATTGTGGAAGAGATAGGGGCATTTCAAGGAAGTAGCAAAATAGATTTGGCACTTAGGTGTTTGGTTTTAACAGCAAGACCGAGGTGGGAAAGGGATGGAGATAGTTGCTGCTGGAAGGGCTGCCAAAGCCCTACCAAAAAAGTCATGTCATCACAAACTACTTTGAACAATGGAGGCTCTATAGATGTAGCTTAAGAAATAAAATTCAACAAATCCAGTGACCATCCTACAGATCAATCACAGAATCACAGAATAACCAGGTTGGAAGAGACCCACTGGATCGTCAAGTCCAACCATTCTCACCAATCCCTAAATCATGCTCCTAAGCACCTCGTCTACCCTAACCTTAAACACCTCCAGGGACGGTGACTCAACTACCTCCCTGGGCAGACCGTTCCAATGCCTAACCACTCTCTCCGTCAAGAAATTTTTCCTAATCTCAAGCCTAAACCTCCCCTGGTGGAGCTTGAGGCCATTCCCTCTCGTCCTGTCCCCTGTCACTTGGGAGAAGAGGCCAGCTCCCTCCTCTCCACAACCTCCCTTCAGGTAGTTGTAGAGAGTAATAAGGTCTCCCCTCAGCCTCCTCTTCTCCAGGCTGAACAACCCCAGCTCTCCCAGTCGCTCCTCATAAGATTTGTATCATCATGATAGTGTTGCTTCTCAAATTGTGTCAGTGATTTCAGGATGCTGTCTCTATCTTTATTCCTCAGCTATGCACATTTTTATTTCCTCAGACACTTAAGAAGTGTCTCCAGTCACTCCCAGGCTGATGATGAAGCACCACTAGCTATAGACATAATCTCAGGCATGTTTTCATCCTGCCAAAGCTGCTGTAAGAATATCTCATTAATTTCATCTACTGGACACAGCAGTTTGGCAGAGAGGGATGCTAAAAGCAACAGGAAAAAGGAATAGAGCTGAGATGGGACTGGCCCCCGAACCATCCTGACAGTATGTAGGATTTTACCCTTAAATCCCTAGGAAGGGTATGTTTTACAGAATCAGGCACCTCATATCATCACTCTCAGATAACACAACAAGAACTGCTCCAACAAGCAGTACAGTTTCTGAAGCTTTTAGTGTTGTTGGAGAGAAGAAATTCAGCAGTGCTGTCACCAGTGAAGCCGACTATCTCCTGCTGGCTAGACAAGACATGCTCAAAGAAGTGTAAGAATTTTGAGGAAAAATTTTAATGGGCTTTATATGGTTTCCCATAGTACCTGATATTGTGACACTGGGATGATATTCCAGGAACTGACTATGTCACCTCAAGGGCTATTTTGAAGTGGAAAAGGAACATAGGATAAGCTCTTACTAGAGCTAGTTACTTCTCAGCACTCATGAATGAGTTACTATTTGCCTAGAAGAAACAGACGCTACGCATGAGATCTAAATGCAATAGAGATTAGAAGAGAAAGTTTTCTACACTGGGAATGACCATTCCAGCTACAAACATGTGGCTACATACATCTCGGTGAGAAAATACATACCCACCATCCTTAGCAGGGTAACAATCGAAACAGATGGCCCTGAGTGTTAAAAATAATCCTTTGGATTCCTATAAGATTTAAAGAGCACCTTACTAAACACGTCATTTAAATGAGGACCAAAAAAAATGCTTTTTTCCTACCCTATTGTGGGTTTTTTTTGAGTCTTTGGGGTTCATACTTCCAAGTTCTTTCCAAAGCATTGCGACCTATCATTTAATGAAAGATAAGATTGTCATGTAATATTTCAGCTTCAGAAGCTTGAGTTTTAACTAAACATAGCTATTGCCAGGCTAACGATAGGCTTGTAATAGTTGGTCCCCCTTAAACTTGGTACAAACACCACCTGTTGAGTGATTAGCAGGTGCCTCAGATATGAATGTGAGCAACATTCCTTTGCTATGGACTCTCTTCCATGCCATTTTGAATAAGAAGACACCGTCAACTTCAACTTATAGTCTGGTTTCTGTCATTTTTTGTCACAACTTCACTGGCAGCACTGTCATCTCAAATTTGGCTAAAATTATAGATGTTTGTCAAATATGCTTCCACAGCATGTTAGAAGCATTCACACATTCATCTTACTTTAAAGCAAAAATTCAGAGGAAACGGTTGTTTTGGAACAAATAGAGACTTCTGCAGTGGTTTCAGCTGAAGCACCAAAGAAGTTGGAGGTTGAACTGATTACAGAAGAAAGCAAATCTGACCTCAACACCCTGTTGAAAAGTAAACACTGAGAAGTGGCAGATGAAGAAAAGAGCAAAAGAAAAAGTTAACTGCATTCTAATTTTTCCCTCTTGTCCCAATTTAAAGGTCTGTATAAAAATAATACATTTTTAAAGATTTACTTCTCTCCACTGATTTCTAAGTGTTAAGTCTCCAGAAAGTTTTCTGCTATACTACAGAGCTGTTCTTTGTACTAAAATAGTAGTTCAACAATATCTAACCCTGATGTCATTTTATTTTAAGTAGACTTAAAAAGTATCATTATCCTCATTTCATAGGTGAGGAGATAGTTTATGTAAATTGCTGGAGGTCACTAACCAGCCAACAGTGCAGGCTCAAGGCTCTCTTTCCACTCCACCATGCTTTACGGGAACAGGAATTAAAGAAAATTTCCAAATGAAAAATGCTATTTTTCCTTTCAAGTCCTATTCTTAATACCTGACCCAAAGACCATTAGTTCTGTGCTCTGAAACATCTGAGAAAAGGGAGTGGTATCTAAACTGAATTAGCTATCAGGAGCTGATATTACTAAATGAATGAAAGAAATCATTACATACACACCTTCCTTCTGGAAGTACAGGTGCCGAGGCTTTACTTGGGCTTTTTTTTGCTTGATGTAGTTGGGCACAGGTCAACCTGTAAGCACGCAGGCAGCCCCTGTGCATCTTTGCTGAGCAGGAATTTCTTGTCACCCATTTTCCCGTATGCCTATTTTTCAGCAGGGCTGCAAAGGACCTGAGGAAAGGAATGCTCTGCTCCTTGCCTTGAACAGAGTTAAAAGAGATGTCACCCAGGGAGTTCTGTTGGCACAATGTGCCCTTTTATCTTCCGGATTAACATAGAAGGCAACACTAAGTTCATGGAGATCTGACACTGCATCTACTTTGCAGACTCCTTTTCTTCCACTGTCATCCACTTCCCAGTACAAAGAACAAAAGACAGGAGTAAGAGGTAATAAGAAGTTTGCTGCTTTCAAAGATGCTTCCAGCCTCAACGTTCCTTCAAAGAAATTAGACTTTTCCTCTTCTCTGTCTAGCCTTTTGAACCAGAATGTTGGCCTATCCTTTCCATTAGCATTTGGAGGAGCTCACAGTATTTATGCAGCAGAGATCATTGGCATTGAGGAGGCGTCACTGGCTTATATCTACCTAGCATGACACTGCTTCATTCAAAACAAGCTAAGGAATTCAACAGGCTCTTAAAGACAAGTGACTTCCTGCAAAAAGACTGCTTTTCCCCTAAATATCAAACATTTCAACCTGCCATCCAAGTCTTGTACAGAACCTCTGCAAATAGATTTTTACATGCCATAGGGTGTTGACTACTCATTGGAATAAAAAAGGAAATCCACAGCTTAGCATTCAGGGAACTTCATAGCTGGTGGCCCTGCCATCACAAAAACCTTGCATGGTTAATACACCTCAAAGCAGAGTAGTGCAAACTCCAATCAGAGAATTTCACAAATATGAGACAGATGAAATCTGGCAAAAATTTACAGCTTTTTCTAGGCAACAACTTATTACCTTCACTAAGATATAAGGAGTCTCGGATTGTAAAATGGCTAAAATTTCATGGCATTTAGTTCCAGACGATGCCCCAAAAGATTTTCCACCCTTATTCTGTACATGAAACAGGTCAGTGCTTCCTGCAATAATCTCTATCCATGCTTCAATACAACAGATTTTATGTTAGTAAGCTTCTTCCACCTTCATCACACTCTGCCTAGATTTTTAATATCTGATCTACTTAGGTTACACCAGAAAAAGGTCATTCAAACTGCAGCTAACATTGCTGCACAGGGAGAAATGGACACTCAGGAGTGCCACTGCAACCAGGACCCAAGTGTAGGCAGCAATTTTCATGATCTCTTAGCTGGGAATGCCCTCAGAAAAAACATATAGCACCTTACTTGGGAAAGGAGACTGGTGACCTATGCCAAGATGAGTGTAATTTATATACACTGACTCAGATATTTCAGGAAATGCATTTGGGTTCCTTAGTACAAGAAAGACATGGACAAACTGGAGGGTGTCCCGTGAAGTGTCACTGAAATGACTAAGGGACTTGAGCATCTCCCATATGGGAATATGCAGAGACAGCTTGGGTTGCTCAGCCTGCAGAAAGCTCAGGGAGATCTTATCCTTGTGTAAATACATCTGATGGGAATTGTTGGGGGAGTAAAGAAGATGGAGCCAGGCTCTTCTGAGATGTGCTCAATGACAGGACAAGAGACAATGCACAAAATTTGAAATACAGAAGACTCCATTCAAACACAGAAAAAGCATCACTAATGCGGTAGTAGTTAAACAGTGAAATGGATTACCCACAAACTGGGTCATCTCCATCCCTGAAGATATGAAAAAAACCACAGTATGTGGTCCTGAGCAACCTGCTGTAGCTGACCTTGCTTTGAGTAGAGGGTTTTATTAGGCAGTCTCCAGAGACTCCTTACTACTGCAACAATTCTGCAACTCTGACTTTTTAATCTAGTAATTCAGATTACTAATTAATTATCAGCAGTCCTGACTGCTAACATACACTAAGTGCAACTGTTTGTTTATTTAGATCAAGAAACTCATTTCAGCCATTTGAATAAAACAAACAGCTGACCTATGAAGATCTGCCCTGTATCAGCAATGAGGAACAGAGACTTACCTTCGCCTCTCCTGCCTTCCATGCCTTGCCTACAACCAGCTGTTTCCTTCCATAGGAAAGGCTTAACAAATGACCCTTGACATCAAGGCACAGACGTGGGAATTGTTGACTCCAGTACAGGGCAGACAAAAGGGACAAAGACATCAGGAGTTCAGTTAGAAACCGAAGGCTAGGATGTAGTGGCCTCAAATTCAGTGGCATCCTGTGCCCTGAATGCCACTTATCCATCCAAAAGTCCAGACTGCCCACACCTCCAATGCTTTGATACATCAGTAGCTAAATCAAAACACCGCTCAAGAAAATCAGACTATCATATTGTCAGAGTGTGGGAATACCTTGAGGTAAAGTTTCTTCTGTGAGGGTTTTGTTTTTTTTTTTAAGAACACCACCACCACCCCAACTGAGCCTAAAAAGAAGTCTGATCTAAGAAGCAAAACTGTCCAGTTTTCACATCTTTTCCCAAACACAGCTGTGTTTTAAGGGCTGGCAAAACCAAGTTACAGTATAATCCAACAAATATAATCCAACAGTATAATCCAATCCTATAATACAATCCTATAATACAAAGCATGTAGGAATTTAAGGTACACAAGCCTTGCTTTGCCCTGATAAAGGTAATTATTAGGTCAGCCCAAGAAAAATTGATGAAACTAACAACACTCACAAACAGATCAACAGCCTTCATATAAATTTTGGTCCTGGCTTCTGTAAAACCATTAGCACTCCCTAGTATTGTAATTTACAGCATGATGGTGCACTGAATCATATTTTAATTTATCTGGAAGATATAAACAAACATTGGGTGGAAATTAATACCTGAACTTTGGCTACCTCTTGTGGTATAAAAATACAAAGAGAGGAACTACATTTTAAAAGACACATAAGAAAATCATTGCCCAACTGATAAGCCTGTCAAATACTTCTTAGGAGAAAACCAGTTCTTAGGTTTTTTTATGTAAGAAGCCTAGAAGATCTTGCTGTGAAAATGCATGCGAGGCTATAAGCAGGGTGAATATTTCTGTACATATGTGCCATGGATGGCATCTGTTTGCAAGAATAGTTCAAAAGGAGTACAAAAAAGTACTGTATCTTTATGCCAGTAATCTCTCATAACTGTGCACTCTTCTGAAAGAAAACACCACAGTTACATCCCCTAGACTTTTACCAATTTTGTGTACAACCCATATGAAAAGTTTGCCTATACAACTTCAGAAGAACAACACATGAATTACACAGAACTGTTCCTTCCATTTTTAAAGACAACAGAGGGAAACAAAAGGCACAAAGCTAAAAATTACCCAGGAGACATTTTTTTCCCCCTCATCTTTCAGGACAGTTCAAAACAAAGTAGCATCAAGAAACAATCCACCTTCATACATAAGAAAGTGGGGGGAAATAAAGAATAATAAACCAAAGTTTCCCCTCTTCTGTTTTCTTAATGTCCGCTGCTTTGAAAAATATTTCATGCTATTGTACTGTTCCATGTTTAGAGAGGAATCCGTGAAGGATTGTTATTTACATAACCTAAAAAGAAAAAAGACCCAGGGAGCTGATATGAACCTCTGCTAAGCAGCAAGAGCTCTCCTACATAAAATCAGACTCTACAGCTACAAAATAACTTCAGGTATAGTAAAGGTACAAGATATACAGTTATGGAGAGGAAAGCCATAAATGCAGTTTGCATGCTGAGAGAACATCTGTACACTTATTGTACCACCATTCATCAACTGTTTATTTCAGCAAGTACCATACACAAAGCAGAGATGGGAAGAGCGTGAATACAAAAGAGAATTTGCACAGATATAAACAATCAGATGGTAGATCCATGGTCCAAGTTAAACAAGAAAAGCAAAGATATTTGCAAAGCAAGACAGAAGGTCTATCTTGTCTCCAACTGGAACAAATCAGAGTAACACCAACAAGGCTCGTGGCTCTTGTCATTTCCAGTCTACTTTATGTAAACCCAAAGCTTTCTTCTGTGGTTACAACAGCACTTCAAAAAGCAGCCACTATAATATTTAAGGTAGGAAGAGTGACTTATCCAAAAAGAAACACAATTTGCACAACTTCAGTGTCTTTATGGATTTTTAAGATTTGGTATCTAGAGTAGGAATTCAAGTAATTTCTCCCTGCCTCTCCATTAAACTGTAAAACCAGCAAGATCACTGTATCATCTTAACTGGGTGAGAAAATAACTTTTAGTTAAATAGTTTCTTTCTGTGAAATCAACTCAATACTGGAGACAGACTTCTTTTTGCTGAGAAACTTAGGATTCTCTACCACACAAGAAAGTGTTCCTACCGATAGTGTCAAAGACATGGCTTGTAGGAACACCAACCTATCAAAACAAGAGTTACCAGTAGAAGACCAGTTTTTCCTGTAAAACTCTGCCTACATTAAAATGTCTATCAATCCAGAATTATCCCATGATGTAACTGAGCACTGCAGACCTATGTCTGCAGACTAAACTCCACCGTTAAGTAGATGGTAAGAGAAAGAGCTGTGTTACTGAAATACTTATTGATATATAAACGGAATCAAATTAGAACTCGGAAAACAAGCCAGAACAAGAGGAAATAGTTCAGATGAAAACACCAAAGAGAAAAAAAGCAACATTTAGTATCCCTCAAATCAGGCGCAGGAGAAGGCATCATACAAGTTTACTTTATTGCCAGTGCCATTTTTTTCTGTAACCAAGATCGCAAGCATTTTACTTTCACTGTATGTCCTACACATTGTGCTGCAGAAGTCAATCCAAAAACATAAGCATTTCTTGTATGTTCCTTGGCGTGCTTTGGGTGGTAGGAAAAAATTGCTTCAGAAAAACTCAGAAGTATCCAGTCATGTATGAGCAGAAGCAAATAACAGCATTAACTGCATCACACCAAAACCACTACAGCAGCTCTGATACTCACCAGCAGAGCTACTGTGAAAGGAGAAAGGTAACAGGAGATAGGCAAAACAAATAGTACAGCAAAGGAAATTGAACACTCTGACAGATGATAAGAGGGAGTTGACTATCAGACAACCAAGAGCAGGCAGCAAAGGAGATGTTCACATGAGATCTTTCAAGAAAGTAAAGAGGAAAAGACAGAGCTCTCACAAGAAGGAGTAAACCAGGAGAATGCAAACACCTAGCAGTGCATTAGCTGACCTGTTCACACCAGCATCCTGCAGAAAAGGGCACAATCTCTTCTGCTGCATTAATTTCTGAATGGCAAGCACTCATATTTGTACAGGTACAGATAGAGAAATAAGATTTCATCACCAGCTCAAAAAGCCATTATAAAATTTGCTGAGGAAATCGCAAATCCAAAATGGAAGCCAGCTGAGACCACAGCCTGCAGGGTCACGTATCATTAGCACCAAGTGAACCAAGTCCAAACGTCCAGCTTACTGTTCAAGAGAAAACAAAAGCAGTACTATACGTGTGTGCGAAGTATCATCTTTTTCTAATCAAACTTGTCTTAGACCCAGGTTCAGGAAAGCATTCAAGCATGTGCTTAAGGTTCTCTTTATTTAGAAAATTGTTCAAATCACACATTTACCTGTAAGCACTCGCTAACGGCTGTGAATAACAGCAAAAAACATAACTAAAATCTTCTGAAAAAAGGTGTTAGAAAAAAAACTGAAACGTGGTAAGATGAGATTGTCCAATACATTGCCCTATCTGTCTGCTATGAATACTGTGGGATAAACTATGAATAATGCAAGGTTGCTCCCAGAGTAAGATGGTCACAGAGATCAGACACAATATTCAAGTCACAAAAAATATATAATTAGTGCACCATCTTATTCCTGGGTTTATTTATGGTATTGTCACAGACCCATTAAAAAGTTAATGAGAGCAGTTCCAGGTTTGCACCCACTCTCAGTCAACTTTCAAAAAGCGATCTTTTGCAACAGTTTAAAGTGAAAGTTATGACCCCATTTAGTGCTGCTCACTAATGGCAATAAACACAAAACAGTTTTCACACTACAACTCAGCCCTGATGCCTCCTTGCAGTACATTAATAATCCTGTGATAGCTGCCAAGGGGATACGACACTTGCTGTTCTGATGACACTCCGTTCCTGTCTCCATGCAGATAATTTGTCTTTCATCAACAGCAGAATAGTTTCTCAGCATTTCTGTTTGACATGGTGACTTTTGATCTCTGGCCTAATATTCCACTTGTCCTTATCAAAAAGCCCACAAAACTGAATAATAAGGTAGAAAGTTGCTGGCTAACCAGTCTGAAAGGTTGTAAAGACAAAGTGTCACTAATTTTATTCTGTGATTAATACAAGTTGACTTACATCTTGAGGAGGCTACATTACTTCCTTGGGAAATACCCTTCTGCACCAGTTATTTTTAGGTGTTATTTCTGATTAATTATGCTCTTGCTCCATTAGAAAACTGATGGCCAACTTTGCACCTGTCTCTTTGCTTTGTATCTTATATGCTTTGTATCTTTGTATAGCAGTGGCTATAAAAAATTCATAGGGAACGAATGAATAGATGGTCAGTGTGTCCGAGGTGGTGTAGCAGCTCAGGTTTGCTGTCCTGGGAGTATGTGCTATGTATAAAAATGAAGGTCACAGAAGCAGAAATTGATACATCACTTGGTCTTCCTAGGTAGAGGTGCTGGTTTTCACCCACAAAACTGTATCTGCAGTTCAATGGAGTAGAATTATTAACAGTTCCATGAAAAAATACCAGATGCATCCTTAGTTTTATGAATGCAAATAGCCCTACTGGAGCCAAGGGGAATACTCACATGTGTTTAAGTTAGATACATGCATAAGCAAAGGCAGGATCAGAGCCCCAGCCATAAATATGTATGTCTGCAGTACAACACAGCGTCAAAAATGCATTCACAAAACAGACTATAATGCAAGATTCTGACAATACAGGCTACTCCATAGAATTTCAATGGAGGCTCTCCTCTCCTGGTCCCAGCATCTATTTTTTTAATAAGGCCACCATTGACATTTCAGCAACCTTGGTCAATAGCACCCAAAAGAAGTCAAAAGAAAGGAAATATAGTAAAAAAAAAATCATATCTTACTACTAATGTCAAAATCTTCTCAATTTATATTTTAGTTTATTTATTCCTATTTAAAAGGATCTGACTTTGGACCCTTAACATACATCTTCAACTAAGATGAGCACATGTTAGGCAAACTCCCACTTCTCTCTTCCTTAGGGATTTAAAATTAGATTTGGGTGACTAATGCAGATAAAAATATTCATTCGCCTTAGCCATGCAATCTGGTTTCCTGGCACAAACATTTGCAGAAAACAAATGTCAAAGCAAATGTCGTTATTTATTTTGGAAGAATATTTCTATACATCCAATCGCAGTATAGAAACACCAGCAGGTGACTTATGTGGCCAGTCAGAAGTAATATCACTCAGATTTGAAACAGTCAATTTACAGAGGAAAGAACATTTGGGAAGAATTTTATCAGATCCATTTGAACTCAGACTACATAAAACAGAAACCAGAAAAGTACCAAAGGAGAAGACGGAGTTAGTCAAAACAAATATCTCATGCTGAACCCAAAACAATAAAAGGCTTTTTCAAAGGCTTTTGGATCAGGCTTCTCCAGCTCAGTTCAGTTTCAAAGGCTCCCACAAACTTGGGGACATCACCCTGCAAGCAAATCTCAGACACTTCAACTGCTATAGCATTGCAGGAACAAATCCCGTAGAGTATCAAATACAAGTTCTAATTAAAATAATTTACATGCTGCTAGCAAGTCAGCTAAAGCAAGTACATCAGGTACCCAGCACAGATTTCAATTTGCTTCAAAATTCTCAAGGATAGGAGCTCATATTTTTCAACATCATCCTAAGTAGCCCTGGAAAAATGCAAGACCCGGCTGACAGGTATTTGACTGGAAGGGCGTGACTATTATTTGCTAGGTATTTCTCTTTCCTTGCTGCCCAGATGCATCATGAAAGTGAACATCCATACTGTGCTACCAACAAACACATCATGGCTGCAAAAGAAACAGGTTATGTTGCTTTTCCCATACAGAAATATGCATGATGCTCCATAAGTAGAGCAGCTTGGTAATTCATATATGGATCTGTGTCTGCTTAGCCAGCCAGTTAGTTGTCCACTCCAAAACGAGCCACCTAGAAGGACCTTTTGCCTGTTGAAATACTAATACCTCCAGTGGAGTAAGCACATACACTTCTACAGGATTACATTCATCCCCAGCAAGTGATGCTAGAGATAGAGGGAGTTGTGTGAAAATAAACCAGCATGTCAGATATCCCACTTTTGCCGATATGTGTAAAGGACCTCTGAGAAAATAAGCTGCTGATGAAAAAGACCCCACAGAAAACTATCAATATGACTTCAGGATTTTCTAGAAGCCATGTATATTGCCTAAAAAATTAAAATATATTTCCCACGATTATATTTGTTTCAAGTATTTATAAACCAACTTCAGCCATCCCAGCCAATGCATGGATTCTTGTTTTAAGGAGAGATTGAGACAATTTGGTTCTCTCTTTTACTTGGGAGCAGCATGGTTGCTGAAATCTCTATATAAATTCTGCGGGTTTGGTTGTTTTTATTTTTTTTTGTCCATTTTAGAAATGGATATTTTAATGGCATAAACAATTCTACTCCAAAACTTAACTTTCCAGTGCAAGTTGGGTGGCTGTTCAGGGCAACTTCTAACCACACAAGCCAAGTACCTTAAGTCTGCAACAGACAAGACACGGCATGTTTAAATGCAAATATTTAAGGAGTTACACTACCCAGGAGCCCAACCACAAGAGGTAACTGTGCCCACTGCAGAGTCAATGGATTGCAGCTGGTGGCTCTGAGACTCCAGCACAAAGTGTGGCATCTCCCCTTACAAAGACAATAGTTAAATTTTAGTATTGAAACTCAACATTGACTGGCAGAGACCAAAATTCCAGCTTTCTAGATTTTTTTTTGAGCCTCTGCTCTTGGACATTTCTGAACAGGCCATACAAGTCCTGATATATCTCGCAGTCCATCTGCCATGACAATTCCTTTGTTTCTCACATCAGTAATATAAAGGTCTGTATTTATAATTTCACAGCAGAGTGGTTGAGTTTCATGTGTGCTGTATTATTTACTGAGGTGACAAGTCACTTAATTGATGCATTTCTGAGAAAGCAAAAGTTTATGTGTTGTCTAGAACAAAGATTATTGTTTAAAAAATTAACTCATAGGATAGCACCTGAAACCAGCAGATCAGGAGTGAAAATTATTAGCAGAAATTCAAGGCAGACATTAACTAGTATAACGTGTGTTCTCGATCTCCTCGGATTGTGTAGTCAGGAGGGAGATATCTGGCTAGATGGGATTTTGCACATCTGTCAGCTACATCAGAGATCCAAATGCAAAAGCCAGCATGTAAGAACATTATGTGGATTTGTGACCATCTCCTGAGGATTTCGGGTCCATAAACCAATGAATGGATTACAAAGAAACATAGTTATAGTATTTTCATCTGTGACAGATAGTGTTGCAACTCCAGAGTGGCTCACAATATTTAAAGAAAAACCATACCCATTCTCTACATGCAGGCCCTGCAAAAAATGCAAAAGGTAAGCAATGCTCAGCATGAAGAAATTGGAAAGCATATCTTAAAATTTGTTTAGCATCTGAAAAACAGCCAGATTTCTCTGGCCACAACCAGCACAGTATTGGAGTTTTTTCCATTTTGTATTTGTTCTGTATATGAATCCATGTAGAAGCTAAATTAGTTCTATACCCTGAATGACATTAGACACATGCAAAGAAGTTCACCAGGTGAGCTACAGTTCCTATTAACCTGGAATCAGATGACATTCAATAAGCAAATTATATGACCTTGTTTGTGGACATTTCCTATCAAATTCATTCCATTCATCTCAAACTCTGCTTCAAGTATCTTATCATGAGAACTCATGAGCTTCAGATAGATTTGGATGCTTTCAAGGAATAACCCAGGAAATAGCAAGAGCAGATAAAAGTGAACAACTCGATCTGTTACAAAGCAACATTTCAAAATGTTCACCCTCAAATTCAGCAAATTTGCTACATTTATCTAGAGGATTTCTAAGGGAATTTAAAATACCAAACAGCAGTCAAAGCACAAGGGGATAAATGTGAAACATGCAGTTTCTGGTAGACAGGAGATTAGAAAAAGATAACTCTGGTAACAAAGAGGGGAGTGAGATGACAACATTCCCCAGTTCATGCAAACCTGTTCATGCTCACGTAGAAACGTGCGCTGGTGGCCTGCATTCCTTACGAAGGCCAGCCCCAAATCTCTTCAGCACTTTGAATATCAGGTCTAGCTTTCAGTACTCTGCACATTGGAGAGTGAGCTGCTAAGCATCACGTCTTCTCTTGGTTTCTCCAGCACAGGAACTCTTAATGCAGTTCTCCGTAAACATACTGGAAAATCACCTTTTCCCCTTTGATCATCTCTCCTTTCTTTACAAAGTCCACGCTTTTTACAGTCACAAAGGTCACATTCTGATCAAGTTGCTTGCTTTAGTGCACTTTTTCTCACACCGATTTTTTCTTTCAAGCCTAACAGCACACCCAGCCTCCTAAACAAGGACAAGGCATACCAGACAAACAGCAGTTTGCTGGAGATTTTGGAGGGTTTGAACTCACCAGAGTGTCAAACACATCACTGTACATATAGTTTACACCTGAAAAGCTAGGAAAGCAGAACATGAATTTACTTATTTATCCACGGAACGTAAAAAATCTTAACCTGACCCACTATATTATTCTGTGCACATCCTCAGCCAGAGGGTTCTTTGTTTCTGTGGTCTCAGGGGGGCAGCACCATTAGAAGGAGTCCTATTTGTTTCCTTCAGATCTTGTTTGGAAAGGCAGTCATTTTAATTTGAAGCCAGGATTGACATTGTTTGCAGCACGACAAGACATTTTCTGTTGGTTTTCGTTTTTCATTGTTGGGTTTTTTTTTTCCTAAGTTCACCTGTTTATTTTAATAAAAATGCTCTTTTGTAATTCATGATGGGCTAGAGAATTCCCAAACCATTCAAAATACTTTAAAGTTCTTTTGGGACATAGCCAGATACTTAATATTGTATTACATTTTATAGTTGTCACTTAATCAAGCTATTTAATATTATAGTACATTTTAAAACTGTCACTTAATCACATTTTCTTGACCCTTTTATGTGAATTAAAGATCACTGTAGATAAAAAATGGCATGCTTTATTTTAAATAGATTCAGTATGTCCAGTTTGACAGTTACTTCTGAGACATTAAAAGAATTTTCTGTGATTAATGTGACCCCCACACGTTACATAGTATAATGTTCCATTTCTTCAACCATTAGAGGAAACGGCATTAGACAGAAGGAGCCAAAACTTATCCAACTGTATGTAAAGCTAAGAAAGCCTAAAGATAATATACTGCTATGCACGGTGTATTATGAGACTGAGTTAAACCAACTGAGTATTTTCAGTTTCCTTACAACTTAAGTCAGAAAAAAAAAATGTTCAGTAATAACACAGCAAGCCCACATTCCACAACAAAAGAAAGCATCTTACTGCAGCTTGCTTAGAAAGCAATAAATGCACTTTATGTCATGATGGATGAACAGGACTACCTGTGCTTAGTATAAATGATTGATAGCCATGCATTCTAATTTTGGAAGAAATCTTATATACACATTTACTCATAAGAGCAAAAAAAAGTACATAAGATAGGTCCATCTTCAGACCTATTTATAATGGCAATCATCATCATTTTATGCGGTTGATCCAGAACTGCATCACTGAAAGATTTTATGTGTTTAAGTCATACATAGTAAATTATCTTCTCTGGGCATGTCTTAAACTACTGTCTTTTTTTGTAACCTTGGTCCTCAGATCCTATTGAATTCATTGAACTCTAATCATTCTTCCTTTGTACCTTAATCCCAAATCAGATGTACCATGTTTGTTAACAGCTGAGACTACAAGTACTGCCCATTCATAGAGCATTCTGTGTGCTTTTCTTGATAGTTTAATTAGAATAAATACTCTTTTTAATCCACGAGGTAGGACAATGACATTGATCTTTCATTTGACAGCAAATTTGTTTGATAACAGAACAGGTTGTAGTGTAACCAGATCTGCAACAGTAATTTAGTTTGGATAGTCAATTGAAAATAGTGTGTATACAGTACCTCCACAAACAATGAACAGTGGACTGAAATAATCAAGACATGAGAAGGGCCTACACAGAAATGAGGATGTTGGTGGAGGAGGAGAATAGGTCAATTACTTACAGAGCTGCTGTATGGGCTTAAAAGTGCCTCTCTTTGAAAATGTGGGCACGCTGAGAAAAAAGGGCAATTAACAGGTTCTACTAAACACAACTGCTGCCTCCCACTCATTCGCTCCAGAAGGATATTTTGGTAACCTAAATTTTGCTCACAGGATAGCCTTTGCCTTCTTCTGAGAGAAGCAAACCAGCTTTTGTACTGGACTACCAGCAGCATGGGAAGAAGATGCTCCTTCAAACTCCTTCTACTCCTTCTAAGAGCAGACGTCATCTCAACCATTTCCAACTGCCCCTTCCTATCAGCCACACTGGTACTGACAGAGTACCTGATGGCAGGAAAGCCTCAATACATTGGGCTACAGCTTACCCATGCCCTACTCTTATGATATTTAACAGAGCATCTGTTACAATCATGAAGAGCAGCAGAAAATGAGATGCACACGTTTCCCTCCATCCAAAAGAAATTATAGTCATCTAGACTAACCAAGGAGCTCAGTGAACATGAGCTGCAGAACCCCCAAATGAATACACCTTGTTCCTCTAGCATGGATGTTGCAGACTGGTGGTTTACAGTGCTTCAACATAAGAACAACAGTAAAGAGAAGAGGTATTGTTACTACCAGTAGGTAAATGGATATTCTCCTCTTCCCTTCACCTATTCTTTTCCTTCCTGTTCATCATCAGCATTCTTGGATCTTTTCTTCAATTAGATTGTAAGCTCCCTGGGACATAAACCAGGTCCTTATTGTGTCTTCAAAAAGCATCATTGCAAGGGGCCAAAACTGTGTCAGTGCTGCTTGGAGCCTTTGGGCACAATATTTCTAAATTGCCCTTCAACTGCAACCCAAAATTATAGGCATGCTGCGTGCAGTATTTTGTAAGCCATTGTTTTGCAACGTGGAAATATGCAAGTGAACATGATACTTGAACAACATAATTCATTTTCCATTCATGAGCCACAATGGGTATCTCATGGCACTGTTTGCTCTTCAGTTTCAAATGTGAACTTGCATACAAAGCCAAGCAAATGAGCTTTCCTTCACGTTGCTTTGTTAAGCTCTTGGACTACATTCTAAGCTCTAGAAAAAAGAATTACAATTGCCGTTGTCTCACAAAAGCAGTGAAATTCCCGAAGAACTCAGCCCTAGACTGTGTATGAAAACAGCTATAAGCTCCCTGCACGACCTCTGGCTACGTCTTCTGCTGCTTTTCTTATCACTCCTCATGACAGGGCTGCATTTGTGTTCAAAAGTGAAAGTTAAGTTTTACAGCAACAACCTGTAAAAACCCCTCTTTTTAACTCTTGGAGAATATCCTTAATGACCTTATTGGTCTGAAAAGTTTAAAGATGTTTTAATTTCTATTTAGATTCTCACTCAATATCGCATGTATGACACTATTATAATGCTTCTACAGGCTTTATACTTGCCAGCTCCTCTCCTATTCTTTTGTTCTTGGGCTAATCTTTTCTTTTGTATTAATGAAGTCTTTTGAAGTATCTCTTCAACTAGATTCCTTTCTGACTCCCTCCTTGCCCTTCGTCCCCAAAACTGATAGGGTCTTTTTACCATGAAAATTATTAATACTTCCCCTGCTGCTAGCATTATACCGTCAGCTCTAAAATGTTCTATTATTATTTCTGATCTTAAGCTGCTTTCTACTGACCCAGGAATATTGGCAAATTACTGACCTATAGCCAAGCTTTTATAGGGAAGGTCTTGCATCAAGTGGTAGCCTTTCAAGTGCTTAACCACCTAGTAATAATCTTTATGACAAATGGCCTTCTGGTTTGCAGTTATGCCTGGCTTGCTATGCATAGTGCTAAGAGAGTGTCCCTTAAAGTGGTCAATGACTTTTTATAAAACCATACCTTGAGTATCATGTCAGCTCTTACTCACCTCTCTATGAGCATACCACAAGGCACTGCAGACCATGGTAACCCCTTCTGACCATATGCCAAGTTATAAAACACGGGGTGCTTTGTTCAATCTGAAGACATCAACTTGTCCCTCCGCAACATCATTCATCTGCATTGAGCAATGTGCATCGTCGTCTCATGATCAATGCAGAGCCCACTGCTCCTGCACGTTACTGCAGCTAATTATTAAGACCAATTTACATTTTAAGAGTACTGACGCTCCTTTCACCCACTTTTATGCAAAGAATTAATTCCTATACCTAGAATTCCGCTTTTTTTCTGTGAATCAGTCTTTTTTTCTCTTTCTGCTCCATTATCACGGTGCCTTAGGTGCAATGCAGTGGTTTAAAGTAACGCTTTTAACAAAAGGAAGCATTTGCGAGTAGCAATTTTCCAGGTTTTTTTTTTAGGTCATCTCCCTCAATCAAGAGGATGCCTAAAATTACTGTAAATTAACAATCAACACGATAAGCCATGAAGCAACATGAAGCAAAATGTTTCTTAACAGGTTCTTTCCTGGTCACCCAGCTGAGTAGAAATGTTACAGGCAAATAACTTTTCACCTGCTAACCACAATTCATTGCTTTTAAAATATGCCTCAGTATGACCAGAGATATTGTCATGGTTTTCATCAGGAAAAAAACCCAGAAACAAACACAGATGACAAGGACTGTAACAGATGTCTTTGTTTCATGCAATGATCCTCCCTATGTGGAAAAAGAACCACAGTCAGAAGTGGTCAGTATTTTCTGACAAATATCGTTTTGCTGAAATGGGAATAATGAGGAAGGAGGCAGCTGACAATATTTGTTCTTTTAATTAGAAAATCTTCAGCTAGTCAAAGACAGAGATAATCTCATTTGCTCTAACCTGGCCTCCAATTGTCAGTAAGGATTTTTACCAAAAATATAGAACAATGATACTTACAAAATGACTTCTTAATATTCAGTTATATTTATCTCCACTGGGGCTATTTGCAGTATTTGCTGTGCTTAATCTAAAAGATGAGACAAACATCACACATGAATGACAAACATATGGCAAATGCCCTGTTTGAATAATCCTCTTCTCTCATATGCCCAGAAGCACAAGACCCTTTGCATATCCTCAGCATTCCCTAACACAACTTAATTCCATCCAAACAGCAAGCCTTTCTGCTCTCAAATTAACTCCTAGTCTCATCTCACAAAAGAATTAATTTAAAGGCAGTGCGCAGACTTCCCTAAGCTTACGCAAGGAGACTCGGGCAGAACCAAGAGCAGAATGCAGAAATCTTCTGGCTCCAGGAAACCAACCTGAGTGAGGTGAAAGCTCCAAACTCTTAAGTCAGGTTGTTGGCCACTCCATTGCTTTAGTCCATCCTCACTGAGGCATACTACAGGTAACAATTTCATTTGCATTATTCCAAGAGTGCTCTCTTGAAGCTGGTGGGGGCTTCACAATTGAAACACTTTTGAAAACATACACACATGCGACTTGATGCTCCAAAGGTGAGCTTTGAACATTAAACGCATGAGCCAATGGACTTCAACCAGAACCAACAGTTGCTCATGGCAGAAAGCTATTGACTGCTGCACTGAGGATGTGCCTCTAACCTTGTACACAGTCAGTGTTGGGGGGGGGGAGCAAGCTGAATATTAAAAACTGCTGCCTCAGGAATATCATGTACATATTTAATCATAATAAAAAAATGATCTGCAAGTAATTGTAGTCATTACTACATCTGCTTAGAGCTGTGGGTAATCATTATGTATGAGTGAATTAAATCAAATTCAGTATCATGGGCCTGATCCTAGAATTTCTTGAGTAAACTCACCTCATATTAATAACCCCCCGAGTGTAGTTAGTCATTTGCTTCAACATTTGCTTACGTTTCTTACATAAGGAGTCTTTCAACCTTCCTGACTTTACTTTTAAATGCTAATTAAAACACAACTGTAAAAACTGAAGAACGTAGAGTGAAATGTAGATTCCAAAATGTAGGAAATGAATTTTTTTTGGGCTGCTCTTCTGTCTGTAAAGGCACTGAAGGAGCAGAGAGGAAGATGTCTCAGTGTGGAACTTGAGTAATGGAAAAGGCAAAGCCTTCCAGGATAAAACACTGAGCTCAAATTCCCTCCTTTTCTTACTAAATCCTGGGCATCAGCATGGTACTACAGGCACAGGTGTAATTTATAGCACAGAGGGGGAAAGTCAAATCCTGACTCACGTAGATAAGAAATAAATTGTTTACAAAAGCTACTGAAGGGCAGAGCTGGAGCCACACTCAAACTAGATCTATAACAAGATGAATTATTAGTAAAAGAAATAAATTATTGGTTATTTCTTTTCTCTGACATCTGTGCCAAACACCAGAGACTGCATTTTAGCGTACCATCATGAAAATCCATCCAAGAGCCAAAAAAAGTTTTTACTCCCAATAGTCTTGTGCTGACTTCTATGTATGTTTGAAATGAGGAGTAAGAACTGAGGTCCCAGATGTACCCTTTGTGCCAACAGCAAGTTTTACCCTTCTTACAGACAACAGTCTAAGCAAGGTAAAATGGAACTTAGTTTGAATTATCCCTCATATACCCTTGGTAAGGTCACAAGAAGATATGTTGCAATCTAAGTTTAGATGATATTTCTTCTGTGGATATTCCACTCAATAGAGTGTTGAGGGCAGCTGGAGCAAGGCAATACCACAGTTGGACTGTCAGAGAGCAAAGATGGAGCCCTAGGCTTGTGGAGGAGGCACAGCAGAGGCATGGGGACACACTCATGTACTGGGAGAGCAGCTGGTTCCACACT